>VZTZ01045549.1:82536-114882 GCA_013400955.1 Drymodes brunneopygia | reverse complement strand
TAGTGAATTCTAATGAGCTGATTTCTACAATGTGCTTTAGAAACCATCCAGGAGCCACCTCCCTGGCCCCCAGTGCCCTCTGCAGAACATTTATTGTGCAGAGGAGCAGATGGGACACACAGGCAGGCAGGGAACAGAGCCAGCAGGGTCCCAGGGCAGTGACAGGAGCACGGAGGGGACGGGGGGTGCCTTACCCCAGAGTGGAGGTTCTTGATCTGGAGCCCATAGGCTTCAATCTCCTTCTGGAGGATGTTGTGCTCAGCTATTTGCTTTTCCAGCTCTGACATGCCGGGGCCATACTGTCCTGCATTGACTTGTTTCTGTGCAAAAGGAGTCAGGGCAGAGACTAAAGCAAAAGGCTTCATTTCAGGGAGATACCCCAGGCAGTGCTGGCAGGGCATGAAGAGATCTGGGGTCTGATAGCAGTGCAGGAGGAAGTGAGGGGATTTTCTTGTTGTTTCCCATGATTGCTGTTGGTTGCCATTTCCCCAGCCATATACAGGGGCAAAGATAACAAGACCACATAACCCTGGGGTACAGGCCTGAGCTGAGCCAGCCCCCTGCCCATGGTGACATGCACTGGATGCACTTAATTACCATCCAGCTTTCAGGGGAATCCAAATTGGCTCCAGTCTGGGCCACTCCACATACCTAAACCTTGCAGTGTCCCTGAAAGGTAGGGCTGTAAAATCCTAGGAGACATCACCTTCTCCATCCTTTCATCCCACAGCAGGACCCTCTGCCTGATCCCTGTCTGGTAACTCTTAATCTGAAGAGGTTAATTCAGATGATGCTCCAGAGGGATTTAAGAGGTAGAAGGAGAGTCTCTCTTCCACTCAGAGCCACTGAATTATTCCCACCACCTCCAACATTCCTGCATTATGCTGAGCATGCAATGCCTGGCACAGCCCTAAGGCAAAAGCAAACATTCCCTGGCCTGGTAGGAGATGGGAAATAACATCCAAACCCTGCTCTTACCATCTTCTGGTCCAGGATCCTGGCCCAGTCCACCCTGGGCCCCACCTCGGGGATGTTCAGCTGCTCATAGAGGGCTCTGTACTCGGCACAGAGCTGTGTCACACGGTCATGGAGCTGCTGGATGCTGCCAGGGGGAAAGACACAAGTCCCCGGGTCAGTTGGAAAGCAGCAGAACCCAGGTGGGCCCTGTGGAGCCCAGATTTCACTTTGCTGTCCCTTTGTGGCCCTGGCCTCCTTCAGCAGTGTCCAGCACTTGTCCTGTTTCCCATCTCCAGGGATGTCTCAGGAATTACTGCCCAGGGAGGTGCTGCAGGGAGGTCAGGGCTGTCTCATCCCAACTTGGAAACTTCCCTCCT
Source organism: Drymodes brunneopygia (assembly GCA_013400955.1). NCBI lineage: Eukaryota > Metazoa > Chordata > Aves > Passeriformes > Petroicidae > Drymodes > Drymodes brunneopygia. The sequence goes on along the minus strand of VZTZ01045549.1, from coordinate 113,548 downwards.
GATTTCAGCATGGAAGGGCTGGAAGTGAAGGGAACCAAAGCACCAGAAGCCAACTGAATCTCTTCTCCCACTCCAACACCCATCTCTGACTCTGTGCTTGTCCCAAATGAAAGGTATTTATTTTAGAAAAGGCAGAGGAAAAGGGGATTTCCCCTGAGAGGAGAGCCACATTTTAGCTCTGCATTTTTCTAGTACCTTTTATAAGAGCTCCCAAAAGACTGGGGCCCCTTGGGCAATCTCTCTGGCATCCATTTGGCATATCTTTATAATAAATTGGCAGAAAAGCTGATTTTAAAGCTAAACTGTGTGGGAAGAAGAGTGAAACTGCCACTCATGGCAAGGACTGGAGTTCATTCTTGTCCTCTGGGGGTTCCCAATTGCTCGGTGCCCTCATCACACCCATCCCTCCACTGTACTCACTCTTTCTCTATCTCAGGAGCCTGCGGGTGTTTCAGCCTCTTGGCACGGTCCACATCCAGGAAGAGATCCTTCAGCAGGGTCTCAGCTTCCTTCAGATTCCTGGCATTCTCTGTCTGGAACTCAAAAGCCTTGTTCTTCTGCTGGTTGCTGGAGTCCTGGAGACAGGGCAGAGGAGGAGAAAGCCTGGTTGGACCACACAGACCTCACACCACTTTCCTTGGCCAACACAGGAGCTCTGGATCCTCCACACACCAACCACAGAGGAGCCCTGGTGCCCAGCCCAGCCTCCTGCTCCCATGGGCTGTGTGGGTCAGGCTGGCAGCCTCTGGGCTTGCTGGGAGGCACAGGGCTGTGTTGCTGTAGGTGAGACAGCCTTGGCTATGAGAAGCCTGAGACACTGAGCAGAAAGATCCTGGGAGGCCTCGGGATGCAGCCCCAGGGGTTGGGAGATTCTGTGGGGTGTCTGTTCCTCCCCAGCCTGGGGTCAGCCCCCAAACCTGCACAGCATGCACAGAGCAGGCACCTGACCTGCTGTCCCAGACACTGCACTTCTAGGCAAAGCCCTTCACCTCCACAACTGACCTGCCTGAGTCTGGACTGAGTCTCCAGGATGTCCTTCTCCACCTGGTCAGCATTTGTCTGCATGCGGGAGATGAGCACGGCCAGCTCGTTTGTGGAGGACCTGAGAGAGGGAACAGCAAAGCAGATGGTGGATAAAGCAAAGCTCAGCCCCTCCATCACTGCCCAGGACCTGCCCCAGGCCTGGTTCTTCAGCCCTTTCCCCCATGTCCTCTGGGTTTTTGAAGAAAGTCTGAGCTGTGGCCGAGGGCATGGACACACACGAGTGGTCAGTGCCTGGCTGCAGCCTGAGAAGGGCAGAGCTGGTGTGTTCAGAGTGAGTGGTGCTGGGATTTTGCACACACCCAGCCCATCCACATCACTCCTTGCTGCAGATGCTCAAAACTTTGTGTGGATTCAAAAAAAAATAATCAGAGAGGAGAAAACAATAGGGGGGGGGAAAAAAAGAAAAAAACAAACCTGCTGTAGGGATCCCAAATACACTGACACCACATCTGGGGTGGGAAGACCCGAAGCCACAGACAGCTGGAGGCCAGGGGAGCTCCCTACAGAGGCAGCACAACATGCTCACCCTGTTTGGAGCTGTTTCCCTGGGTGCCTGCCCTTGGCTGCTGGCACAGGTGCCCTTCAGCCCAAGCCAGAGCTGCCATCCTGTTCCAGGGGAAGCTCTCCACAGCTGGGTCCAGTGAGACCCTGGAGAGCCCAGTGCCACCCCAAGACTGGGCTGCAGGGGACAAGGACTCACTGTGCAGACCACAAGCCCCTCTGAGTGCTGTAGGCTGTTGTGGTGTTTTCAGAGCTTGGGGAACAGCATGAAGCTGAGTCAGGGCAGGTTTAGGTTGGATATGAGGGAAAGGTTTTGTACCCAGAGGGTGCTCAGGCACTGAACAGGCACCCCAGGGCAGTGGTCACAGCACTGAGCCTCTCTGAGCTCGAGGAGTGTTTGGACAATGCTCTCAGGATGGCAGGATTCCTGGGGTGTCCTGTGCAGGAGCAGGAGTTGGACTCGATGATCCTGATGGGTGCCTTCCAACTCAGGATATCCTATGATTCCAGGATTCTCATTTCCCAAGGCCATGGCACACCTACCAGCCCTCCTCACCCACTGAGGCTTCTCAGAAGGTCCCTGACAGACAATTCCCCACTGCTGTCACCTCAGTGCCACCACAGAACCGACAGTGCCATCACAGCCTTATCCCACCACCACCCTTGGGAGGGAGCCCCTTGGGCCCTGCTGGAACAGCTGGATCCAGAGCCTGCAGCCAGGCACGGGATGTGGATCCAGAGCCTGCAGCAGGCACGGGATGGGGATCCAGAGCCTGCATCAGGCTCGGGATGGGGATCCAGAGCCGGCAGCAGGCACGGGATGGCCCCCAACGCTCCCTGCGGACAAGGAAGCGCAAATCCCAGTGCCACCTTTGTCCTCGTGTCCTGTTGTTTCTAACAGCATCTGCCCTTGAGGCCAGTACCGGCCCTACCCTGCAGGCAGGGAGAGCACAGCACTGCCAGGATGTGGGCAGAGGCAGGAGGGTGTGGAGTGATAGCATCAGGCAGGGATGGAGCCCTCGGAATGCTGCTGATGGGACAAAGTTCAGCAGAGGCTGAGAGTGTTATGTGCTGGTGCTGGGGTCTGAGACCAGGAGGAAAGAGAGCAGTAACAATGGGACATCACTGGGGGTCAGCTGGAGTGGGGGGACACTCCTTCAGGGCAGGTTGGTACCTCTTTGGTGGAAGAAGATAGGAGAAAGGTGATGTCCTGCAGCAGAGCCACCACATCTGCTTTCCTTCCAAGCCCCTGAATCCACAAAGGACAGGGGGAAATGATTCCCTTAATGGCTCTGTCACTGCTCCTGCTCCTACTCGTGGCTCCAGCTGTTCCACAGTTCATTCCAAAGGCTGGAACAGATGCTGGGTTGCTCATTTATTCCAGCCCCAAGTGACTATAACGTGCCAGTGAGTGCCACGGTCACCCCAAGCCGAGCACTCGGGTGCCACAGCTCCCGTTTGAGCTCAGCCCGCCCTGAGCACGGCCCGTGTGGCTGCAGAGGAGGCTCAGCCCCCGCGTTCCTGCTCACAGCATCCTCCTGCCCCCTTTCCCCAGCTCCTCCCTTGTTTTTAATTTCCCAAGAGTGGGCCTGCACAAAGCAGCTCTCGGCTGCCGCGGGGGTTTGGGGCTGGCAGCATCTCCCGGCCGTACCTCAGCTTTTCCTGCCCGAAATGCACATCAGCAAAGGGACGGGGAACCGCGGGGCTGCGGCAGCGCCGCTTCTGCAGGGTCTGATGCCAGGGGCCATGGAGCCCAAGCAGCGAATCCATCACCATCAAAGCAGCATTCCCTGCTACAACCTGTGTTTTGTATCCCTTTTATCATCCCTCCTACTCCATCCATGCCCTTTTCCGGTGTAAGCTGCAGTGCTCAGGGAGATGCACAACAGGGTGGCTGCGAGCACAGCACAGAGCCAGCCCTCGGTCCATGTGAGCCTGAGCGTGCAGCAGGCTGGAAACTCTCCGAGCTGCCCCGTCCCCAGGAGGTTACACAATCTCCCACTCATCCCTGACACGCCTGGAATGAGGTGGTGTCCCATGAGCAAATACTTGAGCACCACCCAAATTTCCTGCCCGGGCTCTCTGCGCAGGGAGGAGAGCGTGAGTCACGGGCTGGGCTGGCCGCTGTCCCGGGGGGGACGGAGCCTCTCCCATAGAGCAGGGAACCGCATCCTTCCCCCAGGAGATCTGGTGAATTCAGCTCCTGCCTCAGGACCGTGAATGAAGTGCCCTGTTTGAGCCCATCCCAGCTTGTCATGCGGCTGTGGATGTGTGGCTGTGCCGCTCCAAGAGGGGAGAAGTGAGGATCCATCCTTCCCAGGGATGGTGGATCCCCAACAAAATCCTGTTTATTCCTGCAGGCACTCCCTTTCTCGTTGAAGGAAACACTGGGGCACTCCATCTCTTAGTTCCTAAGGCTGGGCACAGGAATCTGCTTTGTTTAGGCTGAGCCACAACAGAACTATGGACTGCAAAGACGTCAGCAACCTCCTGGTGGCGGGGGACTCAGCCCAAACCGGGCTGTGCTGAGGCTGGAGAGAGCAGGATGCTGCTGCAAACAGCCTGGTCTTCAGGGAAACGGGGATTCTTCCTGGACAACATCATCTCAGGAGAGCAGGGTGTGCTCAGAGGAGTCTGTGCAAACACCCACCCGTGGTGACAGGGATCGTCACTGTCCCTCCTCGGGGTGTCCCCCTGCCCATCCCTGCTGCCCCTGGGCAGGAGCTCTCACTCAGCCAGAGCTGGGCCCTGCATTTCAGGGTGAACATTTGGGGTGCAGAGAGGCAGCCTGGCATCAGAGGGAGCCAGGAGCTCATGCTGGGCACCCCTGAGCCCCCTGAAATTCGGGTCTGGCTCTACACACAGAGCATGGTACAGCCACAGCCCCGGGATGGCTGAGGGCGAGGCTGGGCAAAGCTCCTCCTGCTCAGGAGCCGGGGCAGCCTCCTCCCTAGGGCTATCTCATGCCTGGGAGAGGCACAGCACTATTATTATCATTATTAATTGGTTCATTTCTCGTACCACTTTCTGCCTCCTGGACAGTCCAGCTGCACACAAGGGACAGTGTCTCTCAGCAGCACCAGGACTGTCCCCCACTCCTGGTCACCCCTGCCAGGGCACCTTGGACAGCACCACCCACTGCAGTCCCTGACCCCTCTGTCCCTTCCTCACGGGCACTTTGCTTTTTGGCCACGGGACCCAAAGCTGGGTCTGTTCTCCCCAGCACACAGAAGTCCTGGCACATTTTGATTTGCCAGCAGAGCCCAGCAGACCACCGCTGACCCCCTGCCAGTGCTGGGTTGGTCCCTGAGCCCCTGCCTGTCCCCAGGGTCCACACTGCTCCAGATTGACTGGGGAGAAGCAGAGGGAGGTGGTGGAAAAAAGCAGCAATCCCAGGAGACACTTAAATCCCAGGAGATGACTTGCCATCCACCTCCCAAACCACCCACAGCCTTTGTCAAAATCACACCCAGGCACAGCCAGTCCAGCCAGATCCAATTCAATTCCACCTTCTCAGGAGTTTTCCCTTTCAGCCCTGCAGTGCCTCCACCTAGAGCAGGGCACATCCAGGATGCTCCTGGGGACAAACCTGTCCTTGCTGAGGCCTCCCTGGGTTGTATCCACCAAACGGAGACAGCAAAGGGCCCTGAGAGCTGGGATGCTCAACACTTCAGCCCCAGGGACCAAGAGCCCTCTGTGGGGGTCCAGCTTCTAATCATGAACCTCAGAGACAGGGAAACTCAGCTGCTGCTGAGGCTCTGCCCTTGGGGCCACCAAGAGCAGCTGTGGGCCACCAACATTTTCTTGGGGCCATCTGCAGAGCGTGTGCTGGCGGCTGCTCCCAAGACAGCTCATCCACCTTCATTTTCTCAGCTGCTTTGGGCACTGACCAAGCCCCAGGCCACGGCCAAGCGAATTAGGCTGATGGTTGGTGCCTCCTGAAACAAGCACAACTCGCCCAGTAATTGCTGTGCTCCTGGCTCCAGCTCCATCCTGCACGGGGAAGAGGTGTGAGGTCTTGCTGGGATGCAGCTCCAGTTATTCTGAGAGGTTCATGCTGGGGGAGAGACTGCCCAAACCCTCTGCAGGGTCCTGAGAAATCCCTGCTTTGGAAGATGGCTGGAGAGGTGGAGAGATTGCATTAGGAAGGCTGAATAAAGCAGAGCCTGACACAGCTGCTGGGGAGGTGTCTCACTGCAGCCAGGCCCCAGGCAAGGCTCGGTGTTCAGAGAGCCCCCAGACCTGCCTTGGAGATGAGTTTGGGAGTGCTCAGCTCCACTGAAGCTTCCTCATGGCAGGGGTCCAGCTCCTGACATCCTCCCAGGCAGCCCCAACCTTTGTGGGGTCACCCTGTCCCCAGGCCCTGCCCAGCCCAGCCACCCCCTCCTCAGTGGCTGTTGGCTGACCTGGGGTTTGGCCCCCAAAATAGCACATTTGGGGGCCAGCACCGGGTTGTGACCACCCAGGTGTTCACACACACACTCAAACACTGTCCTGGACTGCTGCTGGTGGCCCCAGGAGATGTGGCCAGCACCCCCTTCACTCTGCATGTCCTCCTCTCCTCAGCACAACCCCCCTCAATTTCCTCAGCTTCCAGCCTTGGCAGGGCAGAGTATTCCCATGGAATCAGCCAACACTACAATATGCAAAACTGCTGAGGAAGGTGGAAAATAATCCTGAGTTAACAAGAGCAGCTGGAGGGAGGGATGAGATCTCCCTGCAGGAGCACTCCATCCCAGAGGGCTCCCTGATCCTAGGGAAGCATCACACATCCCATTCCCTCAGAACTGAGGGAATCTCTTCATAGAATCACAGAATGCTTTGGGCTGGAAGGGACCATCCAGTTCCAAGCCCCTGCCATGGGCTGGGACACTTCCACCAGGCCAGGCTGTTCCAAGCAGGTCTGAAAGAGGCAAACTCAGCAATTCAGCCTGCAGAGACCCAGCCTGTCCCAGGCTGGGTTAGAGCAAACCCATCCTCACCCACCTCCACCCCCTGAGCAGCACCAGGCTGAGCATCCTTCTCCAGGGATCCCAGAGCAGCTTCATCCCAGCCTCACACAGCCAGGGAATCCCAGAGCAGCTTCATCCCAGCCTCACACAGCCAGGGAATCCCAGAGCAGCTTCATCCCAGCCTCACACAGCCAGGGAATCCCAGAGCAGCTTCATCCCAGCCTCACACAGCCAGGGAATCCCAGAGCAGCTTCATCCCAGCCTCACACAGCCAGGGAATCCCAGAGCAGCTTCATCCCAGCCTCACACAGCCAGAGAATCCCAGAGAAGCTTCACCCCAGCCTCACACAGCCAGGGAGTCTCGGGATCTCACACCCAGGCTGGGATCTGCTACACCACGGAGCAGACCCCGCTCCACCCAAGCACAGAGGTTCCTTTTATCCTGCTCCTACCTGCCCCAAAGGGGCTTTTTGCACTTCCCTGCTCCACGATCACAGCTCTGAGCACATCCCAGGGGCTGCACGGACACTTCTGGTAGGGAGCACAAAGCCCACCAGGGACAAGGACAACAGCCAGGCAATCACATTTTGGTATCAGCGCCCAGCAACCCCCAGCCTTCTGCTGCTCCACAGGGGGATGGCGCTTAGGGTGGCTTAAAAGACACGGATCACCCATCCCTTGTCCTCCCGCAGGGTGACGGGACAGCGCAGACAGAGGAGAGGGGTCACACTTACTTGCTCGGTTTGACAGGGGAACCTCTGCTGGGGGAACTTCTGCTCGGGGAGCTTTTGCCCACCCCTTTGAACATGCTGGCCAGGTCCCCGCTGCTGTCCCGGGCTCTGCACGGTGGTGATGGGCGCTGGCTCCCTGCTCCCTGCTCCAGTCTGTCGGGATGGAAGGACGGGACTCAGCCGGGGACGGTCGGCGGCGCAGTAAAGAGCAGTTCCTGGGAGGCTCCTCCCCGAACGCAGGTCAGCAGCAGCAGCAGCAGAGATGGAGGCACATCTGAAAAAATGACTCGAAAAACCAGTTTGGGGTGGAAAGAGCAGAGCCCCAGAGGGAGCACGGGAGACCTCGCCCTGGCTCAGAGAGTGTTTGGGCTCACAAAGCCACAGCCGAGCAGCAGCTTCCCAGCAGAGGGGCAGAGAGCACTGGGAACACTTGGAGAGAGCTCACTGCAGCCACTGGAACACATTTAAAGCATCTCCTTGCAGCAGCTGTTTAAAATGCTACAGAACAGCAGAATCCCCACGGACAAAGCCAACCGAGCGTTTTCCAAGGTGGCAGCAGCAGTTTGGGCATCAGCAATTCTCAGAACACGATGTTATTCTGCAGTCCAGCAAACTTTTGGCCCAGGCTCAGCACAAGGTGGCCCTGGCTCCCAGGAAAGCACTGAGGGCTCAGGGCAGAGGGAAGGGCAGCAGCTCCATCACAGGAGCCTCAGCCTGCAGGACTCAAGCTCTGGGACAAATGCAGCTCCACAGATCTGGGGCTGAGGCTCTGCCCAGGCACCCTGTCTGCACAAGACCTTAGACCAGGCTTTGCCTCTGGGCAGCTCTTTCCCTTCTCTTTCAGAGTCCCAGGTGGTTCCCAGTACACCCAGCAACACCTTGGCATCTCTGTGGCTCCTGGGGATGCCTGTCCAGGCCGAGCTGCCCAGTGGGGCTGGCCCAGCCCCACGGCTCTCCCTGGCCACAGCCAGGGCTGGCTGCCTGCTGGTTTCAGATAAAGCCAAGCTCAAAGGTCCCCACAAACCAGGAACCCTCTGTTTCAGGCTGATCCAGCACAGATTCCACAACCACATGAGAATCTTACCCAGTGCAGGGCCAGGGAGGGAGGGCAGAGGATGGAGGAGGAAGGGGACAGGAGAAGATGGGAGTCACAGCTCCCACATAAGCACCAGCCAGACACCAGTGATGCCAGCACAGGTTTGTGGCTATTCTTCTCTGTTTTGTGTGGCCCAGGGACAAACCAGGACCAGAGGAAAAGGCCTGGGGTCCATTGTCCCTTCCTGGGTGACCTCTTTGTCCTCTTTAAATTTAAATCTCACTTATCACAGGAGAGAGGGAAAGACAGACAGAATGGAAAGTGGGTGCTGAGACATCACCCCTTTGTCATTGACATCCCACTGACCCATGACAGCAGTGATGATCTCTGACCAGAGCTGCTGGAGACCCCAGGAGGACCCCCAGACCAGGGCCAGTCCCTGTCATTGGCATTCAAAGGCTTAAAGTGACCTGAAGCCTTGCCAGGGATGAGAGTTGAAAGCATTTGCTGCCACATAGACCTGTTTTTGTACCCACACAAAACAGGAGCATGGGACAAGCTCTTCTGTGTGGGGCTGCTGTTTGCATGGGCCAGGAGGGGATTAATTCCCTGTAGATCCAAAGGAAATGAAATTGGACAAGAACAACTGTCTGTAATCCCCTGGAAAACAGTGTTCTGGCACATGGAGGAAGTTCTAACACCAAGAGTAAACTAAGCACATAACACAGCCCTCTGGACAGCCTGCTTCCCAAGCCATCCATCACCCTGGAACAGCCTGCAGCTCCTCACCTGCACAGCTCCAAGACAGCACCTTCCTCTCCTCTGTGCAGCAAGACACAGCTGGGATCCTTCCCCTGGCCAAGTCCCTGCCTGGCGAGGATCCCTCAGAAAGGCAGAGTGTTCCAAAGGCAGCAGCCCTGCTGTCAGCCCTGTGCACACACAGCCACACGCCCTGGCAGGCAGCAGCAGCAGCCTCTGTGCCACACAGACAGGACAGACAAACATGGGATAATCTCTGGGAGCAGACCAGTGTCCTTGGCAGGCACCTGGCACTCACAGACCGTGTGAGACACGAGCTGGGAAGCCAGGCCAGGTCCTGCCTGCTCCTGAGCCCTGCTCCAGGAGTGATGCTGAGCACCCAGGCTGCCCCAAGCTGCCTCTCCCTCACTCAGCCAGACAGGGGAGGAGAGAGGCAGAGTCCATGCAAGGGGCAGCTCCTGGCTGCCTGCTCATCCTCAGAGGAACTCGGCTTGCCCAGCCCCCAGCAAAGCCCCATCCCAGCCTCAGGAGAAAAGACTGGGAGGGGGAAGCCAGAGGATGGCTCTGGGGTGATGGGTCTTGCCAGCACAGCAGCCCTGGCACAGCACCCAGCCCAGAAGTTTCTGCTGCTGCCCAAAGCCTGTGGCACACAAGGAACGTTCTGCTGCTGCCAGCTCGGCCTCCCCTGCTCTGTGATGGGCACCAGGACCCACTCAGGGGAAGGGGAAGTCGCTGCAAGAATGCTCAGGGGATTATGACAGATCCTCAGACTTGTGTCAGGCACTGCTGGACTCAGCCCAGGTCATTTCCAGATCCTCTGTGGGTTTTGCCCAGACCAGCCCAAGCTGTGCCAGGGCAGAGCACGGTTCTAAACCCAGACCCTGCAAGAAGCAACAGGCAAGGAGACCAGTTCAACCAGTTCTCCACCACAGCCACCCACACAGCTGCACCTGGCACTGGGACCTGGGCCCGAGATCCCAGCAGGACCTACCAGCCCCTGTGCAGGGGAACCTGAGCCAGGTCTGTGAGACCACCCCAACAGCATTGCCAAGGGTCCCCCATCTCCAGACCACTCCATCAGGCAGCCCCGTCCCAGCTGCAGCTCCAGCAGGATCACTCTGTGCTGCAACAGGGACTAAGCTCCCTCCTGCCACAGCTGGCAGAGCTGCTGTCCCCATGGGAGGTGGGTCAGGGGTGCATAGCCTTCCTTTCATCTCTGTTGTTCCAGCCTGGAAATGCTGCTGCTGATCCAGAGGCAAAGCCAATCCCAGAACAGGCTGTGTCTTGCCCAGGCACATTCCCAGCTGGGCTCCAGCTCTGTTTGGGGGCTGAGACACATCTCCTAGGGGAATAGACCTGGGGCTGGCTGCTCCTGCGGGGCTCCAGACACCCCAGGAGGTGGAATGGGAAGTCACAGCATAATCAGTTCATTCGTTTTCCAGAGCAGGGTTTATCCCCGTTTATCCCTGGGAGTTGTGCCAGGATGCAGAGCCTGGTTTTCCAGGGCACTCACATAACCAGCAGCTGCCTCTTGCTGCTCTCACAGCTGAGCAGTTGCCTGTAGGGACAGATAGCAGGCACAGCTGCCTAGAGGTCCTCGTTGAGCACAGAACATTTCAGGGCAGGAAGATTTCAGGAACCATCCCGGGCTAACCTTTCATAAGAGATTGGCAGAGGCTGGAGAATGGTGTGCCTTCGTTATCAGCTTGGCCTCTCTGTTAGGATTTTACAGAGGAGATGGCAGGTGAGCACGGCCCATAAATGATTTACTGTACCTGTGAAGACCATTTGTCTTCCTGGATGACAATGAACTTGCCTCCCCTGTGCCTCTCCCCTCCTGAACACCCTCTGCACTCCATTCCTTTGGATCAGCTTTCTTTCCATTTCACTTCCTTGCTTTTGAACTTCTTCATCCTTGAAATCACTCCCCTGGGAAGTGATGCAACAAAATCAAAGCACTGCACAAACCTCTCATGTCATCACACCACCCAGAGCTGCTTCTGGCCAGACACTGCAGGGGAAACTCCACTTTTAAGGTCCTTTGGAGTAGTGGGTGCCACAGCAGAGCAAGGGAAGGACCTTTACAACAAATTTAACCATTGGGAAGTAGGAGGAGAAACACAAGAACAACCAGTGAGCACAGATGCAGAGGGTGGTTGGGGTTTGGTCTCCAATTGTTTGGCACCTGGAAACAGCCTGGAGCTGTTCATAAAACACCTGTGGAAAAGCACTTTGTGCATTTCCTCACGCTGTAAAACTCTTGCTCATGATGATCCATATTTACACCAAATAAAACCAAGGGCCCCTCTCACCACCAGCACCCACCACCACATCCCCATGGAGCCCTCTGCATCCATGAGGGATGCTCTGCTCTGTGGGAATGCTGCTTGTTGGGCAAGAGCACCAGCAGGTACAGGCAGCCCAGGCCAAGACTTACAAAGGATACCTGGTCTGTGTAGGGGAGACTGAGCCTGTAACCCTTGAGCTGACCTCAGCCACAGGGAAACCCCTCTGAGAGCCTCCAAAGCCGTGGAGAACAGCAGGGCATGAAATCAGGGCCCCCAGACACCACCTTGGGAGGAATCAGAGCCTGGTCCCACACCCTCATCAGCCTCCGTTTGCCTTGCAGACACCAAGGATGGCACCTTTTCATACAATTCCCATTCCAGCCCTTTTCTCCCTTTGTGGAGCAGTTTTCATACTCCACAAGCCAAAGTGAATCTCCAGAGCCTCAGAACAGCCGAGTTGAAAAAGCTGCCTCACCACTGGGATAATAGGACACTTGATTTTCTGGAGTCTAAAATTACTGGGTCCTCAAACCTTGTTTTGCTTTTCCTTATCTTTGCCAACTGATAAGCAGAGGGGAAGTACAAAGGCCCCAGGACTCCTCCCTGCAGGTGGAATTAAGAGCCATTAAAAAGGTCCCCAGGCTGGGGCAGGCTCAGCACCCTGCCAGGATCTGCAGAGGTCAGGGGGCTCTGGGTGCAGCACCAGCTCAGCTCTAAGGGATCTTTCCCCAGAAACCAGAGCCAGCCCAATCCAGCACGGCTCAAACGGGCAGCCCTTGGATCTCTGTAAATACAGAGGACATTCCCCCCACGCCATCTCCTTAACAGCCCAGTCCCGGGGCTGTTGTGGACTACTCATCTCCAGACCCTTCAGACATCAAAAGGAACTGCCTGCTTCGCACCCCACGGCCTCTCCAGGCTCATTCCAGCATCCCGCAGCTCCTTCTGAGTTCAAGCCCCAGAGCTAACGAGCAGGACATCAGGGCAATTCCCTGCAGCAGTTAACGCGTTAGCCTAATTTTCCTCTCCCCAGAGGATTAGCAAGGCTGTAATAGCACTAAATAAATTCACTAATGGCAGATTCTCAGGACACTTTGTCTGGAAAACTTGATTGTAACTTACAGGATGCAGCCTGCAAATTTGGCTTTATTATCCAGTGACACGGCTGAAGGGAGCTGGTCCCAAACAGAGCGATTGGATCTGAACAAGATGTGTCCTAGATCGTTAACGAGGCAATGAGGTAATTAAACACCTGCCTGGAGAGGCAGCCGTCACACACACGGCACAGCTGGAGAAGGAACCCACGGAATCAGGGTGGGAGATCAGAGCTCTTGGAGTGTTTCTCCCAAAGCTGCTTTGCCCAAACAGGAGTGCCCTGGAGAAGGGACCATCCCCTGCAAATGCTGGGACAGAGCACCAGGCAAGCAGCCCGTGTTGGGATGATGGAAAGTCAAACACGAGGGCAGGTTTGCTCTCCACACTCAGTGCAAGGCAAAGGCCCAGGAATGTGCAAAATACCTGCAGGATGGTGCATTGCAGGTGGTGCCCAACTGAAACACGTGCCCTGGAACAGCTCACAGATGTTCCTGCTTGGGAAAACAACCACAACACAAAGATTGAAGCAGCAGGCATTCAAAGAAGAGGGGCCCAGGCTGGAGCACCCCATCTGGCAAGACCTGGAAGCCCTTAGGAAGGAGGGTGCTCACCCCAGCTAGGAAGGATCATGCTTTCAGACACCCTCCAAGCCAAACCAAGCTCTTAGAAGGGCTCTGCTTGCACCACTGGGCTATCATGGAGAGGAGAAATCCCTCCTGGGTGACTGAAGGAGGGGACAGAACAGTGACAGCCTCTGCAAAACACCTCCCAACCCATCTGTGAGAGGAAAGGGTGCAGCAGCCAAGAACATTTGAGCCAAAGGGGCTCATACCCCAAACTGCAGCTTCCAGCCCAGAGCCCTAAATGCTTTTCAATCACTCATAAACCTCCTGCAAAGCTCCAATTGTGAGCTGCTGTTGCCTGATTCAGCATCAAGTGCTTCTGTGTCACAGGCAGGGACCAGAGCACGATGAATGTGTCTGCCACAGCTAATTCTGCGTGGCCAGACCTCACCTTCCCCGATTTAATTTGATGCTCTGAGAAAATTAGACGTTCTCCTGCTTCTGTGGAAAAAGGCAAGCACTGAAGGTAATTCAGAGGCTTTGATGGTGCTCTTTAGTCATTCGGGCACCGGCATCGCTCCCTGGACTGACCACGGGCAGGGATGGGAGTCACTAATCCTCATGCACAGCGTGTGAGCCTGGGGCAAAGCGCCGTGCCTGTGCTGTGCGCGGCCAGCACCGTCCTGCAGCCCAGCGAGGCAGGCACAAAATCATTTCCAGAGCAAGAATTTTGACTTTAATAAGCGCAGCACCTCGGGTGCTCAGCAGTGCAGGAGTTTGACGAAGATCCCGGCGTGGCAGTGCCTGGAAATGCCAAGTGCGGGCTCGGACCTGGGTCTGGATTTGAATGGGTGGCACTGGGGAACATGAAAGCTGCGCCCAGGGCCGCCCGCGCACAACAGACATGTAAATGACACCCTTTGAAAGTGGTTTTAAACCTCCCCCTCTGAGCCATTACTGCTTTTTAGGCCAGAGGTGGGAAGGTTTTCACCCCACGTCCCTCGCAGCAGCCCAGGGAAGGGCTAGGGATGGACACAGCCTCCTCCCTTCCACAGGGAGTTCGCGCTCGAGCTCAGCTCTGACCCGAGCGCTGTAACCGAGCACCAGCGCTGAGCACGGTCCTGCTGGTCACAAAGTACATCCCCAATGCAAACACGGAGAGTGAGCGCACTCCCGGGGAGATGCTCCAAAACAAGGACTCCCCTGCTTTGTCGCCACCCAAATCCCACCGTGAGCCGCTTCCTCAAGAGCCAAGTGACAGCAGCTGTCACTCAGCGGCTTTGCAGGACCGAGCCTCTGCTCAGGCACAAAGCAGTGCAGGAAACCTCACCCAAAGGGAGAGGGGCAGGGAGGGGCTGCATTTCTCAAACCTGCTCACCCTCGGCGTGCTTTGGGTGAGCCCCAGACGCCAGAGCCCAGCAGGAAACTCGGCTGTAGGTGCGTCCTCCTGGAGCTGTGTGGGAGCAGCTCCCGGTGAAGTCACTCGGCACCGAACCCTGCGAGTGCCAGGGCTCAAGGGCAGCTCCCAGGGACGAGAGGGACTCGGGCTCAGAATTCTGAGTTGGGCTGGACGGGCAGCTGCAGCCCCAGCACTTCCTCAGCCCGGAGCGGGGAGGGAGGAGAAGGGAGAGCAGCCGGGAGAGCTGGTGCTGCTCCTGCTGCAGCCCCGGGACAGCCCGGGCACAGCGGCGGCTCCCAGCCCATCTCTGCTGGGATCCCCACCAAGCATCCCTCCCTCCCACTCGGGTCACAAAGGGCTTTTCCTTGGCAGCAAAACCGACCTCCAGCTGCTCTTGTTTGAAAACAATCCCATCCTGAAAAAAGAGGAGCAGCCACAGAGAGTCAGTATCACATCAGATCACTCCTTAATGAGCAAACACCTCATCTACACCACGGCTGCAGCCCACGGTGTACCTGTGCTGAACAGGGCAGCTCACAGAGCTGTGAGAGAGCACAGAAATCCCTCAGCAGATGCATCTTCTCCCAAGAATGAGTTCTACTCCCACTGCAGTTGGACGGGGACTGCCCACACCTCAGTTCAGCACCTGCCAGCCAAACCTCTCTGCTGCTCAAGAGACACAGGCACAAACACCCCAGACAACTGACAGTGCCCACCTGGGATGTGCCATAGCTGGAGCAGCTTAGATTAGGCAATAATTTTCTAGCAACACAATCCCTTGTTTAAAACACTCCCAACTCCTTTTGTCAAAGGAGGCAGACATTGTTATTTAGGAGCTCCCAGGCCACTGTTACAATCCCACGTGCCACCTTCGAGTTCTTGCACTGCCCAGTTTGCCTCACGCTCCTCACTTCTGTCCCCCATGAGTCCCTTGAGACCCATCCACTGTCCCCAGACCCCTCAGAGTGCATGACTAGAAATAAACATTGCTCAGACACAGGTCTGTCACAGGTGGTGGAGTGAGGGCCACAACAAATATCTCATTCCTATTTTAATAGATGCAATGGTACCAGGCACAGCTAGCTCAGCCTGTAATTAAAATTCCAGTGCTAATCCCAAAGATACTCCATCGGAAAAGTTGATTGAAAGCAACCCTCTTGACCATTCTGCTGGAGTTTCCTGTTTTGAGGGCAATCACGTGGCCTCCTTGCCAATTAATTCATGGAAAGAGAGCAAGCACTTTAAAGGAACAGCAATGAAAGAGCAGTGCAATAAGGAAGTTTCCAAGCCCCACAAGGTGCTCTGCACTTTGCCCTGTCTGTTTCAGGCCCAATACCTGGGCAGGCCCAGAACTGGTTTGTTCTGCACATCTGACACTTCACCTGCCTGCCCTGTCCCCCTGCAGCCACCTCAGCCTCACCTGTGCCAGCCCAGGACTAAAAGCCTCAGTTTTATCAGTCTGGTCTGGCCTACATCATACTTCAGTAACCATTTTTTCAGTACTGAAGGAGACTTCAATAACTATTTCTTTCCTTCTTTACATTTCTAGGTTTCTTTCCCTGAGCCTCATCAGCACCTTCCATAACTTAAGCCACACTACTGCTCACAAACCCCACTCCGTTCACTTTCCACTAACATTACACCAAAACAAACAAGCCAAGTCACCTTGGAGTGGTGTTATCTGAGCCTTGGGGCAGAAGATCCTCCTCCAGAGCTAAGTGGCCATTCCCCAGGGGTTCAGTAGCCCCAGGTGATGGTGTGACCTCGATGCTCTGAGTGCTTGGGAGGCAAAGAGTTCTCAGTGTTCCTAATACAAACTACACGCCTCAGAGGTCAGGAATAAAACTTTATTGTTTTCAAATTTCTTATCTGTGTTCAACTCATCAGTTATCTGTCAAAAGATGTTTGGCAGAAAGAGGCCAATTGCTCTTAGGTTTCTGTAAGTGTAACTAGAAAGTGGATGCAGTAGGAGTTTCCCTGGAATCAATCCAGGCACAACACAGACCCGTGGAAGGAAAGCAGAGTTTGCTGCAAACCAAAGGAGAACACTTCTGTGATTTGATCCAAAAGTTGAGAAGAGCAGCTCAGCTGGACACAGGGACCAGGTGAGCCTGGTCATTGTGGGCCTTTCCTTGCCTAAAAGGAAATGGCTTTATGGGGAAGAAAATCTGCCAGTCAAGACTAAGTTTTCTAGAAATTGCCATCTAATGAATAAAGTCTTCCACATTTCTTTCACCTGTACACACTTCCCTTTCTCCTGTAAAATGGTCCTGGAATCCAGAGGCAAAGGGAATTGGCTACAACACCAGAAATTCCCAGTTTGTTTCCATGTTGCAAAAATTAAACACAAACAAAGAAGTTCCTCCCACCTCTTTCTGAGCACAGAGTCCTCTCCAAAGTACAAAGTCCTTCTGTACTCTGAGAACTCACAAATCAGATCAACTTGGAACAAAGCAAACATTCATATTAAAATAATGGGAATTGTTAATTCCCCCCATTCATCTGACATGCACCTTGCAAGGAAAATTCCCATTACAACAAACACACAATCATTCAAAACAGTCCTTCTGTTTCCAACCTTAACTCCAATGCCTAAAAAAGGAGAAAAACCACCAAGTCCAGACAACCAGAACAAACTGTTGCTTCACCTGCCAGCTACAGGCTGAGTGAAAACTCACACAGCGCCAGTGGAATCTTCCAAATGCTTTATTTAGGAACAGTTCTGCCCATGTGCTGTGGGGTTTTTTCCTGTTGAAGAGATCACAATTATGAAATTATCTGCACTTTCAAAGTGCCCATCCCCGTGGCACCTGGGTGCTTTATAAAAAACGCTGTCTGGCATGACAGAGATGAATTATCACTCACAAACCTACTGGTCTCCTGCTCCTTATCCCTCATTTCAGGTGTAGCTACTGACCAGGGACAAGAAACAAAGCAATAGATGAACTCCAGAACAAGATCATCTTGTTTTCAGGCAAGGTTTAGAACAGAGACAAAACGAACACCAAGAGTCCCAACTTCCCAAGAAGAGCAAGTAGCTATTTCTAAAGCCACCCATGAAGCTTTTTTCCCAGGAAAATACTTTTAGGAATAGGTTCTATGCTGTATTTAGGTATTTAACGAAGTGTGTGTATGAATAAAGAAGGGTGGTATTGGCCCAGAGTACAAATTCATCACCACAGCAGGGGTAACTATCAACATTTGACATTTGCCATCCTTACTGATAAGGAAAGAGGCTCTATTTTGTAAATTCTGAATGTTACATTCTTAAAAAATACAGACTTCTGGGTTGAAAGGGAAGAAGAATTTTCCCCCTTGGCTACTGTTCCATAGCCATTGTGTGGGAGCCTCACCTTTGCTGGTTTAGTTCTGCATCTACTTCTGCCTCTGTTTACCAATTACACCCCAATTTCTAGATCAAAATATCAAATTACAGTGTCAAATAATGGGGCAGAGGGAGGAATTCAATTGTATCTATGCCCTGGTCCATGGTAAGTAGATGTGTACCAGCCCTGAACAGGCCACTGATCACAAAACTTCTCCAAGCAGAAAGGAATTTTCTCTGTGCTCCAGGTTATTTTCAGCTACTTATAGTGTATGTTTGTTTCTGAGAAATTGTTTGTCTTTAATACACTGGGAGAGAATGTGTGTGCACAGACATAAACACAGGACACAGGGGAGAAGATGGTGAAACTTCCCTCTGTTGGTTTCAGGTGCAGGTATTTGTGTCCTAGAACCTCCTGGAGCTTTTCCTTCAATACAGAATAAAACCTCTGTTCCTCTGGGGATCCTGGTTAACTTTTGAATCCAAAAATGCCCTTTATGTATCCTGTGAGGCCACTCTTGGCCTTCTGCTCCACCTTGTCCTCCAGAGGTGGGAAAGCAACATGGTTAAGGGCCAGGTCAAAGAACAAGGGTTTGCATGGAATGGGCTGGAACCCTGGTGGGAAGTGCACGAGGCTGACTTGCTTGCTGACCAGGGAAGGATCCAGGCAGAAAGTCTCAAACCGTTCTGAGAGTGGCTGCAAGAGACAGAGGCAGGGACACAAATTAAACTCCAGCCACATCAAAAGGGTCAAACGAGCAAAGAGGACTGAGCAGCAACTGAGACAAGAAAAGTTCAAGTTCCCTCGTGAGGCCTCTGGGAACCTTGAAAATGATTTAACCCCCTGTCAAAGCACAGCTGCAGGACCTCTGGAAAACCCTCCTCATGTGCAGAGAGAAAGCTAAATAAAGCAAGCTGCCACACTGGAAGCTGCAAGCAGCCTCCCAGCTCATACCCCACTGTGTCAGGTACCTTCAGCACCAAGTCTAATAAAATCTCCTAAATACACCAGCCATGACCAAATCCTGATCAGTGTGACATTTGAGTTGTGAGAGACATTCAGGTAACAGGATAAGATTATGTTCATTAAGAGCACAGCTGGAATTCACCTGAGCTCTTGGCTCTTACCTTGCCATCCTTGACCTGAGATGGAGACTCAGTCTCATGAGGATCATTTGCATCTGCAAAATTGAACAAAAGGGGGTAAGAATAACAGGCTTGACCTTGGTGGAGAGTAAGATTGTCTCAGGGAGCAGCTGTTCTCCAAGCTTAGCCATGATTCTTGCCCTTTGGGATGCACAGGACAGTATTTTCAGTAGAATCAACTTGATTTCTAGAGTAAGCACCACACACACTCATTTACAGCCAACACAGCCCTGCAGTGGTGGAGCTTCTCTTTCACACTGTCATGAGAAGCTCTGCAGCTGACTTCGAGTGAAGCACACAGCAGAAGATGATGAGAACACCCCAGGGTGGTCTGATAAAGCAACATTAGGGCAATAAAAGACAAAGTAACCCATTCCTTGTCCTGGACTTCCAGCAGCAGGCACAGCAAAAATAGCAGCAGAAAGAAATCACAAAGTTCATCCATCCCCAAAAGTTCGGCTGACCAGGCTGACACTGACAGAGAACATCACTGCTCTCCCTCTTCTCAGTAGTCCCCCCAGCCAGGCAAAACTGGGATAAGCAAGGCCAAAGTGTTTGCAGCAAAAAAATGAAACGCTAAACTCTTTTGTGCAGGATCTCAAAACGGGTGCACATCCCCAGGCAGGGTTTTAACATCTCTGGGCAGGGAGCAAGATGCCAATGTCCAGTCACTGCCTGCCTACCTGCACTACACACAACTACAGGCAGCTGGAACTGGGGGGAAAAGGAGTTTCCAGAATCTGTATGAATCAGACTGAACTGGAAAAACATTCAGAACTTCAAAAATGAAATAAAAGGAATGAAATAGCCGCAGGGGCTTTAGTCAAGATACATTAGAACAGAGTTCTAGTATAGCTGGGTTACTCACCTAAAATAGCTGCTGCTTGCAAGGAATACTTCTCTGCATTGACTTGAGTGATGAGATCCTGAACATCAGGCAGCTCCTAGAACATAAAGAGAAAATTATTTGAGAGCCTGAAATGTGCCAGTCTAAGAGACAGAGCAAAGGTAAAACCAGACAGAGTAAGAACTAAGAAATTAACTCCTAGTGTTGATAAGCTTTCCCAGAAGGGGAAAAGCTACAACATTGCGTTTCAGGTACTACAGAAGTTGTAATAAAAGAAAATGCACAGGTGACAAAAAGTAGGTAAACTGTTTTGGAGTTGGTACAAGTCTGTCCCTCCTCCAGTCAAGCAGCCAGGTGAAGCGTTCCCATGTCCCTAGAAAGTCTCTAGAAAGTATCTGCTACAATAAAAATTACCCTTCTCCCTACTTAAAGATCAGTCTTGAATTGTAATGGCCTGGCACCTAATTAACCATAAATAGCGGGACAGAGCTGCTTCATAAACTTCCGGACTGGGTTCCTACCTTCAAGCTGTTCCTGTGAGCTCCAGCTCCCGACTGAACCTCGCGGGCGTATTTCAGCACCCTCTCGTACAACACAAGGGCTTCACTCCACTTCTTCACCAGGACATAGGACTGGGCAATGAAGAAACACCTGCAACAGTCAAGAGAGCATTCCTGATGTGTGTGTTATCCACATCTTCTGCCAACCGAAATGATGGAGAACAGGAGATATCCTTAAGTAGCAGTGGGAAGTTTCCCTTTAGGAACCAGTCTTAAAGGATAGAGGAAACTGCATCAAAGGCCTGCACAGCAGAGAGCTGTGGAATTACAGCCTTTGAAGGTGTCATGTGTGCTAAAGAAAACCTGGCTGTTTTTCTCAGTCACCTGTAAGCTTTGTACACGAGTGTCTTCAATCCAATCTCCTTTTGGAAGTTCTTGTCCTCTTCTAGGCCAGGAAGTTGTGTCAGTTCCACAAGGTTCTGTGCAAAAGAGAGGCAGAATAACAAATGCAGGCATTGCCTTCCTCTGGAATCTGCTGGTCTAAGAGAAAGCTGCCCCTTCTGACAAGTCAACAGAACACTCCCAGAGAAATAGTTTCCAGTTTTCTAATTATCAGTTTTTTAACCTTGTGAAGGACTCTCATTGAAACTCGTGCAAGTTGCCTCAGGACAGATTTCCTGACACAAACAGGAATTAGCACAAAGACTCCTTAGATTTCACATGAACTAATTCTCTCATAAGGCATTTCCCTCTCCCATTCACAACTGCTTCAGCCACAGGCTCCCTCAGTTAACTGCAAAATTGTGGGAGAAACTGAGAACCTTCTTATGAAGAACAAGTATTTTTAGCTGCTACTTTCCCTGGCCAGCAGAAACTAAGGCAGCTCTAAGGGTGCTGCATAAGAGTCAGAAAGATTGAGTGCACAACAAAGCACACCCACTCAAGCAGCAGGTTCTGCTCACAACTAAAAGAGGTTTTTGGTGTTTCATGCAGATGATGAACATCTTTGAGGTACTTGAAGGCACTCTTCAGACTTCATGGTAGTGCTGTATTTCTGCAATAACCTTTAGTAGCAAAGTTCCTTGGTTAGGCTGGAGAGCTAACCATGGATGTGTTTCTCAGCACTACCTGCAGGATGATGTCGTAGAGGCGGATGAGGTCCTGCGGCCGCGGCGAGCGCTTGCCGTCCTCGTCGGAGCGCTGTGGCTGCAGCAGGGCCTTCTGCAGGGACTTGGCCATGCTCTCGTTGCGCTTGATGGCCGTGGACAGCTTGATGTAGGTCAAATAACTGCCAGGAAAAGAGAGAAACCACATCAGCACTGTCAGAGCTACTCTATTACTCTGTGTTCTGAACTGGTGGCGGAAAAACATCTGGAAGGTCAACGTGAGAGACGGGAGTAAAATGTTTACAAAGCTGCCTGATTCAGATCCTTATCTGTAGAGTCATCCTTTGGGATCCCAGAGGCACAGAACAAAAACCTCATAAAACAAAACCAAACAAAAATAAAATCTTGACATAAGAACATGGCTTCTTCACACTAGCACTAGGAGCAACGTTTGCCTATTACCTGTGTAAGTACTGGATGTTGGACACCTTCCCAGAATCATTTTCCAGAGAGTGTTCTCGCTGCTTCTGTGGCAATGGAGACAAAACACTGCATGATTCACTTAAAATTGGCAGCCAAGGGACAAAAAACACAGAAACTCAAGGTTTGGGTAAACCATGGAAGCTGTAACAGACTTGTAGGCAAAAGAGGCTTCTTTTCTGTTATTCCCCCACTCCAGTTCTGAAGAGAATAAATTCTAATTTTGCAGCTCTTTATTAAAGAAATCCCAGCAAGTTTAATACTAAGCCAGCCTCAAGGAAAGACGGTGTCACTGGAAGTAGAAACTGATGTTTGCTGCTTACCTGGTCTGGTTTCAGTTCTTCCCGAACAGCCTGAATGGCATCTCTGCACTCACTGAGTAAAGACTCAAACAAACGTTCTTTTGTCTCCTCATTTTCTGCCTATGAGCAAAGGAGATTCAAGATGGATCAGAAATCAGAAATTTTTGTATAATGCATGAATTAACTGAGGAGATTAAACAAAGTTTCCCCCAAATTAAGTCTTAAAGATCCATGGGTAGTTTGAACTCCAACCTGTGCCTGTCTGCAACATATTCGTGGGGGAAATCTGCCAGAAATCGTGGGGAATGGGGTCAGTGCTGAGAACTGAACAGCAGCGAAGGCCTAGCACACACAGCTCATGGCCTCATTCCTGTACCAGTTACCTTCCTTCTCAGCAACTCCCTTCCCTTCCTGGATAGCACCTGCGCTGCTCCCTGAGCTTAGGCTGGGCTGCACTGTGGGAAAGGCCCAGCAATAGAAGAGCTGAGCAGTCCTGAACTGGCAAACTACCAATGCAGACAGCTCTTGTTATGCTGATATAATTTTTCCCATGTGCTAAGAACATGCAGATGATTATCTCTCCTCCACTCCCACTCTAGCAATGCTCACAGTGGCAATCTTGCTTGTTTGAAGCATTTTTTACAGCAACCCTATATTTTAGCAGCAGGAGTGACCAAGTGCTTTTCTGCTGTCATCATAAGTTTTGTTAAAAAAATGTGAAGCAGCTTTTGGCCTTCTGCCCCAAAACCAGAACTTGAAAACAGCTTTTAAAAGACAAGCTGAAGCCTGATCTCTGCCTAATTTACTGGCATATCGTGTACCCAATTAAACAAGCACCCAAACCCAGCCTTCATTCAGATGCTGAGAAGGAAAGCAGGTGGGGATTGCAAGACTTTCACTGATTCACTAATTAAAAACTACTCAGAAGAAAACCTCAGCCTCAATGATTGAAGGAGGATTCAAGAGCACCAGCACTGTGTTCTACCACTCCCATGTCATGTAACAGTGTAAGATGAGCTCTGCTGCAATAAATTTGCTATTGTCCAAATGAATAAAAAACTGACTAAAACCATGCTCACTTGTTTGTCTTCTGCACAGCTCTACAGTCTCTGCCTCTCCACTTCCCACGTTTGCAAACCCAATCAGGATTGTTATTTTTACTCCCTCACAATGCCTCAGGTATCTTGTGATGAAGGCAGATTTTTGGGTTTGGTTTTTCTTCGTTTTTAATTTAAGATTTGCTGCAAGAATTTTTAAGGTGGGACCGACTCCTGAGAATAACCAGAGACAAGTCTGACTGCATTCTCAACCTCACCCAGAGCAGCACAGCAATTTCACTGTAAGCACAAAAATGAAAACAGACACGGCCAGATCATCATTCAGGCACAAACAGGGCAAGGGCTGGGCCCTGCAACGAAACAAAGGCTTTCCTTCCCAAGCAAAAACTCCTTAAGCTGATTCTATGCATAAATACACACATTCTGATTTGGGAGATATCAAATTGTAGGACTGAGATACAAGTGCTACAGCTGGTGATCCAACTCTCCTGACAGAACTGCACAGGTTCACCCTACAGAGTGCATGGAAACCAATCCAACTGAACCCAATTTCAAAAGAGTGGAGTGCTCAGCTGTCAGGCTTTCTTTGGTCTAAACCACTGTGTAACATCTCTGATAGTTATTACCACCTATTTTTGCTGCTCATCTAGAGATGAGCACAGAATCCTTGAGGCAATACCAGGTAGGAGCACACCTGTGTCATGCTGCCCTGCAGCCTTGTCACTTCTACCTGGTGAGAGCCATTGGGCACTCAAAGTCACACCTTCAAATCGACTGACATAAGCAATTTTAAACTTGGATTCCTGTTTCAGTTTGGCTTATTTGTTCTGTTCCTCCCATTACCAATAAGGCACCAAAGGCAACAGTATAATTGCACTGGGAGACTCCATTTTTACACAAAACAGACTGGTTTTACTTCTAATTAAACCCTGCAGAGCACTGCTGTTATGTCAGAGCTTCAGCTCAGTGAAGATGAGCAGAAAGTTGCCAAAGATCCCAGGAAGCACAATTCATTCAGCTAAAGCTGGACTGCCCATCACAGCTGACACAACTCCAGAACTGCTGCCAAAAAGGCAAGTTTTAGCCCTCTGGGAATGTAAATAGTGCTGCTGCACACTCAGCTCTCACCAGTCCACTCAACTTCTCTGTTTAGTCAGAGCTTCCCAGGAATACAAAGCAAGATGAGAACAAATTCAGGCTGTTCTGCCACTACTTTAGAGAACAACTAAACTGAAAAAGTCCAACTGTCAGCTGCCAGGATGGAAGTTAAATGAGGAAACACTGAACTCCGAGCTGTACTTCCACCTGCTGGCCACACTTACGTGCTTCCTGAAACCAAATCCATTCAGCAACATGCAATTCTTAACATTATGGCAAGAGTGGGTTAACACTGAGGTTTCCCACCCAGCCACATCCTATTTATCCTAATCACATTCTTCTTACCCCTATCCCCTGCTCTGGTCTTACCCCTCTGTAGGGTTTTTGTTTTATCATTTATATTTTTATTTATCATCATTATTCTCCTAGTGATAAAAGGTTTTTAATGCTGCAAAAATCCCATTTTTAGTGTCAACAGTTGTTATTGAAGATCCTTTCACTGCTTTTTCAAACTCTGAGTGTGTATGCATCCACTGAAAAGCAGGATACCCCATCTGGTCACCATTTCCAAGGAAAAAACTACATGTGGAAAACTTGACTGTAATATTAAAGACATGCCTAGCATGTGCCACTGCAAGTCCCAGTGAGCTGGACTTCAATGATCCTTGTGAGCCCTTTCCAACTCAAGATATCCTACGATTCTATGAAGTGTTTCAGAATCATTACATGTGAAATTGATTTCCATCCTGATATTTACTCATCCACTTCCTGCTTTTCAAGATTTCCATAAGTCAGTAAGAGAATAGAATAGATCTCATAGCACCTGCTACACCTGGCTGTTTGTTGCTGGAAAAAACATGGTCAATACGTGTCTTTTTTATTTTAGCTACTCTGAAGATGAAGCTTTTGAGCAAGACGCTCAAAAAAATTAGAAGAGTAATTCAAAACCAGTTACTCTTAAAAAATGTTACCTCCATTTCTAAGTGATGTACTAATAATAATGGTTATCACCTTGCTGCTGGAAGGCAGCACAGAATGTTCCAAGGAGCAGGAATACTCAGAACAGATCTCCCAGACTACCCCACTCAGCAGATTGTGAGAGCTATCCCCAGCTGACACTTCACCTTTGGGTTATGATCAGTATTCCCATTTTCACCTTTAGCCTTCCAGCCCCAAGTATGAAAAAAATGAGATTACTCAAAAGCTTTTAGTTCAGGTACCAGGTACTGCACAGAAGGAAAGAGGATGGTTAGAAGGGCAGGATGGAGAGGGCTGCTGGGTTACCTGAGCAATTGCTGCCTCGTTGTCAGCCAGCCCCAGCAGGAAGATCCTCACTTTGTCAATCTTCACTGGGACAGTTCTGCCTCTCCACTCCACCTCGCTCATCGTGGCTGCCTGCTTTGCCCGAGTCTGGGTGATCAGTGCCTGCACAGAACACACTGAACTCAGGAGCTTGAACTTACAGGGGTGCAAAACTGAACCTCCTGAATTCATGTTAGACTTGATGATTTTGAAATCAAAGGGCTTCCTGGAAAAGTGTTGCTTCCCACAGAGCCCAGGCTTGCTTGCTCACTTCTGTTCTATTCTGGCTCTTGAATGGTTTGCTGCAGCAATATTCGTGCTCAGCACAGTAATAATGAATATTTCAAGTTGAAGCATGCAAATAAATTACCTCCAGTTTTTCTGCAAGAAGACCTTCAGTGCCACCAGACCTCAGTCTCATCTGCATCAACTCATTCATGGCAGACTGGTCACCTGAGCGAATCAACAAACTGAGATCACATTTCCATTTGACTTCAAAATTACTTTCATATATAAAAACTAATAATTAGATTTTATACTGGCAGTTTAGGGACAAACTTCCAATTTCATTCTGACTTCATAGGCAAGATACCACAAACTGTTATTCTGTCTTTCTACACACAACCACAGGTGCTGTTGCAAAATTAAGCCCTTTCTGCATTGCTACTCTGTCCCAGAACAAGTGCAGAATTTGCCAAAAATATTATGGTCTCAATATCAAGGAAAGCAATACTGCTTTCCTGTGAACAGATGAGGCCCCCCCCTTCCCTTACCAATGTTGTAGGCACAGTAGCGGATGTTGGGTGAGATCTCCTCCACACGCTGGTTATACAGCACAGCTTGTTCTTCTGTGAAAGCATTGGCCAGCTTTTCATAGATGGTCCTAAAGCAAAGGACAAATATTAACACTGCAGTGTGTGCCATCTGTGAGGTGCTATCCTACGGGAACAGTCTGTGTCTCTGCTCTAGAGGATGCTATTTCTTCAGCAGCACTTCCCAGCTAAGCACAATTAACTAAACAACTCACAGAGCTGCTGTACATAACTGAAGTGATCCAACATCAGTTACTAAATGAAGCTGGAGAAGTGAGGGACTCACTTGCATTTGTTGAAAGCCTCCATTGCTGCCTTCCACTCCTGGTGCTCGAAGCGAAGCATCCCGGTGAGATAAGCCATGTACGCCTGCACACAGAGTGAGGGCAAGGTCATTCCCCACCATCAACAGCCTCATTAGTGCCCACCATCAACAGCCTAATTAGTACCACCTTTAGCATGAAGGCTGCTGTGACTCCTGCAGTGACTAAGCTTTGCCCTTTTCATTTGGGCTTCCCACAGAAGACAACTGATTTGGATGACAGGTTAGAGCTACCTACCTTTTCTCCTTTAACTGACTCTGCTACATTTCTAAGGAACCACAGAACCATAAAATGGAATCACAGAATGGAACGGGTTGGAAGGGAGATTAAAGATTATCTAGTTCGAACCCCCCTGCCAGGGACAGGGACACCTTCCACTATACAAGACTGCCCAGAAATTAAAGCAAAAATATTTCTTGCTTGTTATGCAATGGCCCACTGATGTCACAAAACTTCTTTTCCCAGCAATATGCAATACAATGACAGTTTAATTAACTGAGTACAGCACTGCAGCCCCTTGTTCAAAGAGGTCACAACAGTTGTTCTCTGTTTTCCAGGAACTGAACCCCCAAATCTTGTGTTCTACGTGGCTACTTCAGCACATTTAACAAAAAGGTAATTCAGAAAACAAGCACTTTCTTGGGTTGCACCATCTTAGTCTTCCTCAATTCTTTGTACTTTTCTTATCTATTGAGAGATAGCGATTATTTTTTCACCCCAAATCCAAAGGTCGCTTGTTCAGCCTTTGCTGTACAACAAGATGAAAGTATCAGTGGTTACCTGTGCTTCCAGCTTTGTCTTGGCATCCACCCTGTTGCTCTCACAGAGCCTCTCCAGCTCCTCGGCGTGTTTCACAGCCTTGCGCAGCCGTGACAGCAAATGGAAGCGCTTGCGGGGCTCTGTGTTGGCCTCCTGCTTCAGTTGCATGGCATAGCTCCAGGCCCTCTCTGCATCCATCAGGATCAGCAGCAAATACCTGCAGGGCACAGGAGGGTCCAGGGGACAATAATGACATTCAGACAAGTGTTGCATCACCACCAGTTCTTTGCCATTTGGTCTGCAAAGTTCAGCAGCAGAAGTTCAGCTTGGTTAGTAAGAGGCAGATGCTTTTACTTTTAAACATTCTAAGCACACAAAGTCTGGTCATTCCTAACTGGTTTCTGCTTTTTCTCACTCAGAAGTGTAATTACTCCACTGAGGAAGAGACTCTGGTATCATTCTGTAGCACCACAGACACAGCAAAGACAAGGGATTTCTCATCTTAGGCCACTCTTCAAACTGGTTCAATATGTTCGTAACAACACAGGTGAATGCAGCATCATGTGTTGTTTTCCCAAAAGAAAAGATGAGACAGGAGACATTTCAAGTGTTCCTAAAAGATGGGAAGTGAGCCCAAAATCCTGGCTATTCTCCTCAAATTCTGTCAGATGAGCATTCTGTCAATTTTAGAAGATTTAAGTAAAACTTGCAGTGCAATATTTCTATTCCAAGGGAAGGGATTGCATCTCCAACCACAACCTCACTGGCTACACCATTTACATTACCACCATTCCCATGACTCCCTTGCAACAGACCTGAGTAAGCCTTTCCTCTTTAATGTCACAGGAATTTGGTGATTATGAAAAGAATCCATTTTAGCAGCTATGAGGGAAGAGAAGGAACAGGCTGCTGCTGCTCCTTCTCCCACTGGTTGAGGATGGATCTGAGCAGTGTCTCTTGCACCTGCACTACAGCCTGAACTTTTATTAACATGAACAACACACATCTCTGAAATGTTTTGGATGATATTGCACAGAATTCAACATATTGAATTTTCAATTCCACCCAGCTGCTGTACCTGTTGTCTGAGAGAATCTCTTCAGTTACTTTCTTCCCAGTGAACTTGTGCCTGTTGCCCATCTTGAAGTTGAGAGTTTTGCGGAGCCGCCTCAGCCTGCGGGAGCAGTAACCCCTAAAAAAAGACAACCACAGTCACTTTGGCCAAAGGACAACTTTGCTTCTGTTTATTGCTCTACCCAAATAGGAAAAAAAATACTAAAGGCTGTGCCAGGCAATGTTTTAACAACTAAAACTCCATGTGTGGCATATATGCCCAAAAATTACCCGTAAAGCAGCAATAAGAGAAAACAAGACATGTAAGAAGACATTCAGTTATTAATGATCTTGAAAAATCAGGATGATGTTCTCATTACCAACTGCTTTATGGGTGTTTATGGAACACTGAGTTCTGCAGGAGTACAGTGCCTGTCAGGGAGGTGTGAACTCAAGCTCCTGTGGGCAGTGGAAATGCAAGGGCCAGCCTGCACAGCCAAGGCAGATCAGCACACACAGCCTCATGTGGAACAGCCCTGTCAGGGGCATTCACCTGGCACATGGGTTTTGTTGCCTGCTGCAGAGGGGTTATATTTTAGATTAAGTGAAGCCAAGCCCCAGGAGCAGCTCCCAACACTAACCTGTACCTCTGGAAGTCCCCATGCCTCAGGCCGTGCTGCTGCTGCGACTCCTTCACGATCTGCAGGACTATGGCTGGCGTTAAGGCACACTCACAGGGCAGCTGGCACCAGCTCCTCCTTCCACCCCATCAGAACAGCAGGGAACCCCATAGACCCCATGAAACAAACACACTTCCAACATTGGGACACCCCAAAACCTCCTAAAAATGGAGAGCTGAAGGAGCTGATGGTTCTAAAGCACCTCTGAGCCCATGGCTCTCTCCAGAGCTCCTGACTGTCAGCAGAGACCAAGACAAACCTTGAGCACCTCCCCCTCCAGACATCCAGACATCTGCTGTCACCAGAGCTCATTTTGGGATAAGCAGCTGTGCCAAAAGACCTGTCCAGGGTAATACACCTGACTGCCCCAGCCTGGCTACAGGACCTCCTCAGCCATGCTTGTAACAGAGTTTTGTTGGCAGAACTGAGGTAGAGAGAAGCTTTCCCGCCCTGGAACGTCCCCTCTCCCAGGAAAAGGATAAAAACACCCTGAACAGAATCACTGCTGCCTCCCCAGCACAGCTTCCACAAACAAAGTGCCTTCTGAGCACAGAACCTCTTAAAAGAGTTTTCGGAAATAACTCTGGGGGCTGATTTTTGCAATTTTTCAGCACACATCTGGTCTTGCTGCGCCTTGCTGTAACAAGCACCTGTGACACAAAGCACTGCCCTGTGACCTGGGACACCATCACTCCCTCATTTCCATCCAGTCTCTGCATCCTTCAGTGTATTTGCAGAGTTCCTGCACAGCCTTTATTCTGTCACTTATTCCTACCAAATAAAATCATGCCACATTCCAGTAAATCTGATGTTTTTTGTTCAGTTGACAAGGCAGGTTATTTTGTGAAATAAAATCTCCACCACAAACAAGAAATCTCTGTGCTATTTATATTCACATCCTAAAATTTCCCTTTTAAGTTTTACCAGGAAGCCTTTAAAGAAAACCCACATTACAAAACCAGACTGTACAACAACCCCAACAAAAGAAACACTATTACTATTACCTAAAGAAACCAGAAAACATTTAAAGTTGAAAATGCCAGATGTCTATCAAAGTGTTTTCTTGGGACTACACCTAAAAGAAAGTCTCTGAAGCATTAAAACCCTGCACCAATAGTTATTACACTGAATTATTTTGTATTTGCAGAACAACCCAGTTGAACTGCAATGTCTCAACACCACTCTCCTCATCCCTGTTGTCTACTCAAGGTTTTTTTCAGACCCTCTTTTATCCTGCACAGCGACTTGCTGAATTCATATCCCGATAATTTTTTAATTTTTTCAATGACTGAGACATTCCCAACATTACCTGGGCAATTGCTATGTCTGCATCTTAGTCAACAGTCACTGACTCAGCACCACTTGCCATATGCCACGTGGAAAACTGCAACCTGATTTCCCTCGGGTTTCCCTCTGACCCAGAAGATAAAACTCAGCTCTATCACAGCTGTGCAGCTGGACTGGTTTCACATCGAAGTTTCACCTACAAAAGCTCCACGAGCTCTACACGCCGAGATTTCAGAAGCACTAAATCCGCAGGAGCCAGTCTGCCCCCTCAGCGCAGCTGTTAAGGTTTTTTTATATATTACTACTCACTTCAAGCTGCAATATCACCATCACGGGTGAGCTGCTCTTATCCTAAAGCACACAGCCCAGCACACAGCTCCGCTGTGGAGCTTGACGCCCGTTGCTACGCTGCTCGGAAGGAGAAGCAGCACAGGTAATTCCATAAATCAGGAAAGCCAGGCTGACCCGTTTTATCCAAACCAAACCCTCACGCAGGCCCAGGCCAGCACCGCCCGCATCTCCGGGATGCCCCTGCACGGGGCCCGAGGCTGGAGCAAGGGGAGTCC
>VZTZ01045549.1:66501-79259 GCA_013400955.1 Drymodes brunneopygia | reverse complement strand
CTCCGCCGGCGCACGGAGAGCGCCGTAGCCGCCCCGCCGGAGCCGCCCCGAGCGCCCGCGGGCTCCCGCAGACCCGGAGGAGGTGAAGGGCGCCCGGCTCCTCCGCGTCTCCCCTGCAACCCCGCCGGCTCCCCGGGCGCCTCGGCAGGACCCCCGCACGCTCCCCATGCACCCCCTTTCCTGTGCATCTCCCGTGCGCTCTCCGTGCACCCCTTTTCCTGTTCTCCCCCTTCCCGTGCATCCCTGGTGTGCTCCCCAGCGTGCTCTCCCTGCACCCCCTTTCCCGTGCAATCCCTGCTGACCTCTCCGTGCACCCCCTTTTCCTTTGCATCCCCGCTGCACTCCCCACTGCACCTCTTTTCCTGTCCGCCCATTTCCCGTGCATCCCTGGTGCGCTCCTCACTGTCCTTTTCCTGCATCCCCTTTTCCATTTCCTCCCTTCTGTGCTCCCCAGCGTGCTCTCCCTGCATCCCCTTTCCCGTGCAATCCCTGGTACACCCCGCACTGATCTCTCTGTGCACCCCCTCACCCTCTGTGCCCTCCCGGTGCCTTCTCCACGCACGCTGCCCCTTCCAACCCCTGTCCGTGCACTCCTGGCCATGAACAGCTCGCTGGCGGGCTCCGGGGGGGGCTGGCAGCCCGAGTCCGTGATCATCCCACTCGTGTACCTCGTCATCTTCCTCGTGGGCACGGTGGGCAACAGCCTGGTGCTGGCCGTGCTGCTGCGCAATGGGCAGGTGAAGAACACGACCAACCTCTTCATCCTCAACCTGGGGGTGGCTGACCTCTGCTTCATCCTCTTCTGCGTCCCCTTCCAAGCCACCATCTACACCCTGGAGGGATGGGTGTTCGGGCCCTTCATGTGCAAGGCTGTCCACTTCTTCATCTACCTCACCATGTATGCCAGCAGCTTCACCCTTGCCACCGTCTCCCTCGACAGGTAGGAAAGGGAACGGGGCGGGGGGAACTCCCTGCACCCTGAAGCTCCCCTTTCTCTGGATCCCACCGGGGCAGGGAGGGGACAAAATCCCCTGGAGCTAAATCCTGGTTGCTGCAATCTCCCCGGGCTCCTAGGGGAATTAAGGAGCATTTTCCAGCTGATGGGTGCAAAGAAGTGCAGCCTCCCAGTATGAGGTCCTGCAGAGGGCTGGAGAGGGATCCCTGGCCCCAGTGCCCAGCTGGAGGAAGCTTTCAGACCCTGAAACTGTAGGACTGGGATTTATCCACAGGCTCTGGCAGTGAAGTGGGGATGAAAAATGAGAGAGAAGCAAAGCTCAGTGTCTGTGCAGCTCAGGCACTTCCTGGAATGCATGGAGAGAGCCTCTCCTGGCAGCAGGGTACCCTCTTCACCCCAGCAAAGCAGGCAGACCAGATCCTGAGGAGGAAAAAACACTGCGGTGTTTGAGCTGAGTCACTGATTTTCCCATGCCCCCCTTCTATTAGGAAAAGGCCCCTTTCTGTCCCAGTGCTGTCCCTTGTCCCAGTGATTATCCCAGCCTGGTCCAGGGTGGGTTTTGCTGGGAAGCCTGTTGCTCCTGCCTGTGCTTTACCTCAGTCTTTGCCTCTGCAAGGGCCGGTGAGTTACGACCCTGCAGCAAGTGAGAGACTCCTACTGCTGCTGTGCTCAGTGCCCAAAAACCTTGGAGATGGGATGTGGAAAGCCTCTATGCCAGTCCCCTGGAGCCAGGCTGGATGTATCCTACCATCCCAGCATGGCACTGCACTAGCTGCTGACAGCACCCCTGGGAGCTAAAACACATCCAGGGGCTGCTTCTCCCCCTGTACCCCGTGGAGCAGGAGGGAACAGATGTGTTGAGCAAGGGAGGGCTTGCACAAGCCTCAGATCTGGTGCAATTAAGGGACCAGGTAATTGCAGAACTGAAAAGGGGTGATGTGCTCTCACGTGTGCCAGGAAGGAACAAGGAATGCTGTGT
Organism: Drymodes brunneopygia; assembly: GCA_013400955.1. Classification (NCBI taxonomy): domain Eukaryota; kingdom Metazoa; phylum Chordata; class Aves; order Passeriformes; family Petroicidae; genus Drymodes; species Drymodes brunneopygia. The sequence continues at coordinate 77,325 of VZTZ01045549.1, read as the reverse complement.
GTGGGGATCCCGGGGACTTGTTCCTGCCTTTGTATTCTCACTGCTCCAATCACTTATGCCAGACAATGATGATCAAGTGAGGGTCTAATGGATTAGGGGAGGGACAGAATGGGACCATCCCCATTGTCCCCACAACTACTGCTAGAAGCAGAGGGTGACAGGACAGGGTCAGAGAGAGAATCTTCCTCAATCTTTTGTGCTGCACAGGGTCCCTAAGAAGCACCCGGGAATCAGTTGTGTGACTAATTGCCCTGGAAAGCTCAAATCCATAATTTCTGCCCTCTGTCCAATCTGCTCCTGGAGATGCTCTCTCTGTGCCCTCCCCAGGACTGCAGCCATGTCCCTCTCCCTTTCCTGTGCAGGTATTTGGCTATACGATACCCCCTGCACTCCCGGGAGCTGAGGACACCCAGGAACGCCCTCCTGGCCATCTGCCTCATCTGGGGGCTCTCCTTCATCTTCTCGGGCCCTTACCTCAGCTACTACCAGGAGTTCCAGCTGGCCAACCTGACCGTGTGCCACCCCATCTGGGAGATCTCACAGCGCAAGATCATGGACATCTGCACCTTCATCTTCAGCTACATCATCCCTGTGCTCATCCTGAGCCTCACTTACATGCGGACTATTCGCTACCTGTGGCGCTCCGTGGACCCTCTCCAAGACATGTCAGAGTCCAAGAAGGCCAAGAGGAAGGTCACCAGGATGATCATCATTGTCGCCATCCTGTTCTGCCTCTGCTGGCTGCCCCATCACCTGGTCATCCTCTGCGTGTGGTTCGGGTACTTCCCCCTCAACCACTCCACGTACGTGCTGCGCATCCTCTCGCACGTCATCTCCTATGCCAACTCCTGCGTGAACCCCATCGTCTATGCCCTGGTCTCCAAACACTTCCGCAAGGGCTTCAAGAAGATCTTCAGCTGCCTCCTGCACAAGAAGGCAGCGCACAGGGTGCACGTGGCCCAGGCTGCCAACACGGTGAGCACGCTGGAGGCAGAGCTCAGCGAGGTGACCCAGCTGAGCGAAGCCCTGCCCGGCCGCTCTGCCGCGTGCTGCAGGGTCTCCTCACAGTCCTAGGGGGAGGCAGAGCTGGAGGGACCCCAGCAGAGAGCAGATGGCTCCTCTGTCACCTTCAATGTCAGCTAGCAGAGCTTCCTCCCACCCCATGGCTTTGCAGTCTCCTGCAGGATCACAGGCCTGGGGCTGGGCTACATTTTTGGTTGAAATGGATCCAGCTGAACCCTTTTCATTCAAATGCATCCAGATATCCTAACAGTGATGCTGCTGATACAGACTCAGCCAAAAATCAACCAAAGACAGGATTTGCTTTCACCAAGTACTTGCTGAGAGCAGACATATTAAACCCCAAAATCCACTGCCATGTGTAAATACCTATTCCTCTGTTATGGACGGACTTATTCCCTGTTGCATCTACACCCAGAGCCTGTGGAAAGCTCTGGTCCCTGCAACCAGCACAGCATCTGGAGTTAGTGGGTGTACTTTAAGGGACATTTGAAAAGTCTTGGTTTGTTTGTATCTTGGTTCAGCTGGGGCAGTGCTGGGCACAAACTCAGCTCAGGTAGGAAAATCCAGGACCGAAGCACAGAAGGTCACCAAGGACCAGGGGGAGGGAGGTTGTTTGCCAGGGAAGCACAGCCATGGACCACAGCCCTGTGATAGGGGAAGGATTTTAATGCCTTTGGACAGCCTGGGGACAGCTCAGCATCTCAACCAGGTGAGGTGCTCATGGAGACAAGCAGGGCACTGACTCTGCTTCCCTGGGGTGAGACAGCCAGGGCTGTGTGGGAGCTGGGGGTGCCCAGTAAGCCTCAATAAAGCCCCTCCATCCCACCTGCTGTGTCCAGCTCCCTTGAGAAGCCTCACAGCTGCAGTGGAGAGGCTGGGGGGTGGGGGGACCTGCCGGATGCAGGGAAGCTGAGGGTGGGATGGAGGATGTGGGTGATGTCTGAGCACATCCGTGGAGGGCGGGCACTGCGGCACAGGAATGTCACTGCACCCGCTGCGTGCAGCTGTACCTGCCCACAAGAGGCTGCTGTGATTCACACTCCCACCTCTTAACCCTGCAAAGGCTCCAGGGGTGCCTGAGCCCTGTGGCTGCCACCAGCCAAGGGCTCTGAGTGAAGACCTTCCTTTCCTTTACCAGAAGAGCATCACTGGACTAGGACCAAGTCACCCTTTTGCCAACCCCGTGGCAGAGCACAGCCAGAGGTGGTGGTGAAAGTGCAGGGGAGCTGGGGTGAGCTGGGCTGTGCATCCCTGTATTCTCCAGGTGTGAACCCCAACAGGCCCCATGAAGGTCAGGTCTCTATAAACTGCCATTACAGAGGCTCTAAGTCTGTCTGCACAGATTTCACTGTTGTGGATCCCCACAGCAGAGTTCCCCAGGACTGGGATGGGTATTTCTGTCCAGGACCCTGACTTTCACTGGGGTTGTGGTCCTCACACAGCCCTCCTCCACCCAACCCCAGTGCTTAGCCTTTTTTCTTGAGAAGCTTTTGACTATAAAACATTTCTTTTCCCCTGCTGAGTGTTATTATAACCAGATCTTCTTCTCCCCACGGAGAGGGCCATAAATCAGCCACCTCTTCCTATCAGTAACAGTGATATTTAGTCTAGTCCTGTTCCCAGCATAAGTCACAGAGAGCAGCCTATAAGCAGCTCCATTAATTACATCTGCATTATCTCCTTGCTCAATGCTTCACAGCCAGGGAAAACATTGAAGCAGCTGCACAAACACTGCTAAAAGCCTTACCTTCCTCATGCCCTCATCTGCCTCTGCTTGGAGAGCCACAGGATCTGGCTCCAATGGATCCCACACACACCAAGGGGTTCAATCCACTCTCCTGGACAGTTACCAGCTCACCTTGGGGATGGAGATGTTGTCCCACCACCTCTGCACTGCCCAAGGGCACAGGTGCCTGTGCTGGCATGGCAGGGGGTGCAATGTCCCCTATCCCTTCATGGCATCAGAGACACTGATTCTGCTCCCCCATCCATCCCACCCCAGCCCTTCTGACAGCCTCCCAAGCCCATGGCTGACCCTGCCCTGCCCTACCCTGCTAACTGCTCCAGAGCTGCCCAGTCACCCCATGACCACTTTGAAGACACATCCCAGGACCCCCCTAACTCAGCTCCCAGCCCAAAGTATCACTGTGGCCCCTCTCCCAAGCCCTGGGCACCACTGGCCTCTGCTTGTTCCTGGTCACTGTTCAGCAATGAGGTCCCAAAGGGTGACAGTGGGCTGGGGGCAGGCTCTGCACAGCTCCCAGCCTGAGGGGCTGCACCTCACTGCTGCCTCCAGCACCCCCAAATCCCCTCTGACCTTCATCATGGCTCACATGGCTGCTCTCACCATCTCCAGGAGCAGAGAGGGGCTTGGTGATGGTCAGACAGCAAGGTCAGGGCTTTCACAAGGTCAGGGCTCTGTGTTGTGACACATCCAACCCCCTCCTCATTTTATGGATCCTCACCCATCAATTGGCTCTCACTTATCTGCAGGCTGTAACAGTGAAGCCTGGGCCAGATCATTACACTGTTTACAGCAAATACAGAATTAAAGAAAAAAGCCCCCTCCAGCTTATCTGACACTGTCCCTGCTCATCTGAGGAGGAAACCATCATCCTCACACACAGCCCATGCCCTCCAAGGGCAAACACAAGGTTTTGCTGCCAACACAAAATCATATTGGGAAGCTACTTTCCCCCTCAAATAACAGAGCATATCAGGCCCAGATGGAAAAGACAAGAGCATCAGGACCTTCTGACACTCAACATGCTCTCAGCTGAGAGAAATGGGCTCCTGGTCCATTCTCTTGGGAGGTTTTATCTTAAATTAAGAGCACTGCAAGTCCTTATGTTCCAGTTAAAATTTAATAAAAGCGTATTTAACTGGAAGTGAAAAATGAATAGGCTAAACTGAGCTCCCATCAAGCCCAAGAGTGGGCAGGGAGAGGAGGGACACTTGGCTGAAATCTCAGTTAGAGTGAGCTTTCCAGTACGTTTTCCACACAGATTTATCACCAGGGTTAGAGAAGTTATTTTGCTTTGTGGGTTTGTTTTCAAACACTCACTCTGCCAAATTTGCTCCCCAGTATGAGGAGGAAGCAGGCAGCATCCCCAGACCCTGGCACAGCCCCCAGCGTGGGCCACTGGGCAGCAGAAAAATAACTGAGAAATGGGGCTCTGACCCCAAAACCCTGGAAATCAGAGACATGTGCTCTGTGTCAGGGCAGAACAGGAGGTGAGGGAAGGGTGTTAAACCCCACAGGAGCCTTGGGGGAAGCAGAGGGGGTTCAGCCCCATCTGTGGCCCCTTGCCATGGTCTCAGCACCACTCCAGGCTCCACGCTCAGCTCTGAGAGGGGTGTGAAGGGCTCAGCTGTGAGAGGGTCAGACTGTGCTGGCTGCCACGGTCGCTCTTAATTAACGTGTTGCAAACACATTCCTTACCATAAAAAGCCAAGGAGCACACGGAGCCCTCCCCTGGCGCTGCAGTGTTGGACACGAGCTCAGCCTGGAGGCTCCCCCGCTCCCACCCTGAGGAAGGGGTGGCTCAGGAAAAAACATGCTGCTGCTCCCAAAGCAGGTGTGGCTCCCCACATTCATCCCCTGTGCAGGGGAGAGGCAGATAGTGAGGGAATCCTTAGAGCCAGGCTAAGTGGGAGGCTGGATTTAGGGAACAGGGACCAGGTGGCTCAGCTTTCCCTTTCACTCAGGAAAATGAGGGTCGTGATTCCCACCTGGGAGCAGCAGAAGCTCCCTGCTCCCCCAGGGAATCACCACCTCCAGCTCCTCCTCACTGCACAGATATCACCAAGCTCAGCTCTCAGCCCCCAGCAGTCTCTTACCCCCATTCCTTCCTCCAGATGCAGCCAGGGCATCCCTGGGGCAGAAACAACCCAGTCAGCTACTGGTGGTGGCAGTGGAGTGACCAGGAGGGAGTGGGACATTTTGCAGCCCATCTCTGGCTGCATCTCTCCCCCAGCCCTGGTCTGGTACAGCTTTCCTGGGGCAACAGGCTGACAGGAAAGCCCAGAAAGGCCTCATTTGGTGGGAGCCAGGCAGAGGCATTCCCAGAGCCTCTGGAGAACAGGATGTGTCCCTATCCCAGACCCTTGAACGCTCTCATGCATTTTCTTTGGGCTCTGGTTGGCACAAGAACATCAGCTCGGGGAGGATTTCAGCTCCTGCACACTAAAGCTCAGGTGCTCCAGAAATGCTGCAGGCAAAGCTCTCCCTCCCCTCTCCTGGCTTTGCCTGTGACCGTTCCGGGTGAATTGCCTCACCCTGGGATCAGCTGCAATAAAACACATTTTACAGCTCAGCTTGAATTCCACGCACCCTCCTCAAGAAAGAAATTAATATCAGACTGCTACAGTGGCAAAACTGTAAAGATGGAATCCAGCTCCTTCTGGTGAATGTCAGGGTGCCTATCCAGCAGACTCAACACTGCATGAAACAAGTCAAGCAGAGCTTTGCTTATGTATAAAAACACTCTCCGGCGCCTGCCGGCCTCCGGAGGCTCTTGGAGCTGGCAGAAGTTTGAAACAGCAAGTGCAAGATATCAGGTTTCCACAGACATTTGAGATTTGACAGCAGGAGGAAGGCTCCTGCAGGGAGGGCTCTGGTGTTGGCACTGTGAGCCTGCATGGTCAGACACATAAGAACAGTCAGGTGCAGTGGTCAAGACTTGAACCCACACCGTGGTGCAGCTCTGGGCTGGACAAACCTGTCAAAACTGCTGTTTCTCAGGCATTTGCTACACCAGGCTGAGGAAGAGGAGGTCAGGGGTTCAGAAAGGGCAGGAGCTGCCTGAATAACATCTGTCTGAGGAGGCACAGCCCAGGCAGGCAGCTGGGTCTGCCACAGCAGGACCTGTGCTGTCATCCAGGCTCTGACATCCAACAGCTCCTGCAGCACCGGGCTAATCAGACACCAGCAAACACTGCTGTAAACACTGCTCAGGTGAATAATGGGTTTGCACCAAACTGCAAAGCAGCAGCTATTGTGAGTGCTCCTGCTCTATGGAAACCCTGTGTTTCAATTGTTACAGGCAAACAATGGAGCAGGCAGCAGGAGAGAGGGAGGGGGGAGCAGGAAGTGCCTGGCCAGGGACCACAGATAAAACACAGGTGCTCCAAGGCTCTGAAAGGCCTTGGTGCAGTGTCAGAGTCCAGCTCCCGTATCAAAGCCTGCCAGGACTGCTCCTGGCACATGGGAGAGCAGCACTTGCTCTTCGTGTGATGCCCATGGGTTAAATGAAGGGAATGGGCTTGGCTGCTTGCAGGGAAGAGATGCCTCAGATTTAGGAATACAGAAGACAAAGAGGGATGGGAGGAAGGTGCTGAGTGGAAATCACTGTGGGAACACTTGCTCTGCCTCAGGTCGATGAGGAGCAGCACCCAGCCAGGCCACCAGGAGCTCCCTCTGCTTCCACTGCTCTGTCATAGCTCCAGGCCCTGCCATCACTCCACTGCCACTGCCTCACATGGAACAGAGCACTGATACAGGTCCAGTTTTGGGGTACAACATGACTGAACTGCAGCTCTGTCAGGCACCCCCAAACTGCAGAATCAGCATCAAGTGCCATCGCTGAAATAAGTAACAGTTGAGATTAACAACAGGAAAATAATTTGGGATCCTACAGAACTGAGATTCCCAAAATCCATCAAGGAAGCAAATGGCACTATTTGGAGCCCACAGCCTCCTGCCCTTAACAGAAGGGCTGTACCCATATGGGTTTTTTTGGTGGTGTATTTTGTGTAGGTTTCTTTCTTTCTTTTTTAACACACTTCCCATGTCTGCTGCACATCAAGGCATTAACACAAACCCAGGTGAGGTGGATGTGCAAACATAGGAGCCCACAGGGCAGACTGCCTTATCCCACAGATCCGGAGCAAAGACAGCCAGGAGTTAGTGTCTCCACAGGTTTATAAATCTGATAAATACAAGTATAACACCCTGCCCACCACAATGGGGCAGGGGAGAAGGGAAGGGAGTCCCAAGGGTTGCTGAGAGAGCACTGGCTTGTACTTGGCAGCTGGAGAGTTCCTGACAGCTGGAAATTTACGCTGATGTGTCAAACAGCTTCTCAATCATCTCCCCCACCTGGTCGACCTGGTATTTGATGTATTTCTCAGGGTTCTTGGTGAAGGGCACGTTGCCAAATCTGCAAAAGAAAACAGGTGACAAACAACTGGAACACAGCAAAGAGACCCACTGGGCCCTCCTCTGTCACAAATCAGCTCCACTCCAGCACATCCTACTTGAATGTGACAGGGTATCCTGTGTAGATCAAGTGACCTGGTTACACCTGGCCTCACAGGTTTTACATGAACAGCCCAGGGTGGCTCAGGGCTTTGTGCTCACTGACCAAGGAATCAGGGTGACAGCAGATGTTTGCAAATACTCAAGGTCAGCTTGGGGATGTCTGAGCATGCAAAGTAGAGAAGCTAAGACAGGACAATAGGAAAGTGGCTTAGCTCAGGCTATGCAAGGCCCCAAAGAGGAGAGGACAGTGCTGCAGGAGGTCTCACCTGTTCAAGAAGGCACCATAGGTCTCTTTCACAATAGTTTTCTGTGCCCGGCGGATTTTGTCCCGTTGCTCCATGTCTGGGATCGCCCAGGCCTTCTGGATCTTACACAGCTCCTCCAGCCCATCATTAAAACCCTGTCCAAAGAGAAACTCAGTGAGCATCCCATCTGCAATCACATCTCCACATCGAGTCTCATGCTCCTTCCGGAACCTGCTGGTCTCCTCCTCAGGCAGACTCTCATCAACCAGGGGATGTTCTGACACCATCCAACACCTCCTTACCTTAAAGCGCTCCTTTATCATCTGCCTCTCCTTGTCCTTGAGCTGCAACAAGGAGGGAAAGGATCTCATTTCATCTCCAGAAATAAATATCCAACACCAATATTTGCCCACAACCCCCCATCCAACCTAAGTAATATCCAGTATTTGGTTTGGATTCCCTCAGCGGTGAGGAGAGAGACGCAGAGAGCAGCACACCCTACACTCAAGCTGAAGTAGGTTTAAACAAGGATAATTTTCAGCCAGAACAGACATAAGAGATTTCTTCATGCTTTCAGCCCTTTCCAAGGAAAGGTCTCAGGGTTCTGAAAATCCAAAATAGAGGCATCTGCTCAAGTGAAGATGTAAGAATGGAGGCAGAGATTAAAAGACTTGGATGAATCTGGGGGAGATCAGAAGGCACTACTGCTCTCCACTTGTGCCAGCCACAGAGTTCACTCTGTAGAGTCACACTGGCATGAGATATAAAGAAGGTTTCTGAGAATTTTTTACTCTAACAAAGGAGATGATGTTTCTGGCAACTTCTGCCATGTCAAGCCCATCCTCACCCACCCTCTCACCTTCACTCCGGGTTGAAAGACAGGCAGGTTTCTCTCAGAGATGTAATCTGTCACCTTCAACCAGCTGTGTGTGCAATGAGATGGGAGAGAAGCAGAGTTACTCACACCTCCACCAGAGCACCTCTGTCTTCACCTGTGACCCAAAGGCCAACTCAGACAATACACACCCCAAAACTTCCCACAGTGACCCCTTCCCAAGTTGGATTAATTGCTTGGAAACCAAAAATACTCTGCTTTGGTTTTAGACAAGTTTCTGGTGAATCTCCCCCACTGTTCCAGCAGCACTGGCTCCCAAGGAGCTCCCAAAGTGACAAAAGCAAGGGAAAGGCAGAGGATGTCACCAACCTGCGCTGGTAGGTCTGGATCTGCTGCTCAATGAGCTCCCGGTAGGACCTCTCAGCTGTTTTCTGTGTCACAGCCACCAGCTGGATCAGCTCAGACCTGGAAGAGCAGGAAACCTGAAGAAGCACCTGAGCCAGCTGCTCTCCAGGCTGCTCTCAGGATGGCAGCATTTCAACCCCCCATCAACAAGTTCCTTTCAGCCCTTCACAGTAAAATATTCCTTGAAATGTGCAAACTGGGAGACAGAAATAACTCCAAGTCACTTTCCAAAGCCACATCCTAAATCCTCCCAAGATCAAAGGATTCCCTAAAACCTAAGGCATTTCCTAATGCTTTTTATCTTCCACTCTCAGGTAATGTGATGTTTATAATACAGGAAAACCTTCAAAGAAGCAGTTTCAAGAATGGAGAAAAAGCAGATATGAGACAGGCTGGCAAGTAAATGCTCTCAATGCAGAGCCATGCTCCAAAACCATCCAACCAGCCTTGGACTTGAGGGAGATTCACTCAAGACACACACTTACTTCTCCAGGGATTTCAGAATGTAGTTGTAGTTGTTATGCAGAAAAATGGCACTCAAAGCTGGGTCTTCATAAACCTTGGATTTGCTAAGCAGGTTAAGCTGCAAGTTGCCCAGCACTTTGCCTTAAAGAGGGAAAAACAAGAACAAGAAGTTTTGCACTGAAACTTCTTATTATTGACAAAGCAAACTGAGCTGTGGGCACACAGCAACTTGAACAGCTCAGGCCTGACTGCCTGTACAAAGGCTACAATCACATTTACTTAACAGTCCTTACACAGATTTGTCTTCAGCAAGTCACCAGAACCTCTCTGCAAACTACTGCCTTCCATGCCTGGGCAATTCAGGTGCATTCTCGATTCAGAAGAAGTCCTAGGACCTGCCACAATGCAGGCTCAGGTCCCACAGAAGCTGAAGGACCTGATCTCCATTGTAACAGAAAGAGAAATCACTGATCTCACCTTCTTAAACTCCCCTTTGGCAGCTGGGAGCCTTCATGGGCCTGAAGGTGACAATGGTTTAAGGGAACAGCTCTGCAGCACAGCGAGCTGCTGCACTGTGCTTTGTCCTGTCCTGCTCTAACAGTCTGAAATTGCCAGTCTGACTCTTTTTTTCATCCCTCTTATCAGGCTCCAGCTCTAATGCGGAAAGATCACAGGCAGAAGAGACACAGCATGTCCTCTTCACTCAGGAATAAGCCCAGTGAAGGTGTGTCCATGGGGCAGAAGCAGGAAGGTGATGCCTTCCAGGGGCTTCCTAAAAACAGGCCAGACAAAATTAGAGAATAAAAAGTGGTTATATTTATTGAAGGGCCTTCAAGTATGAGGAAGCCCCAACAGGGGCTACACCCAAAAATGGACCACAGGTCACAGGTTTTCATACTTTTATAAGTTTGGTCCATTTGCATATTGGGGGTTAACCTTCCAATTACAGCTTCAGGTAATGAAGTAATTTACCCCAAGTTTGCTCCTCCCCAACTCACTTTGGTTTACATTTCTCGGGGCCTGAGACAGTCAGGTGTTCTTGATTCCCAGGCCTGGAGAAGAACTGTTTTGTCTGACCAAAATGAGAAAGCAGTAGCTAACACTCTATATGGAGTTTAGAGTTATACACTAAAGAATTGCAGGATAACAAACACATGAAAATATAAAAGGTAAAATCCTAAGGCATCAAAGGCGTGCAGGGTACTCACAGATGTAGGTGCTCAGCAGCCGCCTGCTGAACTCTGAGCTGTAGCTGCTGGCTGAGGAGCTGGTCTCTGAAAAGGAAAGTCTTAAGCCAGTTAACATGCCCTGGGAAGGGGGGATTGTGTGGTCAGCCTGCCTCTATTCCAACAAGCCTCATCCCTGTTGCTATGGAATTAGCTCCCATCGACAGTGAAATCAGCTCCTGTTTCAGAGTCCACTGTCAGCAGCTCATCCAGGGTGAGGGGGCAAGAGCTCTGCAGCCTCAGTCCTTGTGTCTGCATCAAGTGCAGAGCACCCCAGCAGAAATCTCTCCTTTCCCTCCAGGTGCTCAGGGAACATCCTTTTGATCAGAAAGTCATTAAACTCCTCCTCCCCGTCCTTCCCCC
>VZTZ01045549.1:40124-66495 GCA_013400955.1 Drymodes brunneopygia | reverse complement strand
CCCCCCGACCTGAAAAGGGTTGGTAAGCACTAGAAACTGGCAATCAGAGAACAATGAGCTGGAGCTGTTAACAGCAAGCACACAACAGTAATTGAAACAAGCAGAAGGGCTCTGGAAAGCTTCAGCCATCCCCATGGTTGCTGACAGGGTGTGCCTGGCTCTATGAGGGACTGTGCCAGCATGGGAGGCTGCCCCTACAGGCAGCAGTGACTCCAGGCTGGCACACGCTCCTCTGTCTAGAGATGCCTTTCTGCCCTCGAGGGCTTGTGGGCATGGGGCCCACAGGACATGTGGGGTGGCCACCTCCTCCTGCCCCCTCCAGAGAGTTTGGCAGCCAGACCTAGCTCGGGTGGTCCGAGTTCACCAGCACCCCATGGGAAAGGCCTCAAGGCTCCTGTTGCTGGGAGCTGGACAATAAAGAGCTGAGTGCACATGGGATAAAGCACGACACCAGCTGGGCCAATCTGCTACCTGTGCCAAAAAGATTCAGTGCCATCTGAGTGTCTTGAGCTTGTTTCAGCTCTTGTGGCATCCCTCATTGTCTGCTGCTGACAAGCCCTCCCTATTCTCTCTGGCCCACTGGCAAGGATTATTTACCCTCCCCTTTCCCCCCTTTTCAATTATGTGTTAATTTATTTACAACTTCTGGAGGATAAAGAATGAACATACATCACCAGTCCGAGGGAATATGACCAGGTAGGTGTGGTAAGTTTGCTTACCTCTGGGATCTAAAGGAATATTGTATGTGTCCCCAAGAACTACAGAGATTAGGCACAGCAGAGAGAAAAGGGGAGGGATGAGAGAGAAAAAGAAACGCAAAAGTGCAAAAAGACAGGTTAGAGACCACCATCCCTTTGAGAAGAAAGCAGATATTAACACAGAGCAGCCACAGGCAGGTGCACAGGAGAGCAGGCAGGAGTCCCTCCAAGGCCACAAATGGGATGGAGATCACAGAGGAAAAGCAGAGTCCAACCTCCTTCCCCTGCATTTGTTTGCATTGTCATTGGTTGTATTTAGCACAACACTTAATTCCAAACCAGTCCAAACCCGCTTTCAAGGCAAAGCCACCTCAAATCTATGCTGCCTTTTCAATCAGCTAAGACAGATCTCACTGCAAGACAACATGTCAAGACTTCCAAATAACAGTGCTGACATCATCATTCAGGGGAAAACATGGGAAACAGTTGATTGTTCCAAGAAAAAGCTCAGACTACTTCTTTGGCCAAGGAGAGAGAGCCAATGCCCAGAAAGGTCTGAGCACACTGAAATTGCAAGTGGAGAGGGCACAAGGCAGTGGCTAGAGGAGATGTGGCAGAAGCAGAGATATCCTAGTTTGAGTTGATTTAGAATTAGCAAAAATTTCCAGAGGACTTTGCAGGTAAGAGTCTGGAGGCAGCTCTAAGCTTCCTCTTACCTCTGCTTCTAAGGGGCTCTTTAACCCTCTCCAGTCTGTGCCTCCTCAGGGCACAATGCTCCCTGAACTTCCTCTATAGTTTGCTCTATTCCAACGTCCTTGAAAGCACAAGCTCTGCCAAGGCCAAGAGCTCACTGGAAAGCCTGGAGCTGTTGCTCTGCACACAACCAAGAATCCCACTCCAGCTGATAAGCAGCACCACCCTGCCACAGGAGCAGCTCTCAGCTTCAGATCTATGCATTTATTTCTGCAGTGAGTCTCTTCAGCAGCCTGGAGAGCAGAACTAAAACCTGTCTGTCTGACAGGGCACACAAATGGCTCCAGAGTCCCAGCTTGTCTCAAGGCTGAGGAGATTCTGGCTGCTGCTGGTGTACTCTGAGCAGAGGATGTGGCAAAGGAAGGTGCTGTTCACACACAGCCCAGCTGGGGCAGCCACCCTCACTCTAGTACAGTCACACAGCACCAGGCCAGGGCCAGACTTGGAGCTAAATGACCCAGGCATCCTCCCTCAGAGCACACCAGCAATAAACACCATCCCCATGGTACCTGCTAGGAGCAAATGTGGAAGGCCAGCAGGGAACTCTGCATCCCTTGGAGCTCTCTAGATAATCAACTATGTAGTCAAGGCAGATCAGAGGACAAGACAAACCACAGGGTGAAGGACAGGAGGAGAATAAGCTCACAGTGCATGTTGAGGTATGGTCACTTCAGGGAAGATGTCCAGGGAATTTGAGGAAGGAACTGCATGCCCAAGCAAGCCTCATGCATGTACATACCCTGTGATGCCAGCATGGCACCTGCTGTCTCCTGGAAATCCAGTAACTGCTGTAGGAAAAGGATGGCCTGGAAGCAATGGAGGGAAGTTAGGAGCAACCAACATTACACCTCCTGTGCTCTGCTATTAAGAATCATGAAGGACCACTTTTCCCCCCACACTTACAGGCATTCAAGAAACAAATTACTACACTCCTTGGAACTGCTGGGTTTTCCCCACACAGTCACACCATGGCTGAACAAGGGTCACCAGCTCATCCTGCCATGGAAACTAGCTAATTGTGTAATTGTGAATGCCAAGACACCTTAATTTGGGAAGTTTCCCTACTGCTCTTTTAAAAACTCCTTCAGAAGCTTCAACCACACAGGATAGTTCAAATCATCATCACGTACATTGCTGGTGAGTTCATGAACTGTCCCATCTTTTGGCATGTTGTACTCCTTGTCAGGATCATTCTAAAAAGGGAAGAGAGAGACATAAGGTGGGCATGTAAGGGGAGACACCTACAATACAACTGCTGCTACAAGTGAGCTGAAGGCTTCTTCATCCAGCCACTCCCAACACCACCAGGCCTGGCTCTTGCAGTGCTATCTCCTGGTGCTCAGAAACCAGAGCTGCCAGGCACCAGCAGCTCAGAACATGAGTCCTCCAAAACTTTCCAAGGCAGCAATTTTCTTTTGCTTTTTAAATAGGATTAATTCTGAGATAGACTTGGTATCTGCAGAGGCCTGGATGCTCATGTCAAATTAGTTGCAAGCATGCCTGCTAAGGGTCTTAGGCAAAGGCCTTCTGTGCTTGAAATCAGCACTAAGCATTTGGTATTTGACTGTCCCTAGCAATCCAACAAGTTCCTGCTTCAGTCAGAAACTACATGGTCTCATGGAAAGCTGGAAGCTAAAGAAGGGGTTTTGCTCCAAAAAACCCTCTTCCAAGCCTGATCAGAGACCACTGAGGAGAATCCTACCTTAATGTTGTCTGCAAACTCTTCCAGTGCCTTCGCACCAGTGGTCTCCATGGAAGTGATCAGCCCCGGCAGTTTGTTCTTAGTGCCTGCTGCAGTTCCCTGGAATAGTTCCACAAGAGATCAGAAAAGGAAAACAAATAGTATCTGAACTTCCATCCAGCCCCTACCCTCCCTCATCCCCCACCCCAGCATCTCATTCTCAGCTCCCCTGTGCCAGAAGAATATTTACAGCACCATCAAGAACACATGAAATCCCACAGTCTCCAGGCAGAAAGGGAAGATGTTGTGGTGGTCCATTGGGATCAGGACTTGAACTGAAAAGAGCTGCTGCTGAAAGATGCTGAGTTGCTGGTTCACCATTACAGAAAGCAGCAAGGTGCATTTGTGTCACTTCCAGTCCATGCTGGGAACAGAAGCAGCATGGCTTTGCTCAAAGCCCCTGTGATAATCCATTTCAAAAAGTTCTCCAGATAACCCAAGCCACAGGACCCTCTCCAATCCCATCACATTTACCTGCAAGACCTGGTCAAATTCTGGCTTCATCTGCTTGAGGTGCTTCAGGATGGGGAAGATTGTGAGCACAGCTGAATAGTCATGTCGGATGATGGCTTTCCGGGCAGCTGAGACAATGTTATCACCCTCCATGATCAAGTTATCCAATGATTCCTGCAACAAAGCCAGAGACTCATGAGGAAGGAACAGGACTTCTACCCAGGCAGCACAAAAGGCTCAATGCAGGACATCCATTCCAGATGCCCATTTGGCTGATGGGTCATTTGTGGTACCAGTGAGGGACTCTGAGCATCTGTTCTTCAGGCTCTGTGCAGGCTCTGGTTCCCTCAACACGTCCTGGAGGACAAGCCAGTATCCTTTACAAGCACAGAGGCTCAACTGACCTGGATGAGAGAATCGAAGGTCTTCTTCTGGTGGTGCTCTGGGACAATTTCTGTCAGGAGCTGGTATTCACTCTGGGCCAGTTTGACAAAGGCACTGACGCAGTGGATGTACGCATCGATCTCAATGTCAAAGACGTCGTCCCTCCCTGCAAGGGCAAGATGCCTTTGGTTTACATAAGGAGCACAAGGTTCTTCTGGTAAAGTTGGTTCTGGCTTTGTACCCATCCATGTGTGAGAACAAGAGTCATCTTCTCACCACTCCTGCCCTGGGTTTGTGTGTGGGAATCTCTGAGTACCCTGCAGGAGGCAGGAAAAGCCACCCGCAGTTCAGGAAATGCACATCAGGGTACCACCTCTTTCCAGCCTTGTGACAGAAGGGAAGTTTGGAGCTCTTCTGGGATACAGACTAAATTTAATCAAGGGCTTGAACACAGAGTACTAAACTCAGGAAGGTCTGAGGTGAATTATTCAACATCTCTGCTTGTATTTTTAGAATTCCTTATCTCCATCCCTCATGCAGATGAAGAACTGCCATTTGGCATCAACATTTCTGGGAAATAAAGGCTATCCTGGAAGGCAGCTTCTTCCCACTTGCAGAAACAAGATAAAAACCAGGCTGATCAACATCAACATCCTATGAAGCAGGAATATCAGCATAGCTAGGTGAGTTATCTGCCACACAATGCTGCATACAAATGCAAATATCTGAGTCCTAGAATATGAATGTCTCAGTCAAAGATCCATCCAAGATCCTACGTGGTAGGCATGAGAAGTGATACAAGGGCCAGCACCAACTCATGCCAACCACTGCTGGATGTGTCTGCAGGACAGACACAGACAAACCCCATCCTGCAAGACAGTAAGATGACACAGAGAGACCTTCTCTAACCTATAGGCTGCTGCTTCTCTCCTCTCAGAGACTTTTGATGGAAAAAGAACCAATTCTTCCCATGGCTGATAGGTCCCTCAGGTTGACATTTCAGAAGTTTTGATCAGCAGAGGACACACAGACTGCCTATGGTACAGTGCACTGTAGAGTGTGCTGCACTGATCCCTTTCCTGCTTACTTTGCTTCAGCACCCAACAGGCCAGCAGGCACCTACAGGAAAATGTCCCTCAGCATGGTGACCTTCAGATGGACAAAGTTGGGTTCCTTGTCTGAGGGCTTGGGGGGTGTGATTAGTAGGAGTGAATTCTACTGAGAAGAGCCAGAGCTTCTTAGCCAGAGGAAGCTCATGCTTCAGGACTGCCCACAGAGAGGAACAGCCCTGGCTACACCAGGACAGCAGAACACACTGGGAAGCAGGGGGGACCAGCTGTTTCCCAGTGCCAACCTGGTACTTACCCGCAGCCGGCCCGTGCTTGTCGCCCAGGGCATCGGAAAGGTGCTTAACGCGTAAGTCATGCTCATGACCTAGTGAGATGGCAGCCGGCACAAACAGAAGGCGCAATTTATCCAGGGTGGTCACAGCAAGGATGCTCACTCTGGCTGGAAGCTGCTTCAAGCCTGGCTTATTGGGTCTAGTGGACTTCTTTTTCCCTACAGTCCCAGGAATGCTTCCTGACCAAGTCCTTTTGTTGGGCTATATAGCGGTAGCAACCCTTTGAAACCTGATGAGAAGTGTGAGTTGTTTCTTGGACCATGAGAGTCCCTTGAATCTCCTGCTATACATTCTGAATGGGATTGCAGGCATCAGAGTCCAATTTTTACCCACAACCATTACAAATCCAAACTCAAAGCCCCTCTCCTGCTCAGCACGAGGATTTAGCCCCACATGAGTGATGTTAGGCACCATCTGGGGTTTATCAGGCTACAGCAGAGGTGCTGAAGAGACCTGCTTTGGATGGATTCATAGCAGGAGGCAGGAATGTCTTAGAGATGCTTCAAAGAATCTTCTCCCTTATCTGGCACAACCTCTAGGAGCAGAGGAGGTCAGAAGACAGAAGACAACCATTTAGGCAGGTCCCCACAGAGAAGATGTGTGGGCACAATGCACTGAGCTGCCTTTGGTCCAACACTTCAGCACCAGGTTTGGAAAGGTCACTAGGAAACTGAATGTCTCAAAGGCCAGGCAAAAAGAAAAGAGAACAGGAACACCACAAGCAGGTATTAGCAGAGCTTCCATTACCCAGGTGGCTGTGGTGGGTCAATGTTAAGGTAACATTCCTCTCCACCTCTACTCATGCTTATGGAGACTTGGAAATTCAAATAGTAAATTCTGAATAAATAGAATAAGTAAAATAAAATAAAAATAATTTGGCCCTCCAGGATCTCCTTGGTTTCCCAATCCAATGCTGCCCACCAAGCACTGAACTAATGGAAGCCCCACCTGGGAAAGCAAAGGCTGGTACACAGAGGAAGTCAAGGGTGAAGTAGCTCGAGCTGTGATTACCTTCCATAGGAATGAGGTTAGAGGCCCCCTTTTTCCCATCTAGACCATGCTGAGAGTACTGTTTCAGAAGGTTCTGAGCCTTACGGATCGTGCCTGTCACCAGAACCAGAGAGAAGAGACAAGAAGACCTAGAAAATGAGTGAAAGAAAACAAACCCAGAACACCAGCCCTCCACCAGCAAGTCACCTGGGCCCAGCAAGAGGATGCTGGGCAGCAATGAAGATGCTCAGCACGGGAACGTGAACCCCAAACTCATGTCCAAGTGTGCAGATGCAATGGCATTTCCAGAATGTTTCCCTGCTTTGAGGCTGGGGGCATAAATTCCAGACAGGGAATATAGAATCAGTTTGGAAACACAGAATGGTGTGGCTGGGTGATAAACACAAGAAAAAGGGGAGGCATGAAGCTCCCTTCCCTGTAATGGTTTACTGAAGTTGGAACTCTGCATCCAAGCACACCAGGTTTGCTGCTTTTCCTCAGCTGTGGAAGCAGGGCTTTGCACGTGGGCAATTCCTGTCTGGCAACACGTTGCCAACTCCTTGGAGCCACAACTGCAGTCACTTAGTAAGAGGCGCCTTTCCAAGGAGTATTTTCTGAGCATAATCAATAAAGAGCCATCAGGAGCCCCACAGCCAAGACAAGGAATGGTACAGGAAGCAGTAAAAGGGTGACAACCTCTGGGCTTTTTTTGCAGCAGTAATTCCCATCACAGGAATCCCAGAATAATGGATGCTGCCCACCCATGTCTAACTTGCACTAAGCCACCCTAATCCCCAAGACACTTCTCTTCTAAAGAACTGCAAATCAATTAAAACCATGGAAAAAAAATAACACTGGGTTAAAAGATTTATACTTTAAACACACAAAAACCAGACAGAACTGAACAAAAGGCAGTGCTGGATATACAGCTGGAAAGCACAAAACAAAGCATTAATGTGACAACTGAAGCCTAGGCAGTGTTTCCACATTAAAAGGTTAGTTGTCATGCAACAAGTTACAATTATCACAAGCACACGGACACCCTCTCATAGCAGAGCTTTGCTGTTGCCTGCACAACAGGGAACTGGAAGTTTTGGGAAGGTGGAAGGGGTTTCTATAGGAGACCCAAATGAAACAGGACCAGGCTGAGTAAATGAAGAAGCCAAAAACATAAAAATGCTGCTGCCAAAATTAAGAATTGCTCTTCCGCTATGAAGTAATAAATACTTCAAACATGCAGAAGATCTCTACTTCCACCACTGTGAGCCACAGTGCAGCCTGGAAATGAGTGCTGGCTGCCCAGATGCTGAAGGGAGCCCAAGTACACGCTGCTGCACACCCCTGGAACAACATTCCGGGGTGCAGGACAGCTTCATCCCATAAAGGGATTTATGGCAAGGGAAAGGAAACTTCAGGTCCCCCAGACAGTAGGGGATAACAGGAGAGAGAAGTTCCCCTTGAATTATCAAACTGCCTTAACCTGGTGCAGTTACTAAATGACAGAACATGGTTCCCAAAATGTAATCTTTCAATGGTAATATTGTCTTTCTACCAGTTCAGAGTGTTCTCAACTGCTTTGTAAAGAAAAAAAAATCATATCCATGAAACACTTTCTTCTAGCAGGAAACTCCTCCCCTCTAGACCCATACCTGGGAGATGGGAAGTCTCACACCCTTGCTGGCTGATGCATTTGCCCCTAAGCTTCTGCCATATGATCAAATGAGGGCTATGCCTTTTCTTCCAAGCTTCCTGACATTCTTCACACACCACATCTCCACTTTCAGAAACCTCAAGAGCTTGGGCACACCTGCAAGTTCATCTGAGCAAGGAGGGCTCTTCCTTATTGCTGCTCCCATGGCCCAGCAGCTGCAGAGCAGCTCAACCCAGGTACTGTTCTTCCACCTGTTCTTTCATCTCTCCCACTTTCAAGCACTAAGGGGGAGGGGGAAAATACAAAGGAATAAAAATAGAGGGTGAATTGGTGTGAAAACCAAGCACACAGTACAACTGCTGCTGCTGTCAGCAGGCTCTCACTCCACAGGTATGCAGTGGATGTTTTCACAGCCCACCCTTGATGGTTTCTTCTCTTTTTCAAATTTTTCTTCTTTTTCTCAACTTCAGGAGCTGATTATGCTGCATTTTATTTGCATAAGCACAATTACCTGTATTTACTGACATACACCGAGTGCTCAGTGTCCAGGGGCATCACTTCAGTGCTGCTGGATCCCTCTGACTTGGCATCATAATTAGGCTTTAATGGATTCTGGTGGAAGCCAAATGCTTTTGTTCCAGGATTGTTTTCCCCTATTAAGCAGGTCCCTAACCAAATGGGACTGTGTTTCAGCTACTAATGAAAACATCACATTCAAGCCAGGCAGTGATGAGTCTGGGAAACAAGAATGGGCTCTTTATTCTGCCACTCAACCTGCCTTCAGGTACCACCTCACTGGAGCACTAAGGAAACTGGAAAGGAGTTTCCCTGTAGTCTGAAAAGAGCCTCCAAAGGTCAAAAAACACCTGAAACCTTTACTTCTGCAGTTCAATTGTTACACAGAATAGTGTTTGGGCATGCATGAGATGTTTTTCCAATTGCAACTTATTCTCTTGTTTCTCTCTTCCATTAGGCAGTTTTCTATCCAACCAGGAGGGCAACACATCCCCTCTTTTCAAGCACCAGCTGCAGCAATCTGCATGAAACAGTGCAGACAGTGCTCTCTGGCTTTTGCAGGCAGCCAGGCCATGTGGCCTCATCCTTCCCCAAAAATGCAGAGCTGCTGAGCTGCCTGCTGCTCTCAAGCCAAAAGAGAGCACAGGGTCTACAGGCACCACAAAGAAGCTTTATTTTATTTTTATTTTATTTCCTGTTTGCAGCAGGATGATTTGGGAACCTGAATACACCTGCTCTCTGAGATGGGAATGCTGACATTTCAAACAGCAAACCAAAACCAGAAAAAGCCCACAAATCATCAGCTCAACTTGATTTGTCAAGTGTCATTTAAGAGGAGACAATTCTGCTTTAGCAGCATCTCCAGCAGTCAAATTTTTAACTGCCAGATGTAACAACAGGAGACAGCATGGGGTGCATCAACAGACAAAACAGGAACAGAGAGATGAAGACCCTCTGAAACAACACATGGATATGGAGCACGTTCTCTAGGACTCAACACAGTCCCTGAGGCTATCTCTGCCTTGTTACCCTGGCCCTAATACCTCACCTTCCCTTTAGCCTCTCTTGTGCTTTGTTTTGTGGTAAAAAAAAGATATAGCACATCAGATTTAGTTTGTTATTTACCCCTTGCAACAGGTTAAAGTGTGAATTGGGGTGTGCACTGGGATATTCTTCCTCAAGGACCAAGGAAAACAAGTCTCTTGTTGGAACTGTCAGAAAAACCCTTTCGTCTGAAACCCAGGTTGGCAGAACTTGGCTTTACTTACTGAAATAAAGTAACAGAGCAGAAATTTGTTCAATTTGTCCAAATTGAACAAAGGTTAAACCCAGGGGAATCAAACACCACCAGGTAATGTTGCTCTGAAGGCAGCAACTGTGCCAGTGTGAAGAGGGTGTGAGACCTCCACCTCAAGAGCTGTACTTGAAAGCTGATGGAACTGCAGAAAAAAGAGTGAATCTCTGCCCAAAGACTCTATTTCTCTTCATTTTTAATTTCACTTAAGTACAATTCAGCAGTCATAAGAGATGGTTGGTGTATGAGGTTCAACATCCACTGTCCTTCAAGAGCTACAGTCTGGTTCTCTGTCTGCTTCATGGAAGATTGGACACAAATGAGCCACTATTTTTTCCTGACATTACAATAACCCAATGGATCACTTGAGACACTCTTTCCTTCATGCACCATCAGCTCTCTAAGTGCATTCTGACCATGCTCTACCTGCTCCATCTCACAAAAACCAACTGAACTGGGCATAAAGACATGAAAATCTTCTGGCACGTCCACAGCTGAGACTTTCCTCATGATAAGTAAATCTGGATGCCCAAATGCATCCACTTTGGAGGAGGAGTCCTGTTTGTAGGAACTTGTGCTCTCCAATGTGTGGGCTCCTCTCTATGGGAGCATCCAAGAGCTGAGACTCTTTAAAAAAATTCCTACGATTTTTTCAATCATCTGCCCATGAAAACAAAGAATCTCCCTCATCCCTGACTCTCTACCTAGAGCACAGGGGAGATATCACTTGTCAGGCTGCTCAGAAATGTTTGCTGACCATGCTGAACTCCCAGCAACAAAAACACAGGAATATTGATAACGGAAGTATCAACCAATCTGAAGCATCTGCAACCTGAGCTTCCCATGGCTCAACTACAGATCCCCAGATCTCTGAGCCTTATCAGGTGGTTCTCAGCTGCCAGGGGAAAATTCACTGAAATTCACAGACCATCTCCATCAGCTTTCAGGGACAGCTCCAGGCCACAGTAGCAATGGCACAGATTGTTTTTAGAAGACCACAGGGGTGATGTCTGGATGCAACAGTCTTTCCCAGGCAGCCCTCCCTCTCCAAATATCCCAGGCACACCCTCTGCTGTAGCAAGAAGAGGCCCAGCAAAGCCTCTCCACACACAGAAGTGAAGAGAGCGAGCACCAGGGCCAGCACACACACACATAGACACACATTACCTGGGATGAGGACTGCATTCACATCAGGATTATAAAAATAAACACAACACAATTAAAATGGGTATTTCTTCTTCCTCCCTTCCCCATCCCATCCACTCCCAGTCCCAACCCCCATTTCTCACTATTTTCCTGAATCCACTAAGAGTATTTGGACAACACAGGACAGAATAGGGAAGGGGAGTGAATATTGGCCAGGTAAACCCACAGAAATATGAACTTTTCTGATATGATCACTGTTACAGAGGAGACAACAGGGTGCTGGGACACAGAGGAACAATATCCCTGTGCTGGCTTTTGCTGTCCCTCCTGGCTGTGCTCCCACCAGCTGGCACATTCCAGAGACAGGAACTCCAGCCCTGCACTCTCTAACTCCTGAGTGACCAACCTCACCAGCTGTACCAAATGCAGCAAACCTGCATAGTGAGGAGAAGAATAACCCACCAGCCACATTCATAGTTCTTCCTGAGACAGGCTGAGGCAAGAGCTTTAAGAGCCCTTCTAAAATTCAGATAATGTTGCATCTCATTTTTGTAGGCCCCTACCTAATCACCATCTCAGCTCCTGGGGACTTGTTGCTTTCTAGCACAACAATAATTTATTCATAGCTAATGAATGAAGTGAGGTGTTTTAGCAGATATGAACTTTCTACTTGCTGTAGCACAGGCTATATTCCATATGCCA
Organism: Drymodes brunneopygia; assembly: GCA_013400955.1. NCBI lineage: Eukaryota > Metazoa > Chordata > Aves > Passeriformes > Petroicidae > Drymodes > Drymodes brunneopygia. The sequence continues at coordinate 54,765 of VZTZ01045549.1, read as the reverse complement.
AGGCTGAGGACAGGTTTTCTCAGATCAAATCCTTTTACAGACTCATCTCCTTTGTTAAGGCCTTTCCTCTCCCTGTACACAGGGCCTCTCTGCTCCCTTTACAGCACCTAGAGAACAGACCTGATGGCTTGACAGACAGACAGAGTCTGTAACCCCAACTCTGAATCCAGAGCAGAGAAGTGCTTACCTCCAAAATCCCACCTAAATGTCCTAAAAACACATTTTAGACAAACAGATACCTCAGCAGCAAGACAGCCTGAAGATGTGTTCAATATCCTGTGCAGTGATTCCTCCTCAGGGACTCACCTGGTCTCTTGATTGGCTTTTTGGTGGGGGTGTCCTTCCTTTTGTTCTGGATGGCAGGGGAATATGGCACCCCAGAGGAAGAGCTGTTCTTACGGAAATGGTCCTTGAGCCCCTTGATGGAGCGGTCGAGCTGCACGGAGCGGATTTGGAAGTAAACTGTCATGAAATCTGAGGAGACAAGGTAAAAGTGAGACTATGAGCAAACAGGGAACACTATATGGTAAAGCAAACACTTTGTGCCCCCAAGCATTGGTGTGGGACCCCAAGTCAGCATCCTTCCCCCCAGAGTCTCTCCTATTTTCTACAAAAACTTCTCCCTTCCCCTTCATTCTTCATTCCAGCCCTTCCACCATACACAACATTAATTCTACCACTACCAAGTGGTGGAACTGACAGGAGATATTTGTGCAAGGCATTGTCAGTTCAAGTGCTCAGCTTCCAGCATGAGAGATTTTACACACTTTTCAGGATTCAGGGCACTCGGGAATTTAATGAGGTGCTCATCATTTGAAAGCAAAATACAAACTGACTAAGAAAATATGCTCTGTATGCATGAGTTGCCTTTGATCATGGAAAAATTCTTAAGAAGCTTTTAAGGATGTTCATCATACTTGGTAGTCAGTAATCCCCCCCTCAGGAGTAAATCATTGAGGTGGGAGGTGATTCTTGGAGCTGCAAGAATGTGAAAGTTCACGTTTCCTGTACAAGTCTACAAAGCCCTTCAACCCCAAAGGAAAAGTTAATACAGGTCTATAAAGCTCTAGGCAGTTCTTAGTGCTGTAGAACAGGAAAGGAGAGACATGTACAGAGTGAAAGAAATCTGTGCTGCTTTCCCCCTGCTCTTGGTCACATTTCATAAAAGAGTTCTGGTCAAAAATATTTCCCAAATAGAAATAAGTGCCCAGTGTCTTGCACATTTATAAAACTTGAGCACTTGATAGCTGCAGCTTCATCTGAAGGCATTCCTGGTTCAAGTGCAGTGGATTTTTGCTACAGGACAGACTTTGTACTAACATATATTGTGCTTTATTTATACAGCTCATTCTGTTCAACTGACAAACCATTGCTTCAGTCTCACTACAAAAAAAAACCCCAGGATCTTCAGGTGCTGGAAAGACTGGACTACTCAGATAAAAGGTGCCACTGAGGTATCACTCATCCTGCCAGTGCTGCCAGATGCCCACAGGGAACAACAGGCAGCACCACCCACCTTGGTTCCTGCCGTTCTCCACCAGCCAGCCTGAAATGCGGATGATGTCATGCAGGACACTCTCTGGGAGGTGCTCCAGGGACATCTCCTCCTGCGTGTCCATCTCCTCATCCCCACTGATCAGGTCCAGGATGAGGATGGGTGGCACTGGCTTGGTGTGCCGTGTCATCAAGCTGCGGAACTCCGATTCCAAGGACTCCTTGCCCCGCTCAAAGAGAGATTTCTGCCACAAAACAGCAGGACAGAAGCAGAACAGGACTTTTGTAATCAGTCACTCATGAGTAACTTTGCTAAGAACATCGTTCCTAACCACTGTCAAGTACTGCAGGCTTCAAACTCCAACCACGCTTGTATTTGACAGACTTTTAAAGTGAATTAATTTAAAAAATGCTTGGGAGTTGTTCAGTCTTCAAGTGGGATTTAAACAGATCTCCCATTCTGCTCAAGGAGCTGAAGGACTGACAAGAGCTGCTCAGGAGGAGGTTCAATCAACTCCTCCACAGGTACAAGAGCTGCTTTCAGAGTCCTCCTGGCACAACAGAGAGCGAGCAAAATGCCGGTAGCAGAAATGCTGCCCGGTACAGGCTTAGACAGAAGCCAAAGCAATCATTCCATCAGCTGTGCCCAAACACCACCTTCCCCAGGCAGCAAAGCCACAGCCTCTCCCAGCAGGGGACAAGCAGCAGGGCTGTCTGTGTCTGTCCCTCTCTCATCCATAGGTTCCAGATCCATGACCTACCACACGGTTCAGCTCCGGGCTGTCCGGGTTGTTGTCCTGGAAGTATTCCACTGCCTTCTGGATTTTGTCCATGCAATTCAAGTATTCCTCCAACCTCCCCGTGGGGCTAAAAATAAAACCAGAAATAAAAAGTAGTGCCCCAAGAAGCAAACAAACAAAATAACAAGAAAGCACCAAACCAGACTCAGGATAAAAATAACAAGGGGAATTTCAATCCCCTTTCCTTCAGCTAGGAGGATATAATGGAATTCCCTTCTGCCTGCACTCAGTACCACAGCAGGATACCCAATCCACACAGCAAGTGCAGAAGTACTGGTGATGGAGCAGCACACAAGTCTCAGCCTTCCTTTCCTCTCCCAGGGAGGCCCTGATGGGAAGGCAGAGGGAACTGCACATCCCACCCCAGACAAGAGCCATTCAACACCCTGCCAGACAAGGAGGCTCCAGAATAGCTCTGGTTCATCCTGGATGCAGTGACATCAATGGGCAGGGAGAACCTTTGGGAAAAGGGCAGAGGAAAACAGGGAAGCCACCAGTGCTCATGAAGATTGCTATGGCAGAACCTCTGCAAGATCTGGAAGCGATCCCAATGCAGAGTCTGAGCTGTCTTTGCCCTCTGGAAATGGCTGAAGGTAGAGTCAATGTGGACCAGGGTGTGATGAGAGTGTGGGAAGGGTACCAAGCACACCATGGGGGTGTGGAGTCAGCTCCCCTACCTCCATCTCAAAAATCCAACAGGATGAAGCTCCCAGCAAGGTCTGTCTGCCCAACTCACCCTTCCTTGATGATCTTCTCTGTGTCCTTGGCCACATGGTAGTAACTAATGACATGATCCAAGCAGGACAGGGTTTTCTCCACATTCTCCTGCAGGCGCTGCAGGTTCTCTGTCTGTTTATGGACAGGGATGATGGAGTTCTCCAGCTTCATCAAGCGGCTCTCAAAGGAGGACAGGATTGAAACCTACACACCAAGAGAAAAACCAGGCTGAGGACTTCCTTCCCATGGAGTGGGAGGTGGGAGTTAGAACAGGGAAGTCAGGGATCTTCACAGCCCAGCTTTTCTTTCAGGGCTCTGCTACTAATTTGCCATGGCTCCTTAGGAACTGTTTCCATCCCTCTATGTCCTGGTTTTTATTAACAATCACAAAACAGATCACTGCCATATAGGGATGGAACAATCCCAAATTAAATGCTTGCAGAGAGTGACGATAACGTTCCAAGACAGTATAAAGGACAAGCAAAATTTCATTTGTCAGCAGAAAATAAATTCACAGGAACTGCCTGGAGGTGTCCCATGTAAAAAGAGCACCAAAAGCACAAACCAGCAGCCTTTTTCCTCCACACAACACTGAGACCCAAACAGGACCTGCACAAGAACCAGTGTAGTGAGAACCTTCTTTTCCACCACAGATATTTGGTTTTTAAAGAGGTTTGTGATATTGCTTCTGACAGGTGCAAAACCAGAGCAAGCTCATAAAAAGGTACCTCAGTGTCATCTTATCTAGGCCAAAAGGTAACTCCTATGAGAGTCACTCCTATGTTATGTTTTCCACACTTTTCTGGTGGTGCCTCTATGATTTTTTTAAAGCACTGAGCCCAAAACTGGACAGAGTGTATAAACGAAGGGCTTGTGAGTAACTACAACACAATAATTACTTTTTACCTTTTTTTTTTACCTTTACACAGAACAGTCACAAAATAAAACTCCAAACAAAACTTGAATTTATGAAGCAACAACACGAAGCTGTTGCACCAACTAGCCTGAGGTTTATTAATACCTTTTCCCCAAGAGAGAGGACTGACTGTAGCAGAGATGAGGCCACAGCTCATCTGAGCCCTCAGCAGAGCAGGAGAGAAGCTCAGTATTGAAGCATTTCTCAGGTTTCCCCTTTGCCCAGTTACTGAAGCCCAAAGTGGTTCATCACTCCACATCCCTCAGGTGGGCACAACAACAGCCTTGAAAACCAATAAACCTAAAAACCTAAGAAAAAGTAAAGCCAGGCCCAACATTAGGACCTCCCTACCATGTTCTTGGTGAGCTGGTCACTCTTCTCGAGGCTCTCTTTGATAAAGGAGAGAGTTTCTTCTTCCTGTCAGTAAGATGAAAAAATACTCTTAAATTCTGAACACTAAGGTTTAAGTCACTAAACATTACACATAGGTTTTTACCAATCTTGTAAACTCTGCTGTAAGCCATGTTTGGGCTGATGCTGTGGCCACATTTTAACATTACCACCCCTTAACAGAAATCAGGGCAAGTAACCCAAGGTGGGGACACATCATGTAATGAATGAGGGGTTTATGAATTACTTGTTTCCCTTCAATGCCACGAGCCTCAGCACAATATGAAATTGACACCTTTCCCACTGAGACACAACGACTCAGAACACACATTTCCCTGCCACAGCACAACACAGGTGTTGCACTGGCACCATCCAAATCCCCCGGGAACTCAAGTGGCCAATGCAAAGCAGCCATCAAGGGCTGGTTTTAAGTCATTAAAGTCCACAGATAGAGGGGAACAGCAGCCTGCAGGGGCTGGCTTTTAGTCCCCAAAGCCCACAGGTAGAGGGGGAATGGCAGCCTGTCAGGGCTGGTCTCACAGGCTGCGCCCGAGAACGGGACGGGAGAGCCCCACAGATGATCCCAAGAAGGAAGAAGGAAAGTCCAGGCCCAAAGCGGAGAGCAGAGATGCCCCCGACCCTGCAAACCAGGCCTTGACGGGGACCTGGGGGCGCTCCCGAGCCAAGAGGTGGTGACGAAGCCCTTGAGAGGTCCCGGGACGCCCCCAGGCCCGGGTGGGACCTCCAGACCCAGTCTCGTCTCCCCGGCAATGCCACGGGGCTGCGGGCCCGGGCCCACCCTCAGCCCCCGGCAGCACCCGCAGCGCGTCCCAAGCCCGGTCTCACCTGCTTGAGCTTGTCCTCGATCTCCCTCCTGCGGGCCGACACCTCCTCGCTCGGGATCATCGCGCCGCAGCCTCTCCGCCGCTCGCTCCCACCGCGCCCGGCCCGTCACTGCCGCGCCGCCATGATGGGCGCGGCGGGGCGCACCGGGCATGCGCAGAGAGCGCCGCTGCCATCTTGAGAGTGGCGCCGTGCAGGAAGGGCCCGAGGAGTGCAGGGGTGACAGCGCGCGCGCACTGAGGTGCGAGCGGCCATGTTGGGAGTGGCGGGAGGGCTGTGCCGCCATCTTGGGAGTGGCGCGCTGGGTCACAGAACCGCAGGATTCTGTGAATTAAATCGGAAAATTAATATTTTGGACTCCGAGATGGTCGAGTCCAGCCCGTGCCTCAACATCACCTTGTCAAGCGGACCATGGCACCGAGTGCCACGTCCGGTTTTAAACATCTCCAGGGACAGTGACTCTACCACCTCCCTGCCCAGCCCGTTCCACTGTCTAATCACAATTTTTGTGAAGAAATTCCTCTTCATCTCCGACCTAAACCTCCCCTGGCACAGCTTGAAACTATGTCCTCTCGTCCTGAGCGTGGCACTGTTGCGTAAAAGTTTCTTAAGAAAGGATGTTCTTTGATGTTTGATCTTTGTGTACTTTCAAGCCTAATCAACAATAAAGGAGATTTAATCTGTGAAAGAGGTAACAGCCAACAAGTTCTAAGCGATGTCCAGGTGTTGGAAAAACAAACTGCTTGTTGCTAGAATTGCCTTATTAAGGTTTAGGTTTTGATACTTTTCAGTTATCTCAGACTTGGGGGTAAGTCAGCAAAGCTTGGGAAGAAGGATGTACTGCTGATAGTGGGCACAAAGAATGCAGAATTTACCGGCCACGAGGAGATCTGGCAGAAGCCCCAAGACAGGCAAGAAACTTATAAAGCCAATTCAGTAACTGAGCTGAATCTGCTCCCACTGAGTAAATGTAATTCCAGCAGGGGCAGATCCAACCCAAGAGAAAAGACTGAGCACATGGAGTAATCAGCATGGCAAGCAAAAGAATCATTTACCAACAGAAGACAGAATAATAATTAATTAGAGAACTATGTAACTTGTAGCCAATTAACACAAGTTCCTTTATTTGCTAAAATGTATAAATAGTAAGAGGTTTTGATAGTTGTCATGGCTTGATTTGTGGACTCCCAGAGAGCACCTGCGGCTCTGAAATCAATAATCAATGTCTCTCTGGAGTGTGTCATAATTGGCTTATTGCGTTGGGGGGGTAACAAATCCGATTTTTGTGCACAACAGATTTGGAGGAAGAGTCCGGGGGTTTGGGCCCAGGGAAGTGAAATTATAGAAATTTGACTGTGAATTATGTCAGCTCACCCCTGTCCTGCATCCACTTTCTAGGGAGAAAAATTATCATACAGGGAAGGAAGGTTATCCCACAGGGAAGAAAGGTTATCTCACAGGGAAGAAAGGTTATCCCACAGGGAAGGAAGGTTATCCCGCAGGGAAGGAAGGTTGTCCCGCAGGGAAGGAAGGTTATCCCACAGGGAAGAAAGGTTATCTCACAGGGAAGAAAGGTTATCCCACAGGGAAGGAAGGTTATCCCGCAGGGAAGGAAGGTTGTCCCGCAGGGAAGGAAGGTTATCCCACAGGGGAGTTGCCCCCGCTCCCTCCCTTAGCACAGGTGGGGATGGCCAGGGTATCACACACTGGGGGCTCTGCATCCCGCTAAACCACACCAAGCCCAGAGCAGGGAGCTGGTCCTCCAGCACCTGCAGGTTCTCCAGCACCAGCAGGTTCTCCATCTCCAGCAGGTTCTCCAGCACCTGCAGGCTTTCCATCACCAGCAGGTTCTCCAGCACCAGCTGATTCTCCAGCACCTGCAGGCTCTCCAGCCCCAGCTCCCACTGTCCTGTTCTGCTCCAAGGGTCCTGCCATGCCCAGGGACCGGTGTATGCCCATCTGTCTTCCCCTTGTCAAACCACCCCAAGCTCCAGAGAGAAGCTCTTTTTTTTTATTCAACAATGGATTTCACAACTCACCCTGTTCCTGCTGCCCAAGGCTGTGCCCAAGCTCTGGCTCTGTTTTCCCTGTGTGGCCACCACCTGTGTTTTGTGGGGACACCTGATAAAGGGGATCTGGAGGGTATAAGAGAGAAGATCCCTGTCCAGGTTCAGCACCCAGCACCTTTTGTGCTTCCCCACACTGGGCTGGTGTGATTGGGAAAGATTTTTTTCTCCCTGAACAGCAGATCCATCTCTTTCTTTACAGCATTCCACGCTCTTTCTGCTAGCACTCACCCCCTCATTCAGAGGGCAGCCAGAGCCAAAAGGAACCTCCCTTGGGGAACAGCCGTGTGTGTTTCTCCCAATAACACTGTTTACTTCCTGAAAACCCACCAAAAACGTTCCCTCAGCTTTTATAGAGCGCCAGTCCCTTAGAGAAAAGTGGGCTAGATACACCAACCCCACATGCCAGCTGCGTGGGGTGATAAGGAGCGAATAAATGTACACAAATAAATGCACAGCCTTGTGTAAAAACTGCTGCACCCTGTGAGAACGTGAGGTGCAGCACCATGTCCAAGAGAAAGCAGCAGGGGAAAACAAAAAGAAGAAGGGGTAAAAAACGTTAAGAGTAAGGGGTTAAACGCAAAGAACCCAAAGGGTTACTTTGGGTAAAATGAAAAAGAAAGGGTGGAAACGCTGCGGTTTGAGTGTGTGTTAAAATGAGGCAAAGCAACCCCGGGTGTCCGGGCTGCCAATGCCAGAGCTAAAACTCGAGGCATCCCCGCAGGTCATGGCTGGCCGTGTCCCCACCGCGGGGGCAGCGGCTCCGGGCCAGCCCCGCTCCCGCTCCCGCTCCCTTCCCGCCGCCACTCCCGCCCGCGCCCCGCCAGCCGCGCGTCCCCGCGGGCTCTCCGCGCCACAAGCACCGCGCTGCAGCACACGCTGCCGCCGTGACACAGCAGTGGCCCTGCAGGAATGCTGAGTCACCTCCTGCTGCCCCCTCCGCGAGGCTCCACGCCACTTCTTGCCCCGCCGGAGAAGGGATTGTCACTGTCAGCGCGGGCACGGGAGGTGGAAAATTCAGCCGATGTGCCCGAGTGAGGATTGCATCCTCGGTGCGGCGCTCGGCTGGGGGTTGGCGTGGTAATAACAGAGTTAACGAGTGCCTTTTAGTGCTTTTGCTGAACAAAAGTGGTTCCAGCGCTCCGAACCCCGAGGCACCGGCTCGGATGGGAGCCCAGCACCCTCGGGGTGTGGAGGCTGCGGGGTTCCAGCAACGGCACCGCTCTGTTTTTCGGCAACGGGACTTTTCACCACCACAGGCATGAGGAAGTGGCACCTGCTGGCGGGGACGTGACAGCCACTTCTCTCCGAGGACAAGGTGTTCAGGGCGTTGGCCACCCAAAATGCCACAGGAAAGAGAAATGAGACTGATTAGCAGAGAGGGGGAAACTGAGGCAGAGAGGGGTTTTGCTTCGCCTGCTCAGGGCTTGGCAGCGAATTGATGGATAGACCCCAGATATCCCTCAGATTGCTCTTTCTACCGATTGCCTTTATGGTGGCAAAGGTAGTTGTACAAAAGTGTAATCTTGACGAGATTTGGATAAATTCAATTAATGGTAGCTCTTAAAACGGGGACTTTCTGTCCCCTGCATTGTGGCACGGTACTGCTCACCCCAGGAACAGTTCCTGCATTAAAATATAGTCATTTTATTGTAAAAAATTGAATTATGCCTGCTCTTGCCTCCCACTGGCAAGGTTAATCCTGCTCCTTCAGGAGAGGACGGTGAGGAGGGGACAGTGGGGGTGTGACAGGACAGCAGCATTCCTGAGCCACAGGAGCTGCCTGAGGATGCAGTGAGGGCAAAACAAGATTAATGCAGCCAGGAGCCTCCAAAAGGGTTTTGCATTTGATGTGGGAGAGGAGATCAGAGTATGGAGGAGTCAGGATTAACATAAATTTACAAACCTTCCATTCTGGGCTGCAGGGCTGTCCTGGACTGTGTTCCCCCATGGTGTGACCCACCAGTGTCCCAGGCTGCAGGAACGCTTGGAACACCATCACTGGTGTTCCCTCCTCCCCAGACAGAGCCTGTTCTCTCTCTCCTCAGGTCAGCTAGACAGAAAAACTGATCAATCTTCAGTCAAATTCAGACAGAAAACCAATAGCTCTGAGCTGCCTGACAAGCCCCCAGTTTTCCCTTCCGGGTGGGGTTATCAGGAGGGAGCCCCTGAAAGAGGGAATGAGTGTGCACAGACAGGGCATGGGATGCACCCAGGCACATGCCCTTGGCTGTTACGTGCCCATGAACTTGAAGGGATGAGACAGGAACCAAATCCCCCTCAGGACTTCGCCTCCCTGGTAACGCCCCAAGCCCCTCTGACTTTGCTTTGATGCTGACCTGGGCCCAGAGCACTGCAATGTGCCGCAGGGATGTGCACTGCTCCCGGAAAAACAGGTCCGTGTGGGACAGGGACTGGCACTTGGGCTACAGCAGCTTCCCAGCTATTTCTGTGTGGCCCTGAGCAGGGCCAAGCCGGTGTTGCTGCTCAGGGAAGGATGTGGCACGGCAGGAATTCCCCTGAAGCAGTGCCTAGCAGGGAAATCCCTCAACGGCCCTCCCTGAACGGCTCACAGCAATCAGCCCCTTCAAGGCTGGCCCCAGAAGCGCCCCCCAAGCCTTCAACTATCACAGACCCAAGCTGTGCTCTCCCTCCCTCTGGCTTTATTTGCGGAGGGAATTAAGGTCCTGCTGGGAAAACCTCCCCTGTGCTCTGATAACTGCCTGCAAAGCCAGTTCTAAATGGCTGTTTGTAAATGAAAGCCCAGGATTAATGAGGTTCCCCTCATCACTGTTTACTTAGTGCCCTGCCAGAGTGAGGGGAGCAGGATAGAGACCCCCTGCTCTGGGCAAGCCCCTTGGGCCACCAAGGAGCTGGTGCATATTGGGGACAAGAAAGGTGCCACCCAGCACATGGCAGAGCCTCCCTGGGGCAAGAGGTTCCCAGATGGTTTTGGGATGGGTGGGATGTGTGTGCACATAGCAGGAGCCTTGGTCCAGGGGACAGGGCAAATCCAGGGCACTGTTTTGTGAGCTGGGGGCCGGGCTGGGGGATGATGCTCATTTTCTTCCTACACCACGTTGCTGGGGAAGGAAGGAAAAGGGGGGTGTTTGCCATGCGGGTTGGTGCTGGGCACACATCCCCCACGTGACAGGAACAGGGAGGCCATGCAGGGCTGCAGCTGGCCTCATCCCCTTGGCAGGAATTCACTCAGGGATGGCAAGGAGCTGCCCAGCAAGGCCATGGGGTCTGCTGAGGGGTGCAGGTCCAATGAGCCCCGTGCAGAGGGGACTCTCCTTTGTCATCCCTGTCTGCCTGCAGCAGGGCAAGGGGCTCCTGCCTCTCTCTGCTGCACTCCCAGGGACTGGAGCCACCACAGCCGCCTTGCACAGCTCCGACCTTTGGATGTTTGCACATTCCTGCCTGTTAATGTGTCTCGTAACCAAAAGCTGCCAGGGTGGAGCATTACTCCCCCCAGCACTCGCCAGGCTGCTCCCTCCCATTCCCCAGCTGAGAATTGGCACGAACCCTGTATGGGGTGTGTGCATGGGCTCCCCAAAGGATCAAAACCTGATGCCTCTGGTAGGGGCCACGAGCATCCCACCCCTCAACACCAGCGAGCCCCAGATGCTCCCAGAGCTCCTGGGGCAGGCAGCAGTCACCTCTCCCAGCCAGGCATGGGGAGAAGGAGCGCAGTTTTGGAGCAGAGCTGCACTTCCCTTGGCTGCCAGGCTGGCACGTTGCCTGCCAGCATGGTGCCAGCCCAAATTCTTTGCGATTTCTAGGTCAACACCCACCTCTCGTAATGCCCTGAGCCCTTCTGCTGCCTGTGCCAGCCTCCAGCACAGTGGGCCCAGTGCACAGGATAGGAGCGTCCCAAGGGATCCACACCTGATGCTGCGCATCCTGGTTGGCCCCATATGTAACCCTCAAATATTTGGCCCTCATTGCTCTGAATTCCCCAAATGCCCAGCTCTGCCCACAGGAGAGCTGTGTCCAGGGAGTGCACAGCCTGCAGCTTGCCCCTGCTTCCACCTTTTTTGAGGGGTTTGAGATCCATCCCAAGGAGTCAAACACCAAAGGAGTGTGTTCGTTTTTGATTTCTAAAGCCACTTTCTCACTGACATGATGGCAGTGAAAAAAACCCCCCACAATCTCAAGACGTGGGATGGTCCTAACTCTCCAAACCTGGAACTAAATCACCTGGAAAAACAGCCTTTGTGAAGAAATCCCCGTGGCCCCGGTGCTTGTTTGCAAACCAGCCAAGTTTCGACCTTGGCATGACGTGGTTTCCCAAAGAAGGAGACAACGCTGGCACGGCTCCGGCAGCTCAGCCCCTCCACGGGGGGGTTGGATGTGTCCCCCCCATGCCCACAGGGACCCCTTTCCATGGCATGGGCCGGGCTGGAGGAGCAGAAGCCCTGTGGGGCTGCAGCCCCCCAACCCGGGCATGCATCGAGGGGGCGCTGGGGCTGAGAATGAGGAGGAGGAAGGGGCAGCCGAGCGTGTCCATGTGAAGGCTCTTACGCAGGGGTTGTTGCATTGTGGCCGCCGGTACTCCCCCCCTCCCCGCCGCAGGGCAAGCCCCGGCCTGCCGGGACGTTGTGCCAGCCGGGAACAGCCACTGGCAACAGCCACTGACCCGTCCCGGGGCTCCCTGGGGCGCAGAGGGACGTGGGCACCCGAGGGGACTTTTGCTGGATGTGGCCCCCCCATGGCAGAGGGTGCAGCGCCCCGCACACCGCACTAGAACAGCACTGAAATACGTGCGGACACGCTGTGAAAGCTCTGCCGAGATAATCAGGTTCTGAGCCACATCAGCCCTGCCTCAGTTTCCCCATCAGGGTGCTGAGAGCATCCGGGTTGTGTGAACGTCACAGGTCCCGCTGGGCTCTGCTGGCAGCGCAAGGTCACTGCTGGAAAAGCAGGATGGGGGCTTTGTCCCCCTCTCTGTTCTCAAAGCCACCTCCCCCAGCACCCCTGCAGCCCCACAGAGAGGTGTTTGCATCCAGCCCGATCCTGATCCCTCCAGGCAAAGCCATCCGAGTCCAGGTCAGCACAACCTATCCGGAGTTTGCTATGGCTCCTTCAGCCCGTCAGGTACTAAACACTAAAAAAAATAGCATCACAGGGGCAGGGAGTCCCTGAGCTGTCCCCAAGCCCTGCCCTTCATGAGTGCCAAGCTGCCCCAATGCCATCCTCATCCCATCCCCACCAGGGACCTGCTGTACCAAGTAGATATCCCTGTCCGAGTGTGGTTCCCAAGAGATTTCACATCCATGTGGACTCCTGGATGCATGTTTGGGAACCTGGTTTTTCCCAAACTTTGGAGGTTCATTCATTGCTATGCAAGGCGAGTCCATTCCCTACCCTCCTCCATCCTGTTCCCCCTTCTCCCCCCCTCACCATTCCTACCACCCCAGCCTAGGATGTGTTAAAATGGACTGAATTTTTTACGATGAGAGGCGAAATTTTTAGAAATCTGGGGATGAAGACAGAACCCATGAGCTGTGACCTCCTCCAAATTCAAGGCATCAAATCCACACAAGGTAAACAAAAGGCAGCGAGATTAGCATTTCCAAACAGAGCAGAGATGGCCCCAATCTTTGAGCTGTTTATTCTAGGGTTGATTTTCAATATTTAGGATGATTAGCAAGTGAAAGCCGGCTGTTGCCAGAATGGCTCCGTGCCAGCCCCACACTCAATGGAGGGAAAAGAAAGACACGGCAAGAAAGGGAGAGAAAAGAAGGGCTTATGTGTATATTTTTTTTTCTCCCTCTGTGAGCGGGAGATTGGTTTGAGGTGTCAATGTTTGCCCATCAGGGAGGGATGATGGATGAGGGGACGGCTGGGGAAATAGCAGAAATAAATAATAAAGGAATAATTGCNCCCCACCCCACCCCCAAACTATCTCATTGAAAGAAAGGAAAATTCACGTCCAAGTCGGTTTGGTTGCTTTCAGCTGCTGAACAAAATGGGGTTTTTTCAGGCCTCGCCTGGTGCCTCCTTTATATTCACCCTTTCTCACTTTAAACCCCTCCACTGGCTCTGGCAGGCTGGAATATTTTTTCCTGGCAAGGTTGGTTTTTTCANCAGCCCTGCCTCAGTTTCCCCATCAGGGTGCTGAGAGCCATCCGGGTTGTGTGAACGTCACAGGTCCCGCTGGGCTCTGCTGGCAGCGCAAGGTCACTGCTGGAAAAGCAGGATGGGGGCTTTGTCCCCCTCTCTGTTCTCAAAGCCACCTCCCCCAGCACCCCTGCAGCCCCACAGAGAGGTGTTTGCATCCAGCCCGATCCTGATCCCTCCAGGCAAAGCCATCCGAGTCCAGGTCAGCACAACCTATCCGGAGTTTGCTATGGCTCCTTCAGCCCGTCAGGTACTAAACACTAAAAAAAATAGCATCACAGGGGCAGGGAGTCCCTGAGCTGTCCCCAAGCCCTGCCCTTCATGAGTGCCAAGCTGCCCCAATGCCATCCTCATCCCATCCCCACCAGGGACCTGCTGTACCAAGTAGATATCCCTGTCCGAGTGTGGTTCCCAAGAGATTTCACATCCATGTGGACTCCTGGATGCATGTTTGGGAACCTGGTTTTTCCCAAACTTTGGAGGTTCATTCATTGCTATGCAAGGCGAGTCCATTCCCTACCCTCCTCCATCCTGTTCCCCCTTCTCCCCCCCTCACCATTCCTACCACCCCAGCCTAGGATGTGTTAAAATGGACTGAATTTTTTACGATGAGAGGCGAAATTTTTAGAAATCTGGGGATGAAGACAGAACCCATGAGCTGTGACCTCCTCCAAATTCAAGGCATCAAATCCACACAAGGTAAACAAAAGGCAGCGAGATTAGCATTTCCAAACAGAGCAGAGATGGCCCCAATCTTTGAGCTGTTTATTCTAGGGTTGATTTTCAATATTTAGGATGATTAGCAAGTGAAAGCCGGCTGTTGCCAGAATGGCTCCGTGCCAGCCCCACACTCAATGGAGGGAAAAGAAAGACACGGCAAGAAAGGGAGAGAAAAGAAGGGCTTATGTGTATATTTTTTTTTCTCCCTCTGTGAACGGGAGATTGGTTTGAGGTGTCAATGTTTGCCCATCAGGGAGGGATGATGGATGAGGGGACGGCTGGGGAAATAGCAGAAATAAATAATAAAGGAATAATTGCCACGTGCTTAATAACCAGCTGGGGAAGGACCTCACTTAGGGAGGCGAGCTGAGCTTGAAGAGAGTTTTTGGAGCTGGGTTATTCCCTGCCTCTCTTTGGTGGGTGCCGGTGGATGCCCCAAAACGCAGTTTTGAGCGTTCTGGGTCCATCGTTTGTAGCAGGGGGGACACTGCCAGCGCGGGGTCCCCATCCCGTCACCGCCCCTCTGCCGGGCGAGCCGGGGCAGCCCGCGGGGCTGGAGCAGCCCCAGC
>VZTZ01045549.1:8308-32264 GCA_013400955.1 Drymodes brunneopygia | reverse complement strand
AGGAAAAAAAAAGCGGGGGTGGCAGGGGGAAGGCCAAAAAGAGAAGGGCAAAGAGAAGCCCCGTGGCTGTCGGTGTGCCCGGGCCGGGCCGTGCCCGCCGAGCCGCCGTGAGCCGCGGCCGCCCCGGCGCGGGGTTAAGTAGCGGCTCCGGGAGGCTTCGCGCGTTGCCGCGGCGACGCCACGCCCCGTAAACATCCTCCGGCCTCGGCATTGGCCCGCGCGTTGCCATGGGGACGGGGGGTGGTACCCAGGGATGCTGCGGGACCCCGCAGCCGGGATCCAGCCCCGCAGAGACGGGGAAGCTCTGCGGTCACCTTATCGCGGCTTTTCAGTACTTGAAGGGAGCTGTGAGAAAGCTAGAGAGGGACTTTTGACACACGGGCGTGTGGTGATAGGACAGAGAGGAATGGGTTCAAAGTGAAAGTGTCGGTTTAGATTGGATTATAGGAAGCAATTGTTGTGCGGGTGGTGGGAGAGGTTGCCCAGAGAAGTTATGGATGCCTCGTCCCTGGAATAGTTCAAGGCCAGGTTGGATCGACCTTGGATCAGCCTGGGATAGTGGAAGGTGTCCTTGCCTGTGTTGTGGGGACGTTGGAACTGGATGATCTTTAATGTTCTTTCCAACCCAAAGCATTCTGTGATGCTATGAAAACCTGTGTCCTGCCCCTCCAGGGGCAACCCCAGGAGAGACGGGAAACCCCTTTTCCTCCTACCTGTGCCCCCATCCCGTTTCTTGCTCCTGGTGCACCCACAGTGAAGAAGGCAAAGCTGAAGGGGGCCTGGCAGACTCCAAAAAAAAGATGGAGTCTGCCTTTACTTAATTTAAAAATTACGGCCATAGGCTTCTCTAAGAAATCCCTGCCCCCCTCACTGCTGTGCTGAGGGCTTTAACAGAGACCAGGGAGGGATCCCTTTGAAGGATCTGACCATCTGCAAGCCAGCCCCCCTCCCCAGCTTGTTTGGTCATGGGTTGGACTCAATGATCTCAGAGGTCTTTTCCAATCTGTTTGATTCTGATTTTGACTCTGATTCAGCTGCAAGTTGCTTCCCCTCACCATCATCAGCCCCTTCTGCTAAACCCAAATTATAACCCCCCCTTTCAGCCCTCCTCACCTTAAAGATTTCAACTCCCAGCACACATTTTCTTCCGCACCTCTGGAGGGACTTCTCTTGCATGAGCTCCCAGCTCTCTGTTGCTCCTCTTCTCCCCCAGGAAAAGGTCCCTCTGGGTGTCCTCATCCATCCCAGCACTGACGGTGCCACCCACACCACACACCAGGAAGATGCCTCTGCCCCAGGCCAGACTCTTCCTGCAGAGGTTTAGTTTGCATTTGCCCTTTCTCCATCCTGGCAGGATTTAGGATGGTTGGGAATGCAGGTTGGAAGGGACCTTGGGAAGTGTGTTAGGACATTTGAATCAGCTGGGCTGGTTTGGAAAAGGTACCTGGGTCACAGGTGATGGGGTGCTCCCAGCCAAAAAAGGTTTTTATCCACCAAGCCCCCCAAACCCCGAGAGCCCTCACCCTGCAACCACAAAATGACTCTGGACACTTTGTCGACATAAGATACCCTTTATTAAACATACTCTTAAAACCCAAAACATGCTCAAAGCAAAATCATAAGCAGCAATCTGGTTTCCTTCCTTAAATCCCTGACACGTGGGTCACTGGAACAAGGGGCTGTCCCGTGAGACACGGGGCTGTCACCTCTCACCCCACGCTGCACTGGCAGCTCCTGCCTGCCCCTTATCCCTTCTGGGTGGCCGAGGACGGCACTGGTGTCGCCCATGCCCAAATCCCGTCTCTCCTGTGCCACCCAGAGGATGGATTCTTTGCTTACAGCCAGGCAGCAGCACTGCTCAGCCACAGCATCCTCCCGGCTCCTCTCCGTCGCAGCCGCGGTCGCTCTGAGCGAGGGGCAGCACCCACCCGCAGCCACCCCAGGTCTGCGGCCTCCCCGTGAGTTTGTCAGGCTGCTCCTGCAGCCTTGGGGACACCTCTCAGAGAAGCCAGAAAACCCTCACGGTCACTTCCAGGACCTCCCTCTTCTGCTGGCAGCCACAAGCACCGCTGCACCCTGTGCCAGGCCAGCTGTCCTTAACCCCTTTGAAACCATGAGGAAGGTTGGGCTTTGGTAGACAAGGTGCCCCTGGAGCATCAGCCTGTTTTTTTTCTCCCCTGCCCATGCTGGAGACTTAGGGAAGAGATAGCTGTCGTGGTTTTCTCAGCTTGGCATGATGGTGAACCTACAGAGCTCTCCCTTGTGCAGTGCTGGAGGCTCCTTGGGGCTGGGGACACTCAGCATGTCCCAAAACAGGGCACAAGGCTTGTCCCCACCGCTGCAGCCCTCCCTGCTGTTTGCAGCTCCCACCTCATGTGCCACAGGACGGCATTTTGGAGATGCCACCCACTCACATCAAGCACCCAGTCCTGGGTTCCCAGGGAGGAATCTGGGAGCTGTTGAGCTTAGAGGAGACATGGCCATCCCAGAGGAGAGAGCAGTGGGATCACTGGCTCCAAACCCATCTCTGGCAGGACCCACACTGGGGCCACAGAGCAAGCAGCTACCATGGCCCTGGCTGTGAGCCAGGCAGAGAAAACACCCCCCAGCCCCCAGCAGGGCTGCATCCCTCTTTAGGAGCCACAGCCATATCAGCACAGCCCATGCTCTGCCGTGGGGATGGCACTGGGAACTTGCTTCCCACACACACCCCTCCAGGGATGCTGCTTTCAGTGCATGAACATCTCTATGATACAGTGGCTCTGAAACGCAGCTGCGCCCTGCAAAGAGGAGGTGGCCTTTACTGACACAGCCATGTGACAGAACCAGGTGGGGAAAAGGGAGGCTCAGCTTCTCGCCCCAGGCTGCTCCAAACAGCTCCAGAGCCTGGCAGATTGGCATGCAGGGGGTCTGATGCTCCTCCAAGTGGTTTCTGACTGTCCCTGATGCTCTCTGGAGTGGACCTTGGCCTCTGCCAGTGGCCCCACCAGGCCCCCAAGGTCTGTGGCTTTATCCCTAATGCTTTACTATTGTACCTGTGTGTACTATTGTTTACCTGTGTGTCTGCCCCTGGAGCAAAACCCACTTATGCTGTCAGCCCAATGCTGGCCAGAGGGATGGGGATGGAGATGGGGGCAGCTCCCACACCCTCATCCACCCCTTGCTACAACGTGTTATGGGGAGGGCAGGACGGGTGGGGTGGGGGTGACACTTTTGGCACTTGTTCCAGAGAGAGGGCGCAGCCCAGAGCCCTGAGCTCACAGCAGGGCGGAAGACAGAGAGGAGAAATTATCAATGCCCCAGGGGCTGGTGACCGGGCTGGGGGCGGTATCAGGTCTCCTGCCCACCCCTGCCACCCTGCTCTATGCCCTGGGGTAAAGCAACCTCGGGGCCAGGCCCAGGAGCCCCCGTGCTGCTCAGAAGGGAGCAGAGGGAGGGGGAGCTATGAGGGCACCGTCACTGCCAGTGCATTAACGGGGACATCCCATGGCATGGGGACAGCTCACTGCAGGGCAGGGGCATGGGCCAGCAAACCTGGGGGAGGGGGCCTGCCCCCCATGAAAGTCACCAGCTCATGCATCGAGGATGCCAATCCCAAAACTCATCCTTGAACCCACAGCCCTGAACACCATCCTCCCATTGTCCCCACCCACCCACATCCCAGACCCCCCTTGGGGAGGTGACCCTGTCCCATCTGCTCCACACGTTGGAGGAGAGGAGCTTAGGGGGTGTAACATGACCAGAGTGGTGGGCGGCAGGGGACCCCAGCCCGTCCCCGTTAGGGCTGGAGAATGGGAAGGTGCTGATGGAGGTCTCCAAAGTGCCATGGCTTTCAGCCCCCAAGGAAAAGTCGAGGTTACCGTCTTTTCTTTTGAAAATCAGTCCCGGTAGAGCCGAGGGGTGGAGGTGGCGATGGCCACGGTGCCCGGACAGCACAGCAGGGTCCCTCCGGGTGG
This sequence comes from Drymodes brunneopygia, assembly GCA_013400955.1. Classification (NCBI taxonomy): domain Eukaryota; kingdom Metazoa; phylum Chordata; class Aves; order Passeriformes; family Petroicidae; genus Drymodes; species Drymodes brunneopygia. The sequence continues at coordinate 28,308 of VZTZ01045549.1, read as the reverse complement.
GCAGGGCCGAGGCTGAGCCCTCACACGGGCAGGGCGGCCGCTGCCTGCTCCGGGTCCCGGGGGCCGGGGGGGCGCCGGGGCCAGGTCTGCTGCAGCCCCACGTTGTTGTTGGCTGCCTCTGGGCCTGGTTGGGGGGGGGAAACGGGGGTTAGGGGCTCCCAAAGCCCACTGGTGCACTCGGCTCATTTTTCCATGGGGGGTGTGATTTACTCTCCCAAAGTAACGCCCACTTCCCCAGATCCCCGGTAGGTTTTGGCTGCAGTGAGGGCTGGGGGGTGCCCGCACTTACCTCTCCAGACTGGGGGAGCCCCTCAAACCCCCCCAATTTCTCAGGATTGCTGAGGGCCAAACGGGAAGCGCAGCACGGCCATCGCCGGGTTTAAATAACCCAAATGAAGGGGGCCGCCTGTGCCCCCCCCTGCCCAGCGAGAGGCCACATGAAGGTGCCCTGTGGGGCTGCAGGTCAGGCACAAAGGGATGTCCCCCTGGCCTGGGCAGTGAGGGGGCCACCAGCAACGCCGGAGCAAGGGGTGACAACCCAGCGCCAACCCCCCCACCGGGGGACGGGGCACGGGGTGGGCGCAGCTCTGGGGGTCTCATGGTCTCACCTATTCCTCAATGTTAATGGGGCAGGAGTCCGGCACGGCTGCGTGGCAGGAGAGACCAGAAGGCACATGGTGAAGGCGGGAGCGGAGGCGGCGCGGGGACACGGGGACATGCACACGAGCGAGCAAACGCGGTGACCGGGGGGCCTGGGGGTCTCGCCGCCTGCGAACGGGGCCGGGGAGCTGCCGCCGGGCACGGGCTGAGGGGTCCCCATGCATGGAGCCTCCCGGGGTTTCGTGCCAAGGGGAACCGAGGGGTGGACATGCTTGTGGTGCAAGGGCAGCTGGGTCCCCGCATGGCTCCTCTCCGGCTGCAGGCTCCCAGTTCAGGCAGCACCCTCCAGCTGGGCAGGGTGATGGCAGAGCTCGGCCCGTGGCTTGTGTCCCACCACCAAACCCATCAGAGGCTGCGTGGTGCCCTTAGGAAGGGGGTGCAACCCTAAGGCAGCTTGGCTGCACCCTCCAGCGAGGTTAAGCCCTGTGCCCAGGGCAGCTCTGAGACAGAGGGACTGTGTGAGGGCATGCCAAGGCCAAGGCTGAGGCTTGCTCAGAGGGGGAGCAACAAAATCCTGCTGCCTGCTGATTTATGGGAGGTGACAGCTGCCATTTCGACTGGCTTTTCATGGCGAGCTCAGGCTGGAGAGCGAGGCAAGTTAAGTCTGCAGATCCCGGAGGGGATGGATAATTAAACAGGACCACATGTACATGCACACGGAAATCCCATTAAGAGCTTGATATTGCCTAAGTCACTGGAGTGCTCCAGTGCAGAGGCCCAGCTCTGCTCAGTGCACCCTTGCGAGGCTGCTGAGGAGCAGGACATGGTCTGGCTCTGGAGCAGGCTGTCAGCCCCATGCCCACCCACCTTCCACCCCTTGTGCTGCTGGAGGGGTTTCCCCTGCTGTCAGACCTGCTCTGGGCAGACCAGCTCCCAAATCCATCCTGGTGAAACCCAACCAGCCCACTGCTCACAGCTCAGAGCATCTGTGGCTTTAAACCAGCAAGAGCCCTCTGGGGATTTCAGGTTTTCTACAGCAGCTCCCAAGAAAGTTCTCTCCAAGCTTGGTGCCAGCCTTTCTGGCAGATGCCTTCCCCCAGTTTCTCTTTCCAGAGCTGTTTTTGTCACCCTGCTCCTGGCAGAGGCTGTGGCTGTGGCCAGAGGATGCTCTGAACCACAGGGACAGCCCCTGCAACCCATACCCTGCAGGATCCACCAAGGACATTGATCTATAGGTTTAACTAAAACCTCGTGTCCTAAAATCTCTGGGATGGGGACTTCCACCTCCTCCCAAAGCTCCTTCCCACCAGATTGAAATCTGCAGAGATTTCAAAAGAAGCTTTGACGAACCACATCCCGTGCCTTCATCCATTACAGAGAGGACAAAAACATCATTATCAAATGTCAGCAGCTTGGAGACTGTCCTAGATGTGGACTCTTGATCACCACAGATCTCAAGGGCCAGGATGCAACTGCCTTCCCTACAATCAGTGAATGAGGTTGTCATGCACTGGGTATAAGCCCTTAGGAATTTTATGAACAATACAGCCAAAAAAACCCACAAAATATGGAACACCCCCGGTCTGTCTCACCATGAGCTTAAACGACTGTAAATTTAAAGACACAAAACTGATCTTAACTCCTTATGATACAGGAGCTGACTATACCCTAGAGGGTTTCAGGGTGTCCAGCATACTCTCCACAACTGCTCCAAAAACTTCTCCAAAACCTATAAAATCAACTCTGAACATTTCAAGGTCAAATTGGTTGAACAACAACATTGTTTAATCCTAGTCCTTAAAGAGATGCAGACCAATGTTTCTGCTCTCAGACCAAATCGTTCACCTTTTACAGGTACCTCCTGTTACTGGGTGGTTTTCCCAGCTGAACCAGAGGCTGTTACCTCGTACATCAAACTGATATTGGGAACTGGAATAGGGGTATTGAACAATATCAGTCCTGAAACTCTGACCGATCAGTTGGGTGCAACCATTAATAATTTGAACACTCCAGATTGACCCTTAAGATCTTCCTTATCCACACTTGGAAACACAGAGTGGTCAGCTTCAAATATCAAAAATATCCAAATGCTAATGACTAACTGTCTGATGCTCTGGAAACTGCTCAAAGCAGTGTCTTCAGCACTCAGCTGTGTTCAGCTCAGTTGTGGCTACACTCTACCAGTGCTGGGATCATCACAGAATGGAAAAAGGGACTTTTATTCATTGGAATTTGAAAGGGCATTTCAATCCTGGCAGTCTGGAACCAGATTTTCTTATGTCCCCATCACTAGTAAGGTGATTGCTAAGCGTTTGTCTTAGCAATACATAGTGCTTCTGGATATACCAAGCACCAAATCCTTGTGGTAGGAACAGGATTAGATCCATTGGAACATTGAGCATGGGCTTTTAAGAACAATCACATGTGCATGGTAAACCACTGATGTAGATGGTTGTGTGGTGAGAGCATGACAGGGGTTTGTATGTGAAAGTAACACTTTGATAGCCCAGGCTGTGTGTTTGGACACAGAACTGTGTCTATAATTTCAAAATATCTCCTGATAATGACCCTGAATCCATCGCAGTGTCCATAGGACAAGGCTGTGATGTCTAAGGACCCTTTGTGACAACAGTGGAAGACACAAAGATACAGCTTTGTACCTGCTTGAATTGATGTATTTGTAATGTCACCTATGGAGCAGAGTGTGACTTCAGCTACTCCCTACCAAAAACGGTGCACCAGCACCTATGTTAGATGTGTCATATGGCACTTTGTCTCCAGTCCCTACTGGAATGGACATTACCCTGGTTAAAAACTGCTGGCACATCCTGATCTACACAAACTGGTACAACAACTCAAAAAGGAAAGTCAGAAAACAGTGATCACTGTCCATTATGATGTGGAAAAAATGTCTCATGTCCTACAGCAAGTGAAAAGGGATGGAGAACAACATGTCTGCCATTCCCAGGGGACCATGGACAGCCCACAGCCCCCACTCTGCACCTCCCTCTGCCCCTGGTCCCAGCACGAGGGGCAGCCCTCTGCTTTTCCCCACAAATGCTGAGGCTGGATCACCCCTCTCATGCAGCACAGCTCGTGCAGCTCATGCTGCAGCTCCTGGACAGATGGACAGGCGTGGTGGCCAAAGGATGGAGAGGGCATCCTTGGCTGGGCTCAGCCCAAGGATCAGATCCTGCACCCCAGCCCAGGCAGGGGACAAGGCCAGTGCACTCCTCACAGCAGAGCAAGAATCTGACCCTGTGCTGAAGACATTTGGGCTGCAAAGCTCCCCCTTCCTCATCTTCCCCTTGGGCACAACCACGAGGGATGCAGTCAAGGATGGCTTTGGCTGGTGCCACAGCCAAGGGATGCTTTGCCAGGCTCTCCAGCAAAGCAGAGGTGCTGCTGGGACACCCCCAGCTCCCTCCCCAGCTCCCCCAGGCTGGCAGGGCTCAGCCAGCTGCTGACAGAGGGTGATGGAGGGGACACAGGGCTTTTGTGGCAGGTGCCTGTTTCTCCTGAAGAGCCTCAGCCGTGTTTCTCCAGCACAGAAACCACCAGGAACAGGTGAGGCAGCAGGAGAGGAGGTTTTCCCAAAAGAGCAGGGGAAAGAAAGGATTTCCCCTCTCTCCAGTGGGTGTCACCCATCCTCTTGGCTCTCCAGCACCTGCTGCAGGTCTGGAACCTGCCACAAAGTCAGGTGAAGGGGCAAGGCAGGGGCAGAGTTGCTTTCAGCTTGTCCACAAATGTATTGATGGAGACCCCTGGGAGGGTGTTGTTTTTGGCTTTTTGGCTCGTTTCCCCACACCCAAGCTGAGGAAGCAGAGTCCGTAGGGCTGGGCAGGGTCCCCAGCCTACTGCCCCCTTTCCACACAGGGGCCAGGGGTCTTCAATACATTTGTCACCTTTGGGCAACTGTGGGCAGGGAAGGGGCACAAGCGTGGGTGGAGAAAACCGTGTTGGCACAGAGCGAACATGAACTTTCACGCAGACGGAGGAGCCTGGGGGGAAGGAAGAAAAAAAAGGGATGGAGAGAGGCTGGGAGGAAACAAAAGTGGAAGGAGGGTGGGGGAGAAAGCATGAAGAAATGGGAAAGACAGATGAATGTTGGGTGGAAAGATGACCTGACTGACACACCCCATCTCTTGGAGGAAGAGGAGGAGGAGGAGGCAGGCAGCTCCTGCTGCACAGCTGGACTGCCTGTGGATCATATCCCAACACAAAATATTGCTGTGCCCACCACAAGCCTGGACCAGGCTACAGCTGTGCCACACAACCACCTTCCTAAGGAGGACTGGTGCCTCCTGGGGTGCCAGCAGCCTCCTGGCCAAGGGACAGAGAATCCCAGCAAAGCAATTCTGCAGCCCACTGGGGACATCCCAGTCTGGACAGGCCACCCTGACCTATAGGTGGTGACGTGTCTGGTGCTCAGCCCCATGGAGGGGCAGGTGGAGGGATGCAGTGAGGACAACAGGGCAGGGATGGTAGTGGCCAGGATGGTGGGAATGATGGTGATGGGAGAGGAGGGATGGATGCAAAGGGCTGGGGGGATGCAGGGAAGAGTGGAACTGTCCCCCCCACCCCAAGTTCATGTTCAGCAGACGGCCACTCACCAGGTAAGCAGGCCTCAGAGCACAGTTTATTGTCCAGCGCTTTCACGTGTGCGATGCCCATGTCATTGTTATTGTCACACCTCAGACCGAGGAAAGCGCCTGTCCTCGGGCCTGGAAGGGAGTTAAGGCAGTTACCGCCGCGGCCGGACTGGGGCTCGACGTCGCCTTTTTAGCACTGGGGGGTGGGATTTCTGGGGCTTTTCCTCTCCCCTCCCCAGCCTCTTTCAAAACAAAAAAAAATGACATAAAAACGATGCATCTGGGTGGGAGCAGGTGAAGAGTGGACAATAACTCCTGGGCACAGCCCGAGCTGCTCCTTTCCTCCCACCGGCGGGCAGCGGAACAGCGACAATGCGGCGATGGGCACACGCATGAACCTGCCCAGGGTTCAGCCAAACCTTCCCTCTGGCACAGCCAGGCCGTGGTGGCACCCATCACCTCCTGCAGGAGCCTCTCCGGTGCAGTGAGAGCTGCGTGGATGCCAGGAGGAGGCAGTAGCTGGATGCGTGGGGCAAAAGAAGCCATAGCCAAGCTTTTGCAGGGGGGATGGAGGCTTTGGGGGATGAGAGAGGTAACTCTGCTTCTTAGTATCACTTCTACAAGAGATCAGCGCCAAGGTTCTTGCCTGCATCCATCAGATGCAGGTGACTAAACCTCAGGAGGGATGTTCCCAAATGTGCCAGTAGCTCTGCTGAGAACAGACGCAGGACTGTGTCCTAAGGAGAAAGGCCATCCTGCTCCCAGAGTTGTTGGGATGCCTGTGGATGTCCACCACAGTCCCTGATTGTTCCTATTTGTTATACTTGAGTCTCCCCATCAGCACAAGCCTCTCTGCAGGGGATAGGTGTTCCATGGGTGTTCCTGCTTTCCAGCTTGGCTGAGTGTCTGGGTTGGATAGGGAAATAATTCCAGCGTATTTTTGCTAAAAAGAGACTTGGAAATGTGGAAGGGGGCACACTGTGGGCCTCCCTATTGCCCAAAAGCAATCCAGGGCAGTTGGTGGCCAATGGCATGGAGGTGACCACCTCTTTCCTTGGCTCTCTGAGCTCAAGGGAGGAGGTAAGAGCAGCCATCAATGTGCACATGTTGACTTGTGAAAGCACATTGAGCACAGGCCAAAGAAAGTGAGGAAAGCATCCCAGAGGGAACAGCTTTGCAGCCCCTTCCTATGGGAATCAGCCCAGACACTGATTTCTACAGGGGAGAGTTTCAAAGATTTGAGCAAATACTTTGGTGAGGGGAAAAAACACAGAGGGAGAAGCCTCTTTCCCACTTTGCTCGTTGGAAAAACCATTGGATCCTGCACGCCAACCATCACCTGCTCCATGTCTCACACTGAGCTCTCTGGGGTCCCTGTGGCTCCCCCCACACTGGTGTTCAGCCTCCCCTGTGGGTGTCCCCTCTGTGACAGAAGTTTCCCTCTCTCCAGTGCCCACAGAGTCCCCCAGGGCTCTCCCTGACAGCAGTGGGGAGCTGGGGACAGCACAGCACCCCCCATTCACAGTGACAGTGAGCTGAAAGCAAGGGGACAACAACAACCCAGGGCCTTTTACCGTCTTCCTGCGTGGGAGAGGCGTCCTCATCCTCCAGCACATCGTTGCCCTGTGGCACAGGCAAGAGGCAGCACGTGTTAGCCCAGGGCTGTGCCAGGGGCTGTGCCCAGCTCCCTTTGGGGACCATCCCTGGCCCTGGGGATTCCATGGATCAGACTGTTGGCACTGTGGGGCACAGCCCCACTGCCCCATCCATCCCCAGGGCAGCCCACACGGACATGGATGTGTGGGCACTCCCTTCCTCAGCCCAGCCCGGGGGGAATGTGGTGCCAACTGCCCGGCTTCCCCTCCATGGGCACCACTGGGATCCCCCCCATGGTGCTGGGTGACACCACAGCTCCCAGTTCCTGGTGGGATGGTCGTGGTTACCTCGGCATCGCATTCCTCGGCAGAGATGCTGACAAAATTTAGATCCGGGGACTCCACAGGCGTTGACTGTAGGAGGAAGGTGGGAAAGATGGAAGGAAAACTAAAAAACAAGTCTTGGTGCCAGTGGTTTTGGAGGAGGAGTTACATCCCATGGGGAAGCTCTCCAACCTGGGCACCACCAAGAACCCCCAGTCCCTACCTCTCCATCAGAGGCTGTGGCGCTTGCAGCCGCGGGTGAGGGGAGCATGTCCCCCTCCTCCTCCTCCTCCTCCTCTTCCTCCTCTGTGCCAGGGGCGATGTAGGAGCCAGACATGGAGGACACGGTGTCAGTGCTGAGCTGAGAGTGTTGGCTCTGGGAGGAGGCCATGGACATGACGGACTGAGCCAGGCTGCTGCTCACGGGCTCTGGGAGAGAGCAGGGGCTGAGGGGGCCGCTGGACCCCCCCCTACCCACTGGTAGGAGTCACAGCACAGCACCCGCTAATGAAGAGGGGTTAATGAGGAAGAGTGGGGTACAGAGGAAGGACTGGCTGCATGCCACGGAGACGTGGTGGGTGCAAAGCTCTGCTGGGGACCAGCAGCAGGTCCCCAGGACTCACAGCCCCCCATTTCTGGGTGACGAAGCAGACTTGATCAGTGCCCCTGTGATCCCCATCTCCAGGTCTACAGGTGACAAAGCAGTGGTGACACCCTGGGGCTCCATCCAATGTCCACAGCAGGGTAAGAAGGGGCCATGCCACCCCTCTTTGCATCCCTCCATAGTGTGACAGTCCTGAGATCACAATGCCACCCTCCTGCCTATGATCTCCACCACGCTGTACCTTCTGGAGATGAGATGGTGGAGGACAGGGGTGTCCCAGTGCACGAGGACTGGTCAATGGCTCCTGAGGATGACAGGGTGAAGTTTTCACTCTCCGGTGTTGCACCACATTCCTGGAAGAGGAGCCCGTGGGGAGGATGGGATGGGGGACATTCAGCATGGATGGCCCACCTCCTCCAGGCATCCTCATGGATGGAGGAAGAGCCAGGAGGGGCAACCTCAGCCAGACTCTCTAGTCCTAAGCCTCCCCCAAACCTGCTGCCCCCTCAACTCCTCACCAGCACATTTTGGACAGTGCTCACCTCCTCATGTCGGGCTGGGGATCTCCTCCTGGAGACCCTCAGCTCTGACTCAGTGCACGACTTCTCATCCTCTTCTTCGGGCAGGATAGAGGAGTTCTGTGAGATGGACCTGGCCAAAGGGACAAAGTAGATGATTTCACCCCTGCCCACAAGCCCCAGACCCCCTGAGTCCCGCCAGGCTCCTGCACCCACCCCAGTACTCACTTGGAGATGCTCTTCTTCAGCTTGAGCCCCGGGGGGCCACAGTCGGGCAGGCGCTCGAGGGGTGACAGGGCCCTCAGGGGGGGCAGGGGGCCATCGCTGCCGTAGGAGGGCAGGGTCCCCACGCCCGGGGGGTCCCCCAGAGCTCGCAGGGGCAGCGCAGCCGGCGACGGCGTCAGTGGCCCATTGAGAGCCTCCAGCAGTGACACCACCTCATAGCCTGGGGGGATGTTCTCTGAGGACTGGGGAGAGGGGGACACGGGGTGAGGATCCTCCCTGGGCCATTCTGCTGATCCCCTCACTCCCAGTGGGATCAAGATGCCCCAGGGAGAAGCTCAAACCTAAAGAATGGACACCCCACCAAAAACTTTTTTTTTTTTTTTTGCATTTTTTTGCAAGATGAATTTGCAATAAACAAATAAACCCTGTTCTTCAGAAACACATGGATCCCCAAACCTCCCCATCCTGGTGGAAGAGGCCAGGGTCCCACCTTCAGCCAGGCACTGACCGAGTGCTCCTCGGAGTCAGAGGTCTGCGAGGCAATGATGGGGTTGAAGCTGGTGGGCGAGAGGGGGCCCAGCTTTTTCCTCATGGCTCGGATTTGAAGCAAGGCTCGGAAAGCTGCAGCAGCAGGGGGAGAAAGGGAGGGGTGAAAACCAGGCATTGGAAGGAGACCCGTGATAAAATAACACTCCGTTACCCAAGAGAGGCATCCCCGGTGGGGCTGGGACTGCAGAGCTCGAGGGTGGGAGATGCCAGCCCATGCCCAGAGATGCCAGCCAGCCCAGCCAAGCTCCCCCCCAGCCGAGCCTTACGCAGCCTGCAGATGGGGCAGTTGTTGGCCTGGTAGCGCAGGGTGTCAGCGCAGGAGTTGCAGAGGCAGAGGTGGCGGCAGGGCAGGATCAGGGTGTCCCGCAGGTCCGACAGGCAAACCACGCACTCGGCGCTGTTATCGCTCACCTCGTCCTCGGCCACCTGCCCCAGGGACGGGAGGGAACGGCTCAGCCTCGGGGTCCCCAGCCCACGTGGCACCAGGGTGGGTGCTCTAAAATACTGGCTGGGTGCTCAGAGAGGGTTGTGCCTGTGTGCATGGGCTGCCTGCTCTTGAAATGCCCCCCTGGGACCGCATTCCCCCCCTCCAGGAGGCTGGGAGAGGAGGCCAGAGGAAACAGAAACCCCAACTTCCACCCCAAGTTTTACATATTAGGGCAGAGCATAAGGCACATCCCATGCCTTGAGCCCCACGCTCCCCATCTAAGCCATCACCCTTCCCTCAAGGGACCACAAAGGATAGGCGGAAAAGCTCAATCCTTCAGCTTTCTGCCTCCAGCAGCTTCGATGCCGACACAAAATGTCCCCAGGCATCACCAGCTCCGTGCTGTGCTGCAAACTCTGGCCCTGAGCATGTTTCAGTGGCCAGACCTGTGCTAGGGGAAGGGAAGAAGGGATGAGGGAAGACCCCCTGGGATGCAGGCAGGGGGATGCAGGTGCAGACCTTGGAGTCCCGCGTGTTGTACTTGTTCTCGATGCCGTAGATCTCCTGCAGGAGGTAGCTCACACCATCCACCTGCAATCCCACGGGGAAGGGGTGAGGAGGAGCAGAGAGTCCTTGCCCAGACCACTGCAGCTCCCAGCCCTCTCCTTGGGCCAGCCCTCCTCCCCCCAGCATCCAGGGGTTCTCTTTGCATTGATAACCTCAAAATTACACTCCCTGGGAGGCAGAGGCAAGGCTGGGACAGGCTTGGGGCTTTTGGGGTTCCCCAGAACCTCTCAGTGCCTCCCCTGCAGGGTGAGCAGGGTGGCTGTCACCACCTCAGGGACACCCCAACACTCACCACTTGCTTCTGCTTGAGGGGCTTCACACAGAAGGTGCCATCACTGTGCTGGAGGGAGGAAAGAGCACATGGGTGGGCACCCCTGGGCTGCTGTGCCGGAGCACCCACCCACCCCGTGGCTGTCACTGCTCCCTCTTCACTTCCAACAAGCCCATTTTGCAGGAATTCTGGCTTTTCCTGACAGCCCAGCACCAGATGGCTGTGAGAGGTCATATACATTGCAAAGCTGTTGAAGACTTATTAGAGGAAGGAAGATGGAGTTGAGCCCAAATGCCTTAGAAGTGGGTGCTTAAAATGAGGGAATAATCCCAGAATTTGAGGAGCAGCCCGGAAACATCCCCAGGCCAACAGCACCATCCCGATTCCCGGGGATTCTCCAGGCTCTTGTACCTGGTAGGTGATGGAGGCAGGAGGGGGAGCATGGCCCCAGCTTGGCACTTACCTTCTCAAAGGTGGCCAGCAGCACATGGCAGTGCCCACTGTGCTCTGCAAGACACAAAGGAACATGCAGAGCTCAGGGGACAAGCACAAGGACAGGCAGAGCCAGGGCAACAGTGAGGAAAAGCAGGAGGCTCTGCCCAGCTGGCATCACAATGCCAGCGAACTGGGAAAGGCCATCCCAGCAAGGAACCCCTTCCTCACCCTCTCCTTCATCCACCACTGCCTGCACCACCATGGGATAAACCTCGCGGTCCAGGTCGAAGCCCAGCTGGAGAGAGACAGGGGAGGTTTGGTGAGATGGAGCAGTGCTGAGGCTTCATCCCAGCTCCATCTCCATGGGATGGTGTCAGGGCTGGGGGGACCCACCTCCTCCTCGCTCCACTCGGAGGGGTCGATGGTGTGGGAGGGCACACAGAACTGCTGGCACACCCCCCGCTTGTAGTGCACCGTCTCTGACTGCAGGCTGTTGTCCCTGGGGGTGTAGCTGTCCCGTGGAGAGAGGACAGAGTCAGGGCACCACGGGTGTATGCCAGGAAAATGGGAGGGGGTGTGTGTGTCTCTCCTCCCCTCCCAGATGCCTCTTGGGGCTGAGGTAAGAAGTTTTTAAAAGAGCTAAAATAATCCACAGGGTAGAATATACACAGGGCAGTCAGCACAGCTAGGAGAGGACAGGGACAACTCCACAGCCAATCTGGAGGGGTTTGGGATGGGGAAGAAAAATTATTTCCCTTGGTCTCCATTCTGACCTGAAGGTAAACAGAGGGGGCAGGATGTGACAGGGAAGGAGGTGGCAGGGGCTGGCAAGGACCTGGTGGTGGCACCTGGAGGAAACAAGGAGCCCCCCTCCAATCTCAGCAGCACCCTCAGCTGTTTCCTGTCTTGAAGGGGAAAGATCCAGGGGAGGGGGGAGGTTCCATGATCATCAGCCAGCGACACACACCAGGCTTGGGGGGACACAGGCCTGACTGGGGGGGGACACAGGCCTGACTGGGACTCCTCACCTCGCCACCCCATTGTGAAACTCCTCAGTTGCCTGGTAGTAGATGGTTATGGCCACGCGGGCGTCCGTGTCAAAGGTGAACTCCACGTTGTAGTGCACCTTGGCTTTGCTCACTTCTTCCCCCGGGGTCTTCACCTCCTCCGAGCACCTGGGGAGCACAGAGGGTCCAGGAGATGGACCTTGGGGTGCTCCAGGTCTGATCCCCTCAGCACCAAAAGGGGCTGCTGCCCTCCATCGGGGCTCACCGAGGCACAGCAGGAGTGCCTGGCATGCCCAAGGTCAGGCCTGCAGGCTGGGAAGTGCTGCAGACAGATTTCAGCCGTAATCCCCAATCTCAGGGCCCTGCCGCAATCCCCAGCCTCCCTCCAGCAAAGCCTTCGGAAGGTGGGGGAGGAAGAAGAAGCAAAGCACTTCAAAGGCAGCTTTGCTAAGCTCCTTTAATCCTGCGGCACTGCCTGTGCTGGCACGCGGGAGCCGGGAGGGGAAGGGCACGTTTGGAGAGCAGTGGCTCAGCCCTCCATCACCATCCTCCATCATTCCGTGCTGGAATGAGAACAGCCCCTTGCCCACCATCCCTGGGAGCAGCCAGCAGGACCCTCCCTCCCTCCCTCCTTCCCTCCCCGTGGCTCAGGGCTGTGGGTGCCAGGACTCACTTGACGAGGCGCAGGGTGTCCTTGCGGATGTTGATTAAACTCCTGAGGGTCTTCACGGGTTCCTGAGGAGGTGGAGCAGCATAAGGGAACTAGGACAAGAGAGACACCGGTGAAGGCAGACGCACACGGGGGGCTACAGTGGCTGTGGACCCCCCAGTGACCCAGGCCCAACACCTTACAGAGGGAATTGGGGTGGCCTGGGCATCCTGATGGGTGCTGAGCACCCACAGCTCCTGCTGGCATTTGGGTACCAGGCAGCACGATGACAGGGACATTCCTCCACAAACAGCAAGCCCAAGACAGCAGGGACAGTTGCACTGGGGAGGGGGCACACGAAGAGGGGCTGTTCCTCATCCCTTTGGCTGGAGGGTGAGGGGGATGTGGCGTACAGGGCAGGCAGCTGCTGATGGATTTTTAGGCTGCTGGATGAGGCTGGGCAGAGTGAGGCTGAAGCTCCCTCCCTGCCCACCAGCCAAGAAAAAACAGGCACAAGTGTCCCTGTGTCTCCTCTGTGATGGATGGGATTTGGGTGGTGGGATCCCTGCCAGCCCCATGCCCAGAGCAGAGAGCCAGCAAGGCATCTGGGCAGGAGCAGGCAGGCAGCAACATCCCTCCTCCAAGGTGACATTGTCCTTCCCAGTCCTTCCTGTCCACTTGGCAGGGGCTACAGGGCTCACTGGGGAGACGGGACACAGTGGCACCCAGGAAACACCCTCTCCTTGGCACTGCAGTCACCCAAAGAAGACTGAGAGCAGTGGGGAAGGGATACAGGACCCACCTCCCCCATCTCCATCTCCCAGGTAGGTTTAGCTCCAGGAGGGATCAGCCCTGATTAAGGCCCAGCTCATTGGCAAGCTGCCACCATGTGCCAGGGGACAGCCAGAGCCAGGAGGGTGTCAGGTGCCATCAGGGACAGCAGACGGTCAAAGAGCCTCAACTGCTGCCTCTGGAGAGGGAACAGTGTCCCATTGTCCCTCACCAAAGCACCCACTGCACCCCAATACCAAGGGGACAAGACCAAAATGCAGGTGACACTTGGGGATGCATCTGTGTCCCATGTCCCTGGTGCTCTCACATGGGACAGCCATCATCACCTACCCTGTCCTCAAAGCCATCATCACCTTTCCTGTCCCCAAAGCCCTGCAGGGCACGATGGATGGGACTGGGGGAGCTGTGCTGGGCTCAGAGGGACAGGATGGGACAGGCAGAACCCCACAGTGCAGGCACAGCTCTGCCCCATCCCTGCTCCACCATCACCCCAGCTCCAATCCCACTGGTGCCACTGAATGCAGATTAAAGCCTAGGCTGGACACAGCGTGTGGCTGATGGCATCAGAGGCTTTGGAGATGAATTCCCAGCACTGTGGAACTGCATCCCACTGATCTCATCCTCTCCAAGAGGGAAAAAGGGCAGCAGAGTCATTAAACTGCTGTTAACGAACTTTTTTATGAGTCACTAAGTGTGCACCTGCAGAATCGAGCACCTGCAGAGTCACTCATTGCAGCTGGAGGGGAGAGAGTGAGAACAGGCTCCAGGCTGGAGCTGAGCCTTGTCATGACACGTTGTGCCATGTCGTGATACATCCCCTGCTACTCAAACTAATGCAGTCATCCAAAATTGCTTGTTTGCACCTCATCCAGTCAAACCATACCCAAACCAGCCCTGGCAGGGAAAGCACCCATGGGTGCAGCCCCCTCCTGCTGCAGCACCCAGGGATGGGTGACAGAGCAAAGGAAGGGGCAGCCAGGTCCCCTGGGTGCCACCCACAGGGGCCGTTGGGCTGGGCACGATGGGGAAATGCCACAGGCAAATTTTGTGCTGCAGAAACCACTTGGGGCTCTTTCACACCCACGTGTGAAAAGCACTTTTTGGGGGTGGTTGGATTTTTTTTTTTTTCAATTAAATTTTACAAGCCAGATTTTGCACATCAGAAAGGAAAGGGGCCATTCAGAGAATGTTTTGCATCTCCTCGCTTTAAATCAAGCTGAAACACAACAGAAAAAAAATGGGTAACGGTTGTGGTAAAGTTAAGAATGTCATCCACGTGCCTATAGCAACATTTGGTGCAGGCCAGCTTCTGCTAAAGTGAAATAAAAACCACCCTCAAAAGTCTGTCTTGGGGTTTTTCTACAAGCAGACCCCAGCAGGTTTGCGTGGGCAGGGAAACCCAGTGGCACATTTCAACAGCTCCCGGCTTCCCCTGAGCTCTCTGCCTGCCTCCAGCAGCTTCTCTGCTCCTCAGCCCCTGCATGGTGGTAGCTACTTAAACCTGCAACGCCCTTCCCAGCCCCTTGGGAACCTGTTCCCAGCTGGAAAATCCAGATTATCATGTGTGCATGGAGGGGAGAACCTGCACAGCCTCCGGCTGCCCTGCACATCCCTGTGGCAGCAGCGCTGTTCATAGCTCAAAGTGCTCTGCTCAGAGAGCACTTGGGACACAATTTTTTCAAGATCTTCTGGCCCTTGATCCCCAAGCAGCCCAAAATAAATCCCCCACCAAAAAGCTTTAATGTTTCCAGCCCAACCAGGGCTCTCACAGAAGGCCAGAAATCAAAAGTATCGCAGCCAAGAAACATCAGGACAGGACTTGGAGGCAGCATCAGAGAGGCCCAAGTGTTGCCTGAGCACAGGCTTGGACCAGAACCAACACAGATCCTCCCCAACTCCTCCCTGAGCCCCCAAAACTGGCCTGACCCAAAAGTCCAGCCCCAAAACTCCCCCCAGGGAGATGGGATCTTGGTCACAGCTCTGCAGCCCAGAGCCATCGGTAATTAAACTGGAGCAAGACAATTTAGCTCGTGATGCTGTATTAATTCTCTCTGCTGTTTCCAAGCTGTTCCTTTGCCTTCCCTGCTGCTCTGCTGTTGGGGCTGCTGACATGGGAACTGCTCACTGGGCAGTTTAGAGGCTTTTACTGTAATCAAGAGGATTTCTCAACACTTGCTGCTGGAAGAGACCCTGAGTGCTGCCTTTTCATTTTTCCAGGGAAGTGCAGAGGATGGAGAGAAAGGCTCTGCCTTTGCCCACCCAGTGTTCTGGGGCTTTGTGGATGCTCCTGACCTTGGCTCTGCCGAGATCCCTGCTCTGGCACAGCCCAAGGCCAGACACTTCCCTGCTGAAGGACCTCATGATGCTGCCAAAACACTACCAAAACCAATTCCAAGGAGGAAACAGGAACCTTGCTGACAGCAGGCAATGCTCGAGAGCTGGGCCAAAGCACCAGGCAAGTTTATCTCGACTTAAAAGAAAAGCTTTGGTCCCTTGACCCCTCCCAAACTCCTCCAGCCAGTGCTGGTAAGCTGTCCCACTGCTGAGAGGCACCTGGATGAGAGGGGAACTTCACTCCGAGGCTGAACCCCTGCTCTCATTTCCTCCCTTTCCAAAGGCAGCAAGCACAAAAACCATCTCCAGGAGCCTGGGGTGTAGGGGCCCCTCTCCAGCCAGGTTCCCTCATGCCCTGAGGCAGCTGGAGCTGGCAGCACCCAGCACTGTAAAACCCATCCATGCTGCCCCAGCCCCAACCTACCTCCACCTTTTTATTTGTGTTTTATTTCTTCCCCTTTCTTCCTAGAGCTTGGGGAGTAATTTCATTTGTTCCTGTCCAAACTGCTCTACTACCCTGCACCACACCAGCACCTCTGTGTTATGCCCCCCACCATGTGCCCTCCTGCCTGGGATATGGCTTCTGGATGAGATGGGGAAGGCAAGAGAAAAAGCAGCTCTTGGAGAGGGAATGAGAAAGAAGTTGGATTAAATCAGCCCAATTCCCCTTCACCATTAGTCCCCAACAGAGGACAGGCTGCAGCAGGAACCCAACCCGTGTATGAGCCATCAGAGAATCAACTCAGCCCGCTCCAGTGCTTGGCTGGCTCTGCCCGTGCAGGGGGACAGCCAGCAGCCTTGTCCCATGTCACACACAGCCACCACCGGTTTGGGAAGGGCCGTGCCTGTGCTCCGCATCCCGCCAGCCCCGTGTGCATGTCCCCGGCGGTACCCACCACCACGGGCCGGTTCCCCAGGAAGTTGAGGTCGCTGTTCTCGCCGAAGAGGTACCCCTCGGGGTGCGTGGAGTCGAACTTCTCCCCGCCCATGATGAAGTGGTTGGCAAAGTAACTCCCTGGAATGAAAACACAGCGAGCGCCTGAGCGGAGGGGGAGGAGGGGGCTCCAGCCGGGCGGTGGAGCGGCACGAAGCCACCGGATCGATGGCTCGGAGGTGACTTTGTCCCCAGGGTCACCTTGCTGGGAGCCTTTCTGGTTGAGCTCACACGCTGAGAGCCCCCAAGGCAGGCACAGGCGGCCAAGAAGCCGCACTCCCTTCCTGCCCTCCCCTCTCCCTGCCTGCATCCCACCCACTTCAGCACCACGGCCCAAGCCTGGGCACGCAGAGCCGGGAAGGGGAGAGGCTGGTGCAGGGTCCAGCCCCAGGAGCTGCTCCCTCCGTGGGATTTAACAGTGCGTTCTCCCTTTTCCCTGTCTGTGAAATCCTTGTGAGCCCGGTATGGCCTGAGCCACCCAAGGTCATCCTGACCTTCAGCCATCCCCGCACGGGCAGGAGCAGACGGTCCGTGAGGAGGAAGAGGAGATGGCTCCTGGGGCAGCAGAGCAGAGCTAATCCTGGCCATAAACACCAGCTCGTGTCCCGAGGAGGCAGGAGAGGCAGGGGCACAGCCTGACCTGCCAGAGAGCCCTGCGAGCCCCGGAGGAGCCAGGCTGGCCCCCACACCCCAGGGATGCTGCTGGGAAGGGCAGCACGGATCTGACATGATCCAGGACTGCTTCTGCCCAGAGCCTGATGTCACAGACCTCGTGTGCCACCCAAGGCAGCGAGTCCACAGCCAGACACTGCCCGGATTTGCTGCAGCTGCCACCAGAAAGGTGGGCAAAGCACAGCTGAACCGAGTTCTGCCAGTTCTCAGCCTGCAGCCTTCCCTAGGCAGGGCTCACCTGCAGGAGGCAGGATTTTGGGGTCCTGCAGACCCTTCAGGAGGTCAGCACCTCCCCTGCAGAGTGCCCTGATGAACACTGGGCAATGACCAGTGTTGTCCCTTCTTCCCTCACAGAGCCAAAACACTGGAATGTCCTGGCCCCGAGCTGGGAGCAGCCCCCAAGTCAGGCACTTCTCCACTAGAGAATTTCCTCCCAGCCCAGCCAGGAGTCGACTGGTGCTTGCTCCTTGTCCATGAGATCTGGGCTGTGTGAAGAAGGCATGTAGTGGCACAGCAACTGGCCAGGCAGGAGGGCTGGGACTTGAGATGGGAAAAAAGGGAAAAGGGAAGGTGGCCAGGGATGGGGCAGCAGCAAGGGCTGAGCAGAAGCACCAGGAATCAGTCAGACATGGACACAGTGTGCTCCATCCTGATGGCCACAGGGACAGGGTTTAGCTTATAAAAACCCCAAAGCCACCAGCGCAGATCCATCTGCACCCCCTGGGGGACACCCAAAACCCAAACATTTGGGGACCACAGATAAAGCAGCTCAAGCCCGGGCTTCAGCTCTGCTGGTGGGGACTGAGGTCAGAGCTTGCAGTCATCTTCCAGCAGAGGCAGGGACTGTCCAGGGCTGGGTCAGGCTTTAATACTGCACTTAAAACCCCAAACAGAGCCCCAAGTCCATGGGGAGGAGTAGGGGGGATCTAACTCTGGGGCAGGAGGGGTGAGTGGGGTCACACAGCTCTGCCCCGTGGTGCAGGGATGCCGGGATGCAGCGAGCCCATTAGCAAACGTCGATCATCAATTATTTATGCCTGCTGCTTTCAGGTCCCATTTTCCACATACATAATTTATAGGCAGCTCGCCTGGAAGGACTCGGCCACGTGGAAAAAAAAAGCCCCAAGAGCAAAGTGCCTTCGGAGCTGCCTGCAATGGCACAGCCAGGGGAGAATGGGGCCATCCAGAGTTTTTTCTGATACCCACTTGGAGCAAGAGCAGGAGATGGCAAAAAAATTTACATTTAAACACGGAGAAAAGCCACTCCAGCACTGGGGAAAAGCTGGAAAATGGAGCACGGGCTCTCTGTGATTGGCCCAGCCACAGTTTTGTGCGTGCTGGGGGCTCCCACAGGATGGGCAGAGCAGGTGAGGACCACGCTGCCATCACCCAATCTCCCTGCCAGGGGTTGGGAGCATCCCTGGGTGCTGCAGGCTCCCAGCACATCCCCCAGAGGCTTCAACTCCCTCTTGACAGCTGACAGAACCAGCTCTGTGCTCCCTCCCAGGAAAGGTCCTCCTTGCTGTTAAACAAGAGGCTTGAGTCATGCCAGGCTTTTCCAGGGAAGCAACAGCACAGGAAAGCCCAGGGCCTCAGCAGGAGCATGTGGGTGACTCCCTGGACACGGCTGGGGGCCAGAGGAGGGAAGCACCTTCTCAGCCACAGCCACCTTATTATGGGCTGACTGTAAATCCAACACCCACTCCCGGGGAAGGAGAGCCTGTCAAGGACAGCCACATCTCGGGAAGGGCTGCTGGAAAGGAGGAATAAACCCAAATTGCCTGAGGTTCCTGGCAAAAAAAAAAGTCTTTGTGTCCTGCACATCTGCTGGCAGCAGCATACAGGACACATCTGGTACCAGCTGTCAGCTCCTTTTCCACATGAGTGCCAGCGATGCCACCTTGTCCAGGTGAAGGAGAAGGGCTTGGACCCTCATGTGTGCTGTGCCTGTGGCTCTGGCATGCAGTGACACGTCCTGCACTGTGCCCCAAGCCATCGCTGCCCTGCTGGGCTCTGCTACTGCAGCCTCTGGCTCTCCAGCGTTACAGCCTCACTCTCCAAAGCTGCTAAAATAGAAAAGCTCATTCCCAGCTCGTCCACACGCTCCTGGTGAGGGAAGCACTGGGTTTGCACAGCCTGCAGTCAGCCCAGACAGGTGGCCATGGCACGGCGCTGGCACAGGGACACCCTGTGGCTGCGGGTGCCAGCACAGGGTGCTGTGATGGGCTGGTAAAAGGCTCTGGGTGCTTCTGCCCCTGGGCAGCCCATCATTTAATTCCGTGCTCTAAAGCGGGCAGCCGGAGCCAGCGGCAGCCGGAGCTGACGCCAAACCCTGCCCACAGCACTGCTGCGTCAGCCCTCGCCCGCCGAGGCTCTGCCCCCACCCGGGGCTGTGCCCCCAGGACTGGGGGTGCCACTGCTGGGTTAATCCCTGTGCTCCTGCCCCCAGCCAGGGCTCTGCTCACAGTCCCATAGTGCCAGCCTCAGCCGGGGACAGGGGCTGAAAGCTGGAGACTCTCCCCAAAAGCCATCCCAGTAGCCAGGGAGTGGGCTCCATCTACAGCCCCCACTGGCTCGCCCTTCCAGTGGCAGCCACTGAAGTAAATCTCAGCCTTTGTTTCAAAAATTATGGCTTAACTAATCCCATGGACACCCTGTCTGGAGGGCGGAGGACCCCCAGGATGGGGAGATGCTAAACTTGGACAAGACACAACTGCCCTGTTCCCACGGGCTGCACTGGCCATCCCGAGAGAGCCCACAGCCAAAACCATTGAGAGAGGGAAAGGCCCCAAAGTCCCACGAGATTCCGGCCCCCCAGGACCACATTTCCAAAGCCAGTGGCTGTTTCCAGGTGGCTTTCGAGGTGAGGGAAGTGCTGCTGCCACAGAGGAATCGGCTCCGCTGC
>VZTZ01045548.1:800399-850021 GCA_013400955.1 Drymodes brunneopygia | reverse complement strand
GGGGGGGTTATAAACCTGCCAGCCCTGCTGGAGCCCCCTGGGTGCCTTTCACTCCTGGATCCTGGATCCTGGCTCCTGCAGGTGCCAGCATTCCCCTCCCCCAGGTACTCACTGTTCTTCCCAGGTTCAGCCTCTCTCCTTCATTTCCAGCCCCTTTCACTCCTGGATCCTGGCTCCTGCAGGTGCCAGCATTCCCCTCCCCCCGGCCNCTTCAATAACACAAGGAATTCTGTGATTTCTGTAGATTCCCACTAACATGAAGAATTTGAATGCAACTGCTTATAGTGGAAACAGTTACCTTTGAAGAATGCCTTTTATTGAAAAATAAGATTATGGAATTTCTAATGAATTACATTATAATTTCATACTATGTCTGAAATACAGTCAAGTAAAAAACAATATTTTTTTCTGTTTAGNCTCTCTCCTTCATTTCCAGCCCCTCTCCCACCTTCCCTGGGAGGGGGTGATCTGTGATCCCACAGCAGCTCTCAGGGTGTTTGTTGTTTGTAATCCCAGATTATTTATTATTACAAATACAGCTGCTCCCCCAGCTCTGCCAGGGAGCTCAGCTGGGGCTGGGCTGGATCTCCTCCTGCTCCAGAGCAGCTCTGGGAAGGAGAATTGTGAGTATTGGTCCTCCTTGGAATATTCACTCCTTTTTCTTTTCCTCGAGTTTATTCTCTCATCCCTCTGCCTGCTGCTAAAGTGTTGCTTTGAGTTAAAATCTGGGGTTTAGTAGAGAGTTTTGTCTGTGGGGCTTCAGGGGAGCAGTTTAGTTTTCCCAGAGTCCTGAAAAAAGCTCTGAAATCTTCCAGGGAGTTGTTAGACCCTTTAACAGTGCCACTTCTGTAGCCAAAGTCATGTAGCAGAGGCATCTGAGGGGGTGGGGATACAAAAACTGTGTTTTTAGAGACTTACTATTCTCATTAGAATATGCAAGGCAGGTAATTCCATAAGGAATGGCAAAGGGTGACTAAGGAGCTGCATTGTGTGGGTTGGCTTTGATGCAATGATTCTTGCCCAATTAACTGAATTTCGAGGGGCCTCTCTGGAGCCTCAATACAATGAAGAACTTGTTCAGCTTTAATCGTGTTCTCATGTCCCTCCACTGTTTGTGTAGGTAACAGTGCTGCTTCCAATCAGAGTTTGAGCATCTAATTTCAGACTTGAGCATCATGTAAAACACAAAAATGGCCTGGGACAAGCATTGAAATGCCACATGCATTGCAATCCCAGGCTTTTGTCACCTGCTAATGAAGTTGGGTTCTCAAGGCAAACTCTTTCTATTATCCAAACCCACTGCCCTTCTCCTTGCCTTCCTGACAAAAGATAAACAAACTCTGACCCAGAGAGTTAAATAGGTTTATATGTCTGAATCAATACACCTAAGTATAATATTGGCATTTAGATTTAGAAAGTAATTCATGGTAAGTTTAGACTTGAGCTTTAAGTACTCTGTAATGAGCTGACGTTTGTCTGCTGCCCTTGTAATTGAAAGGAGTGACATTTTGTTTTCTTCAAGAACATTTATATTACCCAGGTGGAATTGCTAGCTGTCATTTCCACAAGGACAAAATGATTGAGCAGATAAAAAATGCAGCAAAAAAGTTGTTTGTACAGAACCAAAGCTGTATTTTTGTGTTCTAATATAGGAATGTTATAGGAAGTTATAATATAGGAATGAAATAGCCAAGGATCAACTACTTCTGAGATCCAAAGTCTACTCTCATGTCTCATTTGGTAGCTGCATTGGTAGTTGTGAATGAAGTATCTGAGAGCACAGTGTTTTGCTTGCACAAGGTTGTGTGTGATGTTACTGGATTGCAGTTATGGGTGGGATTTGATAAAGGAACTTTTGCAATTGCTGCTCCATAGTTAATGTTGCCACAGAAGGGCAGGAGCTGTTGGAGGAGCAGCAGAGCATAACAAAGAAAAAAAATCAGAAATTCTTCTTTTCTTTTTCCCCCAGACTGGGCAAGTCCAGAGAGCTTCAGAGGAGGAATTCAGGCTCGAAAGAAGTCATTTTTTCAATTATTCACAGGTATGTCCTCAGAGCTGCTGAGCTCCTCTGAACAGATATTCAGCTATTTGTAGAATACAGCTCTTCACAGAAACCATGCACCATAGC
This sequence comes from Drymodes brunneopygia, assembly GCA_013400955.1. Taxonomy (NCBI): domain Eukaryota; kingdom Metazoa; phylum Chordata; class Aves; order Passeriformes; family Petroicidae; genus Drymodes; species Drymodes brunneopygia. The sequence goes on along the minus strand of VZTZ01045548.1, from coordinate 847,893 downwards.
AATCAAACAGCTGAGTGATTTTGTTGTTGTTGTTTTTCAGTATTTTCATTTTGTTTGGGTTTTTTTTTCCCATTTCAAATAAGGCAAGGAAACTTCACGCAAAAAACCAAAAAAAATACAATTCGATACAAAACACACAATGAGGTACGGTGAGGAAATGAGCAGCTGCCAGACATGGTTTGCTGTGATTGAGAGGAAACATTTCTCTGCCTGTGAGAAGAGCATGTTTGCAGTCAGATGTCTCAACAGAAGGAGAGCGATGGTGGAATATCCCCCGGAGCAGGGGCACCAGAGCCTTCCCAAGGAAGGAGGGAAGTGTGCTCCTCCCCAGAGAAGTGAACACTTGTTCCCTTGGCCATTTCACAGCCTGGCTTGAAAGTGATATTATAGATGTTTCTGCACAGCTGAATGAGGAATTAATAAACAGCAGAGTGAGCAGGTTTTGTGCAAGATGATCTCAGATGTCTGGTTTTTCTGGTTTTTCTGTGTTTCTGGGCACGAGCAGCCCCAGGCAGGGCAGTTCCAGGCAGATTTGTGTGTCAGACCCTGGGCTGAGCTGCAGCAGCACCACAGAGACCATTCAGTGTGTGCTGGTCTGCTGAGCACTCTGCAAACCCTCACTGGGTTCATCTGGTGGTGTTCCAGGTGTCTGGCAGGGCTCTGCAGGAGTCAATCCTCTGGGATCAGGGCAGTTTCCAGCAGAGCTGCTGTTGGGGCAGGACACCACACTGGGATCTTTGGGATCTGCACTGCTGGGTGTTACCCCCTGGTCCCACAGCATCCCAGCATCCACTATTGCAGTGCACAATTGCTGGATTTAGGGATTCTGGGGCAGGCTCAATGTGTATGGTTTGATTTTACTTCTCCTTGAGGAGGTGTTGAAAGGTATCTCCAATTTTCAGGCAAGACCCAGAACAATTTGATGCAAACTCATGAAGGGAATGACTACCTTGCAGTGACTTAGATCTCAAGAAGAATTACTATGGATGAATTTTAATTGTTGGAGGGATAATATTAAAAAAAAGTTAAAGGTAGTCTGAAAAATATGGTGTCAAAAGTGATTCATGGAAAGTATTTCCTAAGGTCAGGCTACGTTTTTATTATTAACAATTCAGGAAAACCTTTCCCTGGACCCTTCTGGCTGAGCAGTGGTATGAGAATACAATGTTGGTGTGCTTGGAGATGGTGATGGAGATGCTTTGATGTTGGGTGTGCAGATTCAGTTCATTGACATCAATACAGTTCATTGTTTTCAGCCTTTCATCTTAAATCAAAAGATTTCTGAGGCTTCATTCACCTATTTTAAAAAATTTTAAAAACCCACACCAAGACTGATTAACTGTCTCAAGATCATGCTACAATTTAATATCCTAGGAACAGGAATCTAAGAATATCGAAATCTCCATGCTGGGAATTCATTGCCTGAGCTGGGGGAGGGAGACAAAAATTTTCAGATGTTCATACGCTTATATACTTATTCTGGTTTTGACAGATATAACTATTATCTTCTCTTGAACATTTTAAGTTCCTAATATCTGGAATATTTTGGGGAAAGGTGAAGAAATAAAGTATTTACACGCTGAAAACTCCCTCAGTTCTTGTCCATCTCGAATTTCACCACTGGAGGGCGGTAAAATATTTTCAACTTTCATTTTTCCCTTCCTTTTACTTTCATTTTTAAATTTTCCTTTTAATATTTGAACTTCTGTTAAAACTTGTACCGATTTTTTAAAAGGTGATTTACACAGAACCCAACTCGCCATCTTCAGATTTTATAAGTCATAAGGATTTTTCCACTTTTGTTCTTAGGTCTCTGTTTCCTGCCCTTGTGTATAGGAAATTGTGGTCATATAATATTAAGAAGAGGCCAGAGGTGTTGATCAAGTGTTTATTGAGATTTCCATGATGGAAATTCTTTGGAGTTGGCATAAAGGCATTGAAAATGATGCATTGGCACGGGCAGGTGTCAGCTCCCATGTCCTGATTTTTAAATAAAAGCAAGATTTTTCCATACCATGTTTCTATTGCTGATATTATCCCTAAGTACCGTCTCTCTACATTAAATGTGCTTTTTCTTCAACAGGAAAGAGGACTGTGCTCTGACCATGACCCTTCCAAACTGCCTTTTCCAAAAATCTACATTCTACCTATATTTGGGTTCCTGTGTGTGTCTGTGCACCCTGATTTTCATTAAGTGCCAGAGGATTGATATGGGAGTGTCTTCAGATAGAGGTGTTCGATTTTTCTGGCTATTACTGCAAAGGTATCCAACATACCTCCAGATAAGCTTAATATCCCACTTTTTCCTATTTTAGAAAGGTAAATAATATCATAGAAGAAAGCATATATTGGAACCTACATGGTATTAATATTTCACTTATATTTCAGCTGAAAAGATATGGAAGGATGGCTTAATAGATAGTTATAGCTCCAGTAATTGCAAGCTATAAGGTACAATTTGATTTTTTTTCATTCCTCTTGGATCTTCTTTATTTGGATTTAATACAAATTATTCTAACAAGAGAACATGTCCACTTGGATTAATATTAGGTTTCTGAAATGGTGTGTAAAATGCTGTTCACTGCTGAACAATGTTCTGTCTGTTGGAGTGAGGTTACTTTGGAGCAGTTTTGGGTGAGGATTTTCTTGTAGGGACCTAAGAGGCACCTTGGTGTAATTAGCCTGATCACAAATTTGGTTCTTGGGCACTGTTTTATTGCCATTTCTGTGGGGTTTGGTGGCTGGGCACAGAATTAGAATATTCTTCCATTGTAAATTACCTTACCCTTTTTTAACCTTCAGCTGCCAGAATTAGTTGTTTGGCTTTGCTTTTTTGTTTGTTGACTGACCGAATTCTCTTTCTCAATGACTTCTGAATTATTTTGCAAAGCTCTTTTGACTGCTTTATCTCCCATTTCATTTCCTTTAATATCTCCAGCAGCTGGAATCCATACAAAAGTGACATTGTTGCCATGACATATTACCTTATTATAGACATCAATAATTTCCAGAGCTATTCCTACTCTAGTGATTGAAATTTCTAGGATGATATCAACGGCACTTAAAAGATCTGGAGAAGTGACAGATTGTAAAGGTTGTACTCCAGCAATCTAATTCAGTGCCATCAGGGCAGGAAATAACTCCCCAGTATAACCAGGTAACCAATCTAACTGGCTTCTTCAACTAAGCCCACACAGGAGGCTGCTGAATCCTAGTCCACCACAACATCCTGAAGGGAAATGGGAAACAAAATAGAAAAGACTGGGGAAAAAAAAAAAAAAAGAAAAAAAAAAACCAGATCACATTAATTGCAATTAAATTATTGCAATAAAATTTTTAGAGAAGTAATTATTAGTCTCAGAGAAGGAAATTTCAAGCCTGACTCTTCCCCCACGCTACTTGCAGCACTCCAGGGTAAATGTGATGTGGTGAACTCAGGTGTTGGAGTTGGTCCTCTTAAAAGTCTTTTCCAACCATAATGATTCCATGATTCTGCTTTCTCTGTAATTGATCCAAATCCAATCAAACTGATCAATGATCCATCATCTCTTCCTATTTTTTTTTCACTGCACTCTCTTATCTTTGAGCTACCAACAATTAAATTGTTTTCTTGCGAGCAGGAAGCCCAGAGTTGCCCAGATCACTTTATTTGCCCATTTCAATGTTCCTGCAAAGAGCTCCTGAATGCTCCAAGGATCTGATTTTCCACCATCTGTCATTCAAAATTGAATTATTTGTACTACAAGGAGCTTCCCAACGTGGTTGCTGCTTTAGCTGTGCCTTCTCTGTCTCTCTTTGTGGTGTCAGTATTCCTGGCTTTGGCTTTTTCACTCCCACAGGGAAAGTCTCTGCTCAATAATAAAATGTCTGCAATTATTAAACACACATGATCATGACACCAAGAAATTCTGAAGAATCCTTTAAATCTGAGGAATCCAATTTAAACATTTATTTTAATGCTATTTATTCAAGCTATTCCTTAGTAGCCAACCTCTACTCAAAAAGTGATAATAGAAATGTGGGTCCAAATCATGAAGATCACCTTGCAGGGCTCAACATTTGACACATGCAAGCAATTTAAGTCAGAATTTTAGGATTTGGAAAGAATTCACTTTCCCTATTTCCCAGAAGTCTCTTGATGTACTTCTAATTCTTCATTCCTTCATTGTTCAATTACAAAACTGAATTTGATGACCATAAGTCATTACTCAGTCATTCCTCTAAATATTTAAATTCTGCAGTAAATGTCATTTTCCCTTATTATTGGAGATATGGAGGTAATGAATTTTCAGTAGCTTGAAAGAATTCATAGATAATTTAAATAACCCACTCCTGAGCATACCTGACCTGCAAATTACTCTGTGCTTGTGCTGGAGTTCCACAGGGCAATGTTGTGTGTTCTGCAGCCCTGACATTCCATTATCTTGTCATTTTATGATATATACAAGGGAGAAGAGGCAGGTTTAAAGGAAGCCTTCACATATAGGCTGTTCTACATTAATCCCTCTCTTCCTTATAACCTAAAAGGAAGTCTTTGGGTTATGTAGGAACACTGGGATATACAGGAATGCTAATTATAAATAAAAGCAAAATACCATAATTAATTTACATGATGTCCATTGCTCAGGCTGCAACTTCAGTTGACTTTTTTCTTCTCCCTCACTTGATCCCTTTATTTCAGACAGCATTCCTGGCAAACTGTTGCTCTCTTGCACATAAAATATGCTGGAGAATGAAGAAACTTGTGGGTTAAACTTCATTTTTAAACAATGCCACAGGCAAGTTGTCCCCTTTTTAAAGAGGACATTATAGCTTTTCTGTGTCTATAAATACAACACATAAAGCTCCTTATTACCAAATGCTTTATTAACATCAGCAGACAGTCTTATGACATGATCTATGGTTGATTGATTTGCCTGAAAGCCACTTTAATACTGAGGAAGAAGATTATTCATCTCCAGAAAGAATGACAGTCAACAATAAATCATTCCCTCCATCTTCTTACATAGCCATGAAGTTAAGGCTATCAGATGATAAGAACCTAAATCAAAGTATCATCTGTTTCTGGGGGGGGAATTGGGTTTTTTAATAAGAAATGCATAAGATTGCTTTCTTATTTTTTCATCAACCTAATGCTGCAAACACAATCACTGCAAATTTGATGAGCTATCAGAAATTTAACATGGATTTAACATTTCACGGTCAAAACATGAGCTTTTTCTACCCTACATTTAATTTGTACTTGAAATTTAGGATCATTTTGGCATGTTTTCTAACCTGGTATACTCACAGAATTAACCAAATGGATTTTTTTTCTATAATATCAAGGGTGAAATTGTGGTTTAGTAGAGTTTGGGGCATTTCATAGGGCTCATTCAGAGAAGTATTTTGGTAAACCAATAGTTGGATTATTTATGGGATGGTTTTGTCCCTTTGTTCTTCCATTGCTTTTCCACATGTGCACTTCTCCCTTCCTGTCCTTGTCACTCCCTTCCTGTTCTATCCCATGGGATTGGGAAGGCAGGGAGGCAGCAGCAGGGAGATGATTTCCAGGAACACCAAGGGGTAGGAGCAAGTCAGGACAAGTGTTCAACAGGCACTGAAATCCTGAATTTTGAATGGATTCGGGGTTTTTAAGCCTCACACAAAAGTAGGAACACTCAGTTTTGAACACTTTGTTGTCTGGCTGGATTTGAGTGAGCACAAACAGCAAAGGAAGAAGATCCAGGAGCGGAGAGCAAGTTCAGTATTTGAATGGTGACAATTTGCCAAACTGGGTAAATCTGTCCCTGTTGGGCTTTGGGGAAGTAAAACGTGGATTGTAAAAGAGGCAAAGATGGGAAAGAAGAAAAAAATGTGTCTGTTTCTGGCAAACCTGTACCTTTGATATTTCTATTTCTGCTTTTTATGAAGTCTTCCCCCTTTCTGGAGGCTGGATGATCCTGTGAGTTAGAGGCTCATTGGCAGTGTTCTTGTTTTGGTTTGCTTTTTAAAAAATCCTTATTGCTTTTAGCATTCTGAAAGCTTTATTGAGGGTCTGATTTTCCTTACTCTACTGCTGTAAAGGCTCTCTAGCATTGCCTTATCAAGTGCAACTAATTAACATCAAATGGATATTGTTATTCATTATGGCTCTGTGATCAGCCATGTATCCCCTCCATGCTGAATTGGCTCTTTTGAGCCTCATCCAGTGTGCCTGCTCCAAATCCCTCATAGATTGACTTCTTCATTTGCCCACCACTACACCAGTTAATATTCACATGCATTTAAGTGGAAAATTACCTCTTCCTGAAGGACCATCAGCCCTGTCTGGTGGCATTTTCTGTAAAATACACACTCAGATATTGCACTGCTGACAGTCAGAGCCTGTCTGTGCTTTATTTCTCTGTTCCCTCTTGACTTAGCATGTCCATGATGACAAACCTACAAAATTCTGCTGCTTTTCATTTAATTTCATCTCCAGGGATCTGTTTTCTTTATCCACGTGTGTGGATATAGACACCTTGGCCATTTTCTGTTTCCCTGCCATCACAGTCTGCTGCTTCCACCCTGTCTGTGCAGCAAATGCTGTCCAGTTCCTGGAGTGAAGAGGGAATTCCATCAATGTGGCAGAAAAATGCATTGTCTGAAACAACCCCCCAAAACTGCAGCTCTGTGGGTTCTCAGTTTTCCCTTGGTCAGCACATCCAGCCAGGTCTGTTCCCAATATTCTGCAGGTTTAGAGGGAACCTTGATTCTCATGACTGAGAAGGGAGTATAAGCCATGCAAAAATGCAATGGCACACTTTTCAAAAGTTAGTGTGTAATTTCCACTGGAAATAACTTCTCTGCCAACTCATGGAATCACCACAATCCCTGTCTCATGCCATGCACAGCAATATCCAGAAAAGTTCAGCTGGTTATTAGTTAGATATGATGGAATATAAATGCACCCTTTCCCTGAATTTCCAGCATATTTATATACCAGCTTTATATTTTTTATGCTTCTATAATGCCTTACAGTTCCTTGGAAGCCTATTTACGTGTTGTAGATACATTTCTGGCTTCATAAAAGGTGTTCTGTGTGCGTTTTCTTTTCTAATTCAAAGGATCTGAAATACAGTGAGGTTTGTGCTGCAGTCCATAAAAATGACACTTTCCTGTTATAAAACTGAGATTGTGTTATGTGCTTTGGAGTGCTCTGAACTTCATGGGCATTTGCTCACTGTTGCAAAAACTGCAAAAATGTCGTTTGTACTAAGATGCAGATTTTTGGGGAGTATCTGCTTACTCCAAAACCTGCACTTTTTTTACACTTAATTTGGCACCAAGTCAGGCAGAAATGACATCATTTAAAATACTTTTATGAAGGCTAAAAAGAGGTGTGCTGTATGTGTATGAATTGGGAGTTTCTAACTTTGCCTTAAAAAAGTGAAAAACTGCTTAAAAATAGTGGCATCCTTTACTTTCAGATCGATGCACTACAGGCAGGTGCTAACAGTGATTCTTGAAAACTTGTTTTCCTAGATTAGAAAATGGTTTAAAATTAAAACAAAGCAAATGTGAACAGTAAGTCTTAGGGTATTTCTGTAGGCCAGGTCACATTAATGGCACCTGGGAATGGAAATGATGATGAATAAAGAGGAAAAAAGCCAAAATTGTTATTATTCAGTATAAATGTTACTTAATTTGTGCGTATTTAAATATTAATCACCATGAATATTATTGTATAACATCACATACATAATATAAATATTATCATAAACTATGATAAATTAAATATGAATATTTGAATTTTAAAATTTACACTAAGAGTTGGCAATGAAACAAGCACGTGTGACACCCTCATGGTCATGTCCCCTGTTGAGGGCCAGGTAGATCTTTTTACATTTAAGACCAAAATGCCACCATTATTAATTTGGTAACTGTTTCACTTCCACCTTGTAGAGTTTGACAGTATTTTTGTTGAAATTTTCCAGTTTAAATAATAATTTTTAGTAGATCACAAAACCTCCTACGTGCCAATACTATTAAAACCTTCATACCTGATCAACACATTGCCTGTCCAAGGAGTGCAGCTGCTTAATGTGGGGAAAAAGGAAAAAATTAATCAGTTCCTATAAGATTTAAATTGTCCTACAAATCCAATATTAAACATGGTGCCTGTTTAGCCTTTTTGGGTCTCCCATAAGTTTAGAATAAGTCATCTCATGTTTGGTGCTGCCTGAAAAATGTAATTTGACATTTTTAAAATTAAAACCGTCATGGTATTTAAAGATGAACTTAAGCTCTGCTAATTCTATTAAACTGCAGGCTGCCAATGAGTTATAAAGTCTAATTAATCATTTTGTCAGCTTTGCCTTCTGAAGCTAGTCAATATAAATTTGAATAAATAGGAAGCTGTTGACCCAGACACCTCTGGATGTTCTGAATAAAGATGTGCCAGTAGTAAAACACTCCAACAATTACCCACTTTGCACGTAGTGCGCACAAACGTGGCAGGGAACTGTGTGCTAACACACAGGCGTGGCGTTAGTCTTAATTTAAATTATTTACCAGTGGTGGTAAATGAAGGAATACGTGCAGTCACTCCTCCTGTGTTTTGTCAAGACAGAGGTTTTGAGGAGGAAAACTTTTGAGCCCAAGTTTGTCGCTGACTCTGCAGTGTGACATGTCACATCAGGTTGCATCAATAGAGCCATGTTATGTAAAAGTAATGAAATGTGACTGATAGAACCCAAGATACTGTAACATACTGTAACATAATGTGTCAGCATTTCTTTAATGGAGCCTTTCAGGAATGCTTTTTTTTTGGTAAAACACCTTAAAAAAGTCAGTCACAAAGAGCGATGAGGAGAGAGAGGATATTTGCGCTCAGTTGCCGCAGCAAGAAACACAGAAAATAATCTAAATAAAAAATATTTCCAGTAATTTATATATATATATAAATGAACTAGAAATTCAGAATAGTGAAGCTTAGGCATCATTAGTTAATTCTCTCCCTGTATTTTATGAAATTGATTTCCTAATCATGTACAGGAGTGAAAATTTGCCCATGTTTGACACAAGATTTTCAACATGTCGTGCCTGTGGTGTTGGAAGTTCTCTCTATCCAGCAGAAAAACTTACATTTCCCTAATACATCCCAACGACCCAGGAAACCTCATTTCCCTTAAAAACAGCTCCATGATCCTAGAAACAAAATGAGTATTTACATTTGTAGGGGTCGGGTTGCATCTTTTTCTCTGTCCCTCAGTGAGCTTTGGGACCTGGGGGCGGCGTGGCCCCGCGTGAGGGATGTGACACATAAACCACCCCCGCCACCGACATCCTTCTTGGCAGGAGGGGAGACACCGAGCTGTTTGTCTTGGGCAGATTAACAGGGAAGGTTGTTTTTGTTTGTCTGACTGGTCAAGGACAATTTACAGTTCAGTTACTCTGAAGGAAAGACTTGTTGATTTGAGAGCACTCCTATTATAGCTGCAGGTAGAGGATGATGGATTCAGCCGTCACCGTGATAAACTGCAGCCCGCGCGCCGGCAATGCGCTAAATAAATAAAACACTGGTGGATCTCTTGGCTTCAGCTACTTAACAGCAAGGGCTGGAAGCTTCTTGAGTGGGGGGGACCAAGGATTTCAATGCTCCCTTTGGTCCAAACGTGTCTTGGGTTTTCTGAGAATATTCAGATTCATGAAGAGGGGAAAAAAAAGGAAAGAAAACAAAAATAACGCAGATTTTTCCATTGGACTTTTGAATCCCAGTAGATCAAAGGCAAGTTTTTATACTTCCTACAAAATATTCTCCTTACCTAGCTGAACACTTGTTTTCTCCATTTTTTCCTAATCTCTGAATTTCTGAGACAAGAGCTGTTGAAAATCTGGTTTATCCCTTGGCTGTGGAAGACTGTTCTGTGTAGAACATCCTGTCTTGGAACAGCCACTGTGACAAAGTGGGCATCAATTTTCTTGTAGGTTTAATTGATCTATTAGCTCAGTTGCTTATTATCTGGTTGGATATCACCCTTGATAGCCATCATCGTTCCATTAGAGCTGTCTTGTCAATTTTTAATTGCTTATCATTTTAGATGTATTCAGTATATGTAACAACTCTGCTTTTACTCATCAATGGAAATTGTTTGCTGTGCTATAAAGCTTTTAACTAACAGGAATTTTTCTGCTGTGTCATGTTAGTTTTTTATGATTTTTCTCTTGGTGATGTGAGATAAATCACTGCTAACAGTACTAACTCCACCATATTCTAGTCAGTTATACTGCTACAAATTTATGTTTGAAATTAAAATTTATACACTTGAGAAAAACTATTAAAATTGTAGAATAAATCAATTAAAACCTATATTTACCCTTTACTTTCCTGCACATCTCATTCCATGCTCTTCAACGCAAGCAGAGTGTACAGGCTGATCTTCATTTTTCTAGTATGTTGTGGTGCAAGTAACACTAACACTGACATATTTTGTACCTGCATGGCTGATGAGAGATCAGAAATAGAAAATTGGGAAAAATTTATGTCCCAAACCCAAAATCTAAGCTCCATTTTTCATTAGGAGGTGGTGCTGAGTGCTGCCCATGGTAACTGTGTGTATCTCTGTGCCATTTAGTGGTTAGATCAGGGATTGTCATATTCATATTCCAGATTATTTCCATCTTGCAGTTCAAGCAGCAAAGGTGAGATCTAGATTGAGAGATCATAAATATAGTTAGTAATCTTTCCAAATTCATGAGGTTTTTTCCAAAGCTTTTCTTTGTTTTTCCTGATAGGTTTGGCTTTTTTCAAGCGTTCAGATTTGCAGAAATTCCTGAGAGGTTGTTGATAGCACCCAAAGCCCTGGGTGAGTTTCCCCCTGTAAAAAAACACTGATCTTTTGTTGTCTTGTGGCCTCCCCATGGTGTGATTGTTAATCTCAAGATGAATTTTTGTCTGTTTAAATCCTGTAAAATCCCCACTGAGTCAGGAAACCTTTAAAATACGGGGAACTGGCAATCCTGCATGAAAAGCTTTGACACACAAAAGGCACATGGAATTCACCTCTTCTGCCCTCAAAAAGGTGATGGGAGCAGAAATCAAACCTTCCGCCTTGTTCCTATCAGAGCCTTGAATGGAACAGATAACATTATTATGGGATATATCACAGAGTCACACTGGACAGTTCTTTCAGCAGGGATGGACTCTGTTGTTCCTCATTCTCTGCTCAATGTTGATATTGCTTTAGTAGCCACAAAATACTATTTTATGTGTTTTTTCTTTGCTATCAGGAGGACCCACATGGGTGAACACCTGCCACTTGTAATAACAGTGACTATTTGGGGGTAAAGTTGAAAGGGGTGATACTGCAAATAAAAGTCAGTTTGACAGTGAAGAGAAAAACCAGTGTTATTGTTTGTTTGTGAAGAAGCATAGATAAATTGAAAAGTCAAATTAAAGCATTAGGTCTGTTTAGCAAATGAGAATTAACAATCTGATAAAGATATAACATTAAGAGGTAATAATAGAGGTAATAATAAATGTTTTCAATAGGCCTTCAGTGCAGATAAGCTTTTCTCTGGGGGACAGAAGGGTGGCCATGGCTCTGGTTTCTGCTTTGGTGCCCTCTGTCATTTGTGTATCAATTTCATTACTTGAAGGGAAATGAGGATCTTATATTGCAAATCAGCCAATTTCTACTCTTCCAAATCAAACTTTTGTGTGGAGGACACTTTAAAAGCTTTGAAATTGGTAAATTTAATATTTTCTTGGCTTTTTTTTAGCAAGTTTTACACAACTCTCTTCTTCCTGCTTATGGGTTGATTTTTTTTAACCTTTTCCCTGGTTTTTTGCAACTATTTTTGTTTTATTTCACTGAGTTCTTATCTGTGCTCACAGTAAGCTTAATTCGTTGCTCTTGCTCTGCACAACAGTCCAGTAATTACTGAAACTGCCAATGAAGAAACAACTACAAAGCAATGAATAAAATGCATGCTATAAATAAGGTATTGAATTCTATTTGACTGCACAGGGCAACAATTTCTAAAACTTGCTGAAGAGTCCAATAACCAAGGTAGATAATTTCACTTGAAGATGTTGTGTCTGTACAAACCTGCAGAGAAACAGCCACAAGTTGCTTTGTACAAATGGGAAATGAGAAGAACTTTTAAGTTATTGCAAGTACTTCCATATATTATTACTTGTTCTAAGAGTAAAAACATGGAGAATCCAAAATGGGCTTGTTCTTGTCCATGCCCTTCCTGTTCAGAGTGAGCAATTCTTAACCAAATTTCATATTCACACTTCACCCTTTGCCTGTCAGAGGTTTTTAATGAATTTCTTAATCAGTAGAGCAAGTTTTGGAGGGTGGAAATGGTGAATATGTTTGAGGTTGGAGGGTGGAAATGTTTGAGGTAATTGCAAGTAGGACTAAAAGGTCACTCAGCACCAAGTATCTCTGCAGTTCAGCTGCCAAACACATATTTAAGTCCCTGACTCCTAAAATAAATGTTCAGAGCAGCCTCAAGTGTCAATTCCAAGATTTTCAAGTCAGTTTTCCACTGAAAATTTGATTTGATTTAGGAGTCAGCTGAAAATCAGGTGGTTCAAGTGCTATTAAAAATAGAGAAATTCCTGGAAGTGTGAGAGTCATCGTTGAAAGCTCAAAAGCAAATCCTGTGTACTTGGGGGCTCTCTGGGAGGAGTCTCACAGTCCAGATGAGGTTGGAGAATTCACATTTCACCATGAGAAATTTGGTTGCCCCTCCAGAAACAAAACCTGTGCAAACGATGAGATTTGAGCAGAAGGTGACTTGGCCACACTGATGGGATTTTAATGAGAGAATCAGCTGGAAATGCACATGCTGTACCAATTGCACAAAGGTGCTGTAAATGCACTCTGCTTGGATATAATTTATTGCTTTTTCCTCTGTGATCAGAGAAAGCAGACAAGCCCATCCCTGCACTCAAGGAAATTAGGGAATCAATTTCATGGAGGAGGCAATAACAAACAAACAGAAAGCTCTGGGTTAGCACAGGAATATTCACATTTACAAAGTTGTGCAGGTTAAGCAAAAAAGTTCCTTCTTTCTGTACAGTGATTTTTCATTTTGCACTACAGGCTTTTAGGGTTATTAAATGTCTGGATTTTAAAGTGTATTTCATCAGCTGAAGCAGAACAGGAGCCAGATTTGGGGTTTTGATACGCAAGCATCACTCTCACTAATTTCATTATGAACTTCACATTTATATTCAAAAATGGCTCTGCAGGGGTGTGTTGTATGAGAGATCACAAGACCAGGGAATATTCTGACTTGGAAGGGATACAAGGATGGAGTCCAGCTCTTCAGGGAATGATCCCCACAGGGATCAAACCCTCGCCTTGGTGTTCCTGAGGACTCCTGACACTGCAGCACAGACTCTTCTCAGTCACGCAGATCTCCTGACAGCTCAAAATTTACAAAATAATTGATTTTTTAATCGTTCTTTTTAACCTTGAAATTATATTTTACCTCCACTAGGGAGCAGCAAATGACATAAAAATATCATTACTCTCCTCTAATCCCACGGAAAGGAACAGGGGAGAAACTGGACTAAGAATTTTAAATTCAGTAATCTGTCAGGTTAAAAAAGCATTCACTTTCAATTCTTGTTTGAAGAGCTGAGATTTTTGAAAATTGCATAGTAGCTTCATCTCTTTTTCTCTTTTCAGCTCAGTTTAAGTCCCCCTGCATAACTTGTCTTTTGGTGGATAAAATGGGTTTTCTTTCATTTTCAAACTGCTGTAGAAGGGTTAAGGAAGGGCGTGAATGCTTCAATTTGCCCCAGATGGAAGCTCAGTTGGATTTCCTTTTTATTCTGTATATTTTTAAAAATAGTATCTTTGTTATAAGAGCACTTTGAATTAAGGCATATATATATATTCTGAATATCTTAAATTAATTTTTTATGGAATTTAATTCCTTATCCCCCTACTTGTCTTTGCATTCTGAAGAAGAAGAAAGAAAGATTCATTAAAGAGTGTACTAAAAACAAATATATCACATTCATCATTTTTGGTCTGGTTAGACTAAACACACGAGATAATATAAGGAGAGTGTATATACACAAATTAAAAGAGCAGACATCTGGGATGGCATTGAATTTCTCCTGGACTAATGGGCTAAAACTTAGGAAAAAAATTAAACTTCTATTTTTTTGTGGCTGTCAGCTGCTAAACTAGGGAATCATTTTCCAATAAAAGTGATGAATGCTCTTTTTTGGAGTCCTTTAAGAGTGACCAGGGGAAAACTCTAAACAATGTAGTGCAGAAAACCTGGCAGTGACAGCAAGGGAGGCTCCATCACCACATTTCTTGTTCTGATCTCTTCTTCCTTCTGCCACTTAACTGGAATACATAAATGACAGATATTAAAATAAGAAATTTCTGAAACAGATTTGTGGCTGAAGTTTCCAGGTGATTTCTTGGTTGGAGAAAGACCTAACTTTGTAGAAATAACAATGATAGGTGTATAACCAGTGCTCTTCATGCATTTCCCTCTGCAGTGGATATTGCTGGGTGTTAAAAAGTACCTCTAAAAACTCACCACCTTCCCAGAAAAGCAGGAAATGGTATTTTTGAAGGATAGGTATTTTTTGGTTGTTTTTCATCAAATATATAAGAAGGAGAAAGACCTCACAACAACTTTGAAAGCTTCTTGCTGTTAATTCTTTGTGGCCTAGGAGAACACTGCGGAGGAGTGCATGTTTTGAATATCAGCACTTCACAGGTGATGCTCCCAGCCCATGAGGCAGCACTGATGGCACATTTTGTCCTGGCTCCTTGGTACATTAGGCAGCCCTGAGGCAATCGAGGAGCCTGGGAGGATCTGATCCACCTGACCTTCCTGTTCCTGCTCCTTTCTCCTGCCTGTCACACACACACGCCAAATCCAGATCATTTCATGTTTCCAACACAGCTCCCTCTGTTCTGTCCTTCTCTTCCAGGCTCATATTGATGCCTTAGGATTTTAGCTTTTGTATTTTTCAAATCCTGTGCTGCATTAGGGTATAAACTCCATATAAAGTTAACTGTCTTCACATTTTGGTCAGACAGAACAATCCCTCTGGGGCTGAGATCCAAGGACACCTCACAGGCCCTGAAAAGTATAGACAAAAGTGAAATGAGGGGAGAGGAAATTGGGGGAACGTGACTTCATTACCTGAAGCTGTAATTGGAGAATTAACCCCTGATATGTAAATGGAACCAACTTTTATCTGTCTGAAAAACTCATGACCATTGTCCATCAGGGGTGCAGCCCCTTGGGGAGGCTTCTGTCTGCCCTTAATGTACCTGAAGGCTCTTCAATAAATAAATCTGCTTTTATTATTTTAACTTTGCCTGGCCTCTGTTTGCAGGTAAGCCCGAAAAAGGCATCAATATGCTTAACTCCTTTGGCTGAACTGGAGTCAAAGTCCTTAAAGCTGCTGAGCATATGGCAGGAGCTATTTGGAGATGTCTATTTTGTGTCTGGGTAAAGCTGCCCCCAAAAACGAGAGCACAGAGGTGCCGAGGGCTTGGAGACTCCCAGCTCAAATCCCCTGGGAAAATCCTCATCAGCAGGATTGGACCCAGCCCAGAGCATGGTCTGGCACAGCTCCTCCTGGGCACTTTCTCTGCCCTGCAAAGGGTGAGAGAGGAGCAGGGTGAGCCCAGAGCTCCAGAGCTGCTCCAAGGGATGGGTGGGACACCCTGGGCATTTCCTCCCCTACCTCAGGGCTTGTCTGGCCCTGCTGTGCAGGGAGAAGTGCTGCAGGGTTTTTCTGCTTTGTCTGGTGTGAGTTATTTGTGCCCAGGCTGTGTCCAGGCTTTGCAGAAAATCAGAGCACTGTGAGTGAAAAAAATACATAATGAGAAGGTACTGAAAGTATTTTCAGTCGACTTTTTTCCTCTACCAAAAGGAAACACTTGGATTTCTCAGTTTTCATGTGCCATACATGAAAGTGATTGGGATAATTTACATTCACACTTGTTTTGATAGGCAGGGAATAGATAAGTAGTGAATTAAACTTTTTCTCTCCACCATCTGTATCCAAAAGCAGGAGCATTAGGAGCATGGCAAATTATTCTGCTTAGGGGTGCAATTATATTTCAATAGAAAGGTAAATTTATGAAAAACACCTGAGAGCTGACCATAAGTTTGTGGATGTATTAGGATTGCAATGAACATAAACTATTGAATTCCATTGAATTATTTATGGAGTTTCAGGACATAAGATTTCTGTCATTCTGTTGACTGTGTTATAATTAGAATAACTCTGGCATCAGCTTCAAGTTGCACACAAACCGAAAATAAATAAGATCAATCATAAGATCATGATATTGAGTGAAAGAGCTAAAGTATGATGAGTTCCTAATATATGAAAAAAAACACCCCAAACTTCAGCTGCTCTGTTAAGACAGAATGTTGAAGGTGTTGGAATTTTTCACTGACACAATGGTACAGATTTCATAACATATTTAAATATTTTATGCTTCTTCCTTGTAAATCTAACAAGGAATCATCAGTGACTATTCTGGTCAAATTTACACATTTGTCAGAGCCTGAGTTGCCTCCTTGCTGAGCTGCTAACTCTGACTAAAAGCAGTCTGTAGTCTCAGATGCATCAGCAGCACTGATCTGCTTTAATTTCTTGGATCTGATTTAATTTCTTACTCTGCAACTAAGGGCAGAATTTTGCCCCAGCTACTCAAGTGAAAGTATTCTGCCATCATCTCTTTTTTTCTTTTTTAATGAAGTTTTTAAGTTTAGAAATTAATCTTGTCAAAAGTTTTTCTAATGCAAACCTCTGGCCTTGAGAATTAGAATGGATTTTTCATCCCTCTTAAGCAGTCATCAGTTTTCCTACAACCATTCTCTGTGTTTTCCAGGATTACTTAGTGTCAGCAAATTTCCATTCTTTTGATTTGCTTTCCTAAGTAGAACTTCTGGTAGAAATAAATTACTCTATAACTAATCCAGCTTGCATATTTTATCAGCATTCTTTCCATCATTTGTTTTCTTTGCGTTTATTTTAATCTTGCCTGTTAGAAATAATAGAGTGATTTAAGAATCTACCCTGTGCAGCATTGTTGTAATATCTGTCAGGAGCAAGATGGGACCCTTTAATGCTGCATTTTACCTGAGGTTGCTCCCTTAAAAAAAAGAAAAAAAAAAAATTTAAAAATAATTTTTGATATCACCAGTGAACCCAACCTCAGCCCCTTTTTGCACCGTGCTATTGATTATTGTTATTTCATATTCTAAGAAATAGGAAGTGTGGAGAGCTTTAGTGGGGGTGTTTTAGAGGTGTTTTTTTTTTGAACCAGTCCCACTCAGGACCCTGCAGTGTGGCAGGGCCATGCTGTGAGTCCTGACTTAGGGGGACTCAATATTTTGTCCACAATGAACATCTGGTGACAAGGTGCTCAGAGAAACAACAACAACAACAAAAAGAGAAGGGGAAAATGAAGAGGAGAAGGGAAAAGCAAAAGGCAGTAAAATCTCTTGCATGCCTGCTCTTTTTATGGCTTAAAATATTTTTCCTTCAATCAGTGCATCTAGGGGAACTTTTTTTTTTGATGTAACAATCAATTTTTAACAAGGAAAAAAGTCTGAACTCATAAATATTGTATGTATTAATTGTGAAGCTTAATGGAACACTTTGTGTTTCTGAACAACTCGTTTACATAATTAAAATCTCCTTTGATCTGTGAGTAAATGATTTAATCTTAATGCTCATTAGGCTAAATGGGTCTTCTATTCAATCATATCAAGATGCAATGGAAAATTCTCAGACCTTTAGAAAATATTTGGTAGTTGTTAGGTAAACAGAAACCTATCTGTGAACAGAAATCTTTTATCTCTGCAAAAGAATTTGACTCTAAAACTAATTCAGCTTAAAGCTTCTTTTTTTCTTTTATCTGACATGTTGATTTCAAGAGCAGTTCAATGAAATATGGGAGGGGGTTGTTCAATTTATATTCATTAACTACTTCACTAAAAAAGAATTTAGTCCTTGAAAATAAAACATGAAATGAAAAAAAATAAATGTCAGGTAGGTGCAGCTCCAACTGAGGTCTGAATTTTTGTAGCTGTAGATCACTTCACTGTTCTTTTCTTGTGGGTGCTGCTCAGAAATCCCTGTGAATGTGGCAAAGCTCAGGAACATCTGGGAAACGTGCAACAAAATTTTTCATCTTCTTTAGAATTCGTGTAACAGCAGCAGCACCACGACAGTTTTTATCTGCCAAAAGTTATCACCTTTAGGTGTTCAAGATAGGATCCTTTCTTCCAGTCTTTTCCCTCTCAAAGGCTGAGTACAAAACCTCTTACCCAGCTCAAGGTGCTGCAGATCTCCCTTGGATCTTCAGGCACTCGTCTGACAATCCCATTTCCTTCTATCCTGATTCTAACAAAGCAAGCTGAGAAATTTGGCATCACTGTCACGATACTCATTTTTTCCTCAAAACCTCTAAACCAAATAATTTATGTTGAAAATAGCCCTTTTTCATTATCCCATCTGTATTTTTTTTTTTTTAAAGCCACTTCTCATCCCCACAGGGAGCTTTTTCCTTTTTTAAAAAAAGGTAAGAATTTTAATTAGCTCAGGTGGTGCAATAAACACAAACATCTGTGTCCCTTTATTAAAGGCTGTTCTCAGTCCCTTCCCTCTCTCAAGAACAAATCCATGGCACAAAAATACTCCAGAGTCACCTTGCTGAGAGCTCCAGTGCGTGGTGGCCACGGCCCTGCCAGGCTGTGTCACTCCCCAGCATCTCCTGGAATATTGGGAAAAGCAGAACCAGCACTTCAGCCACTCCTGCCCTGTCCCCAGGGACACTTCTGGCAGTCTGCACTTCAGGGACATCTTGAGCCAGAAGGTTGCATCCATGTTTAATTCCTCTTGAAATTGTTCTTTTCCATGCAGTAATCCATGGAAAACCTATTAATGGTGTTATTACTCAGCTGCAGAGACTGGGGATGAAACACACTCGTGCACCCTGATAAAATGTTCAGTGTTTAAATATTGCAGATGAATGTTTCTTTAATATTTCCTGGGTATAGTTTTGTTTTATCTTCCTCTTGTAGGGTTTGAGTTCTTGTGTTTGTTTTATTTGTTAAAAAAAAAAATAAAAAAATTTAAAATCTCAGAGCTTTATTTGGAAGTTCCATTTTCAACACTAGTCTTACATTAGAATTGCCTGTTTCCAAAAGTCACCTAATAGCAAGGTGAAATTTTGGTTTTATAATATCAACTCAGTCTTTAAAAAAAAGCAAAATCTGTCTTGGATATAACATCCAGTTAATTGAACTGTTACTGAGCTGATTTCAGTGTTTAATTTGGTTTATTTTCTGCTGAAATTCCAGATTTACCATATTTTAATTCTAGAAAATGTGACATGCCATTTTACCCAGTTTTATCTCATTAGAATTCTTTCATATTTGTCAAAAAATACTGGCTATAATTCAGCCTACATACAAGCAAAATTCCAATAGTGGAACTCCAGCTCATGAAAATAATTAAGGCTTGGGTTTAATGCCTGAAGTTGTTGGGTATTTTTTAATCCAAACAAAAAAAAATCAAACCAAAAAATATTGTGCTATCAATTTCAGCTGAAGGAAACAGGTTTTTGGCTGTGCTGAGCGTTGAGAATTTGCATAGCAAAGTGCAAACACCCAGGAAAACACACCTCTGTCCTCGGAAGGATTGGTGTAAGAAATGTGCAAACATTTGGATTTGGCATGGATTGCCTTGGCAGGGGCTGAGGATCTGTAACATTTTTGGAATTGCCTGAGGGATTTGGGCTCCTGAAGAGCTCAGAGCAGAAAAGAGCACCAGAGCTCTGCATTGATGGTTGCAGCTCTCGCTGCTGCTCTGCATCTGACAGACCCCAATGCAGATTTCAGCTGTTACTCGCTTTTAAATTTGAAACAGACAAAGAATTTTAATGTGGAAAAATCGACGTGAAAGAGAGTTTGGGTTTTTTTTTTCTCTTTCGTGTTTTTGTAGCTTGAATAAGCATTTCCTCTCTCTCTCTCTCTGACTACTGATAATAATGTGAAAAAACTGCCTGAGCATCCCTTAAATCACTGTGAGGACTGCGGGGTGGATTTCTCATTTCAGCAACATCAATGCAAAAATAACCACAAAATAGAGGTGAAGTTCACTTTTCCTGAGTTTCTGGCTAGGATTTACTTGCATGGCTTTATAATAAGATAATATAAATAAGCATCTAACTTTGGGAACAAAACTAAGGAATTTGAACTCTATTCGACTGATAAAGTTTGGGGGAAAAAGTCAGAAAAAAGCTTTTTAGCAAGAGTCTCATCAGTTCCTAATTTCTGTGCAAATAAGTGGTGTACAATGATTTTAGCATTGTTTTTGTTGGCCAGAGGGTTTTGGAATAAAACATCTGGGGTGGTGACATGTTTTTGAATAAGACATCAGAGTTTGGATTTCTCTCCATGGATGTGTGTGTTGTGCAATCCCCATTTCAGATGCCAAGGTACAAAGCATCTTCCATAAAACCAGCCTGATGTTATTGCTATAAAAATGCCACAGAATTAACACACAGCCATTTACAATCAGCCTTTTCAAACATTATCTTCATGGACTTGAGTCATGGAGAGATGATTCTGGAGTGGATTTGAGCTGAAAGCTCGTGGGCAAATGGAATTATGCTTAAAACCTTAAATAAGTGCATTGTAAATTGTAAAATTTAGTAATGCTGTGTTAATACAGCATCAATGAGCTCTAGCAATTTTTTTTCAAATAATATTATTTTCTTCAATCCCAATGAAAAGTTGCCCATGACTTAAAATTTAAGGCACTTCATGAAAATACTCTGAGTGAAGTTCCATTCAATGTACACGGCACAGAGGGAATTCGTGGAGCACAGATTAAAGAAAGATATGACAAATCTATTAATTAATGCATTTTCAGCCTAATTCTATTGGTCTGAACTGAACTCAGCTTTACATTTGTATAGAATTTTAAGAATTTTCACCATTTTGTTGTTCTTTACTTACCTAAATTTCTTGAGCAACCCCACTACATGATGGATGATTGTCAGCATAATAACTTGCATTATTGAAAATTATACGAAAGATAAGGATTCCTGTTATTTCTGTGCACCAGAATCTGGATTTGCTTCAAAACAGCAAACTAGAAATTTTTATTTCCACACCATTGTTGACCAGAAGGGGCAAATATGATTGGATATAAAAGAATAGATAGAAGTTAAGAAAATGAACTCCAAAAGATGTGGTTAAATAGTGCTTTGTCTGTAAAATTTGGGATCAAAGGCTTTCTTTGCCAAATTAGAAGGATTCTTGCAATGAACTTACTTTCTGTAACATTGGGGCTAAAGTGTTTTGCACAGGCAAAATATTTTTACAGGAGATTCTGACAAATAGGATTTTAGTGCTGTTTTAGAAGCAGTCATGTTCTTTGGAGATCTAAGGCCAGGGCTTTTCCCTGAAGAGCAGGAAAACAAAGTGGCCCTTTATGTAGGAACACTGCTTCATTCAGGAAGAAACTAAAAATCCCAGGGAAGAGTGTCAGCGAGCTGGCTGGTGGGCACAGCAAAGCCAGGGAAAGCAGCAGTGAAAGATCTTTTATCTGCCTTCACAATTAATGTTCAGGGAGGTAGAGTTAAAAATAGTTAGAAATGGTTTAAAATAATTTGGTCCCTCTCACTAAAATTCTGGATCTCCCTCTCTCAGAGCAGGTTTGTTGATGGTGACTGGATGTCCCATGAGGAAGGGCACTTGACAATGTCCAGGATGGGCCCAAAATGAATCTTTTCCAGAATATTCCCCACCTGGCAGCAGCCTGTCCTCCCCAGGGCACAGGGGATGCTCCTTTCTTGGGTAACCTTGGGTGGATTTTTCTTCCCTGAACTCGCTCAGGTCCTTCAGCAGAGCATGTGGAGCTGTTTCACTCCAGCTGTGGTATTTCAGTTTATTTTAGTACAGATGAAAAGGCTGTACCCTCACAGCACAGCCATTCCCAGACAGAAGGCAAAGCCTGAGGTCAGCTTTATATTTGTAAAGAATAGAAATACATTTCCCAGGGACTCCAGCATCCCTGATTCCTTCACTCCTGCATGGATTCACTCCAGCAGGTCCCTGCACCTGTACCAGAGGCTGATTTTGTCACATCCACAGATCCTGTGCCCACATTCCTGATCTGCATCATTCTCAAAATGCAATGCCAGCCTTATTTTCTAACCCAGCATTGGAATTTTTCATCGTCTTGCATGTTGCTATTTGCATTAAAGTCCAAGCTCTGATTAATGAGATAAGTATTGTAATTGCTAAAATTGAATTTAATGTTCATTGAAAGAGCTGGAGCACAATGAAATTGCTTCGTTTCGAGCTGCTACCAGAACACTGTAATTTAGAATTAGGGAATAATCCTTTCCAGTCATTATTTACATTATTTGTTTACATAATTTTAATGGTGAATTTTGGACTGAAGTTGTGGAGCAGATGTTCAGTGGAGCAACTGGTAAATATTAGAGAAGGAGTTTTTTTACTTGTTACTCCTCGTTCCCTCAAGTATTTTGGAGATCTAACAAGGTGCTTCAGATGCACTTACTTCATGTGAGGTACTGATTTCCCACTAGGTCACCTGATATCCAGAGAAAACCTTTAAATTACTCCCAAAGTCATCCCAGTTCTGAAATATTCCCTATTATTTAATATATATTTTCCTGCTTGCATCCTACACTCTGTCCTTCCATCACTCCACTCATCCCTCATTTTCCTTTAATCACTTGTAGCAGCTTAATTTTTCAAGATAGAGAAGGGTCTTTTTAATGGCATTTTAAGGTTTCCAAATCCCAGTTCAGAATTAAAAACCCTAATAGCATTCTGAGGGAATTTTATGGCTCCTGATATATTACAATTAGTGATCAAACTGTGCATTGTCAGGCAGCTTTTATCTCTGGTAAACACTCAGTAATTAGGATTTCATGGATCACAAGAAGTCCCAGATTTTACTTTACACATTTTGAGGCTGATATTTTCTTCCTTGGCTTATAAATTTAAGTGGAAGTCTGGCGTTACAGGTAGAAAATTGAAATAAAGAAATCAAATTTCCTCAGAATGCAGAGTCAGGTGTCCATGCCTGACTCAAGTACAGGAGGTCTTGACTCCCCCATTGTGGTGATTCCTCATGATCCATTTGTTCATCAGAAATTATTTTTAGGAGTTGTTGGAAGTGCAGACCAGAATTTTCTCTATGTACCTATGTTTCAAAGCCAATCAAATATATACATAATTATATACACATTCCATGAGCTGCATTTTATTCTAGAGATGGTGGGGCTTTTTCATAGTTTTATTATGAAAAATAAAAATTTCTCTTCATTCTTTTCTCATATTAACACAATTACTGAAGCTCTTTAAACACACAGTTTTAGAATTTCAAAGTCTCTCGTCTTTTCCAAAACACCAAGGGCACCAAGAAAACTCTGAATGTAACATTTTCCCTGAAATGGAACTATGTATTTTTCTAAAGCACAGCACACCATTAAACGAACTTGCAATATTTTTGGGGATATTATGACAAAGTGGGGACTGTTGTGGATAAATTACTGACACACCAACAACTGAGACACTGAAATTCAGATTGCTTTTGAATATACAACTGTTTTTAACCCATAAAGGCAGGGATTCTGAAGGACAAATAGCCTTGGCTGACACTGTATCATCACAGGATGCTCCTATTAGCTCCTCTAATAATTCATTGTTTTACAAATGACACCTCACACCAATCACTCTGCTTGGCCAGCAAGGTTCATTTCTCACGAATGGATGAAAAAACAGGAATTAAATTATAAAACTGTGGGATCTAGGAAATGTTTCACTAACGTGAGAACCTTGTAAAAGCATCTCTCTGGTAAAAAAAGAGCAGCTCCAAATCACAAAATAGATATTGGGTGATAATTTGCTGCAAATAAATGGGAATGTGCTGGGAATTCAGGAGCACACTTAGAGAGAATTTGATATTTGCAAGATTTTTAACAAAATTAAATTACCTGAACACTTTTAGCTAGCTGGGTTTTAGTTTTAGCTGGGTTTTGTTTAAAAGGTGAAAAACCAAGTGAATAATAATCAAGAGGGATGATGATGATATTATGATCATGATTATGTTGTTGTTAATATTTATTATTATTTACTAATATCTATTATTGTTGTTTATCGTTGTTGTTGTTTATTATTATTATTATTATTATTATTATTATTATTATTATTATTGATGCAGGTGACATTGACATTTCCTTCCTCAGGAAAACTAACCAAATATTTAAACCAGAACATGGGTGAGACTTCCCAGAAGTTCCACTCAGCTCCCAGGATTTCTCCCTGCTCCAAACCAAACTCTGCCAGCCCCATTTTGCCTCTTTCAGCTCCTCTTAATGATTAAATAAGACTTCATTATAATGGCTAATCTTTAAATTAATTCCATTCAATACTGACCATTTTACTTAAATCAGAAAAAGGAGCAAAGGGGAAGAACATCAATATTTTAGCAGGCACAGAGCACAGGAATTTCATAAATAAATGACCCATTGGTACAGAACAAATCCCTGCAGACCATATCCTGTTGTACAGCCTTACAATTTAAATAATTGACTAAAAGAGCATTCCTAAAATAAAACAAGCTTGCTTAGAGGAGTTTAGAAGCAGAGACTGAATAATTTTTTTTAAAAGTTGACTAAAAGATATTTAATTTAAAAATAAAATTTCCATTCAGTCAGGTTTCACAGCCACATTGAATTTGTAGAAAGTTTCTACAAATTAATATAGTACAGGAAATATTTCTTTTAATTATGAAATATTTTCATGTTAGGCTCAGTGTGGGAGAAAATTTATATAATATGTGTTTAATTTTCTAAATAACTTCTTTAAAGCTGAGAAAGTTGTCTCATCCAAAGCAAAAATATTTTGTCACTTGGAGATCTGCTGATTCTGCCTGGGAAAATCTTTTTTTTTCAGCAAACCAGGTAGGCTACAATTTTCTTTTTAATTCTTATTAGCCAGTGGAGATTCACTTCTTTTGTGGTTGTCAAGTGATTGAAAGAAACTCATTTCTGTTTACCTCGATTCACAGGAGCCTTTACCTGATAAAAAATGAAACACCTTTCAAAACAGAAACTTTGAAGCTTTCACTTTTGACAAAGGTATCAATAGAAGTTCTGTATGAATTTGAATTTTTTGAAAAAATTAAGTTTGGGTTTGGTTTTTCTTTTTGTTTCATTTTCATTAAGTAATCTCTGTATCAGGCTATAATTCTTCCTTTTTAATGTTTTACCCCCAGAAGAATCGAATCAAATGAGAGCCACCTGTGCAAAACAAGAAAATAAACCATTCCCAATTCATCTTTAACAAAGTAGACCTGGGAAATTTTGGCAAGGAGCTTTAAAATCCCACAGCTCAGCCCTGGGAGGAACAGGGCTGTCTGATAGCTCAGGGGGAAAAGGAGGAAAAATCTGCAGTTTGTTCCTGGGAAATCTGTTTGAAAAGGAAAGTGCATTGGAATCACAGTGAATTTTCCTGGACTTCATAATTTGAGACTCTGCATTATCAGAGGCATTTAGCTGCAGGGAATAATCCACTGGAAATTTAGTACAGCACCCCAAATACTGACAAGATCAATACAATATAAATTGTAATATAAATAATATAAATTCTCACTGCTCTGTAGCATTTTTCACCTCCTAGTAAGAGTCTGCCAGGAGGAATCATTGGGTTTTTTAGTTTATGTAAAGGGAGTTCAGTTTATGGAGGAACAGCTTAAAAATCTTGGGTTGGAAAAGACCTCCAAGAGCATCCAGGGTCTGAGCTTGTGTTGATTTTGGGGTTTTGAGCTGATCACTGAGCTGAGCCCACCTCAGGCTGAGCCCTGGTGAGTTCATCCCATCACTGTCTGTGAGTCCAGGTTTCTTCTTCACCAAAAAATCCCCAGAACAAACCCCAAACTCAGGAGAGGGATGGCCCATAGGGTGGGGAGGGGTTAGGAGGCCTTTTAATCTCTGTGTTTATTAAATCTTTCCATCCATGTCATTGCCCCAGCAGAAGGCACAGCCCCTTTTCAGTTCTGTGAGGTCACAGGAAAAAGAAAAATCAGCTTCACAGGTGCATGTTATTAGACACACAAAGCACTTGTTAACAGCAAATATGGGATGGCTCACATTTATCAAAATTACCCCTGACGTTTCCTTTTGCTCAGCTGAAAACAATATCTTGAGCTCCCAGAGCAACATGTAATGTGTGAGGGGGGAAACAAAAACCCCTAAACCACAACCAGAGTTATTTTTTTACAAAGGACACCCAAAGGAATACGTGGTGAACAAGTTGTGCTTGTGGTAAAGACCAGAGCTGTCCAAAGAGCCATATTTTATATGTGCTAACTCCAATTAAGTGGATTTAAAATTTTTCTATCTTTATTTCTAATATACTGACAGCTAGGGACTCTCATACCTCTGAAAACATAAAAACCACAATCCTGACAGTGCTGAAAAGTGATTTTCTGTTATTGACAGAATAGACCTGGTGCCACAGACAAGGCAAACACAAACGTGGCCATTCTTCTCCCATCTGTGGTTTCAGCCTCGTGGCAAAAGGGGCTGCTCGTAGGGATGAACAATCCAATCCTGGACTGTCAGAGGTCCCTGCACCAAAATTGCAAACAGAAGTGTGCTTCAGCCACAGTTCCAGGGATTGTTTTGTCTGTTAATTATTTACTTGAAAACTCTGCCTGAAAGAGACTTTTTTTCCTCCCCCGGGACTGCTATTGTGATGCTAATAAGTATCTGAATGTACTTTGTTTGTGTGCTAATTAAACGCTGTGGCTACAAAATTTAACTTGGATAGCTCACTCTCAAGATGATGTGTATCAATAAATAAAATATGGTACCTAAAACAAAAGCAGTTTTGCTTGCAGAGGAAGAGAGGAGACGAGCTTTAAAAAGAAGTCATTTAGTAATTGCATGATGTATTAAGGCTAATAAATCTGCTTAATTGTCACATTTGCCTTAAATTAATAATTTATATCAACATTTGGTGTGGGCAGATATGATGAATATTTTTATGTTGCGATAATCTCGGAAAGTGGCGCTTGGAGCACTTTAAAAACCAATTAATGGCCAGCTCTGTCTGTTTTTACACATTTGTGGTAGTAACTGAACAAACAAAGGTGAGAAAATTTCACAGGAACCAGTGGGAAGGACAGAGCTCAAAGCCATTAAAGCCTGCCAGTGTTTTCAGTGTGCCAATAAGGTGAGTTAATAACGTTCCAGGCTGTGTGTGCTGCTGGGGCAGGTCATCAACTCAAACTCCTCACCTGGAGAACCTCACCACCCCTGGGTTTGCTGCTCCCTGCCTCTCTGCGAGCTGGAGGAGAGGGGAAATCTGCTCCATCTGACACCAGGGTGGGGTTTGGGGCTGGCTGAACTCACTGCTCTCCCTCTGTGCCCCCCTTTACACCTGAACCCCTCCACAGCCTCTTCCCACCTCGTGCTCTCACCACAAACACTCTGCAGGGACTCACTTTTTTTTTTTTTTTAATTTTTTAAATATGTTTACGTATCATTGAACATAAAGTAAAGTGCAACGCTTCAAAAATAGTAATTTGTTTATCACAGGTTTGCTGGGAAAACCTGTTTTGGAGTGATTTGTAGGTTCCTGACTCCCTTGGTGCTGGCCTAGGGAAGCTCATGGCTCCTCTGCTAATGGCCTGACTCTTCTCCTGCTGTTCCCATCCTCCTCCACCTCACTTTACATCTTAATGGTGTACATCTGTTACTGGACAGATTGCACAAGATGAACATAAGGCACTCTTTTCCAGGGTCAGCTAAATTGCCAAGCTAGGTCCACTCAGGCTATTGAAATGTATGTTCAAAATTCCAGAAATTCTACTAATGACAGATATCTCTGTCATATTATGCTGCATAATAATTACACTTAGCCAGGCCTGTGTGAGGTCAGAATAAAAACATTGTTTCAGCATCAGCTAGATATTGGTGAGAGGAATAAGTGTAATTATGTGGGGTTTCTTGCGATTTCAAAAACAGAGATTTTTAAATTTTCATGTTCAGGCTTAGTTTGCTTTAGAATAAAACATGTGAAGTTTGGGAAGTTTGGAATCAGCAATTTTGGAGTTTCCATGTGTCAGAGTGTTATTTTCAAATGCTCTGGGCATGTTTAAGGAGTCAGCAGATTTTAACAATTAGGAAAAGATAAAAAGAAACCGGGGTACCTCTTGGCCCACTGTTCTTTGTGTACACGTGTTTCCTAGGATTTTTATTATTTTTTAACTGTGGGCTTAGTGCAGAGCAGCAAGGCTCTGATTTGTCTTGGTTCTGCACTGCAGAGTCGGACACGGAACTGTCGCAACACATGGCTTTCAAACGAGTTGATTGTAGACATATTGTCTGTCAGTCAAAACTACAATATTGTAATTAGAGCAGGCCCTGTCTCTCCATACGTGCTTCAGATGGCAATGAAACAATCTCAGGAGTGAGCTGTGGGGATGCTGCAGAGTGGATCCAAGCTTGTATCCTGCCCTGCTTCAAATTTTAACTGATTCACAGTTGGAATTACCGAAAAAATCGCATTTTATCCTGTCGTTCTTGCGGTCTTTATATTTTTGAAAGCTGAAGTATTGCAGGTATAATATTTCTCAGTAATAATATATCAAATTAATGTGTTGGAAAACCCTGAGAAACTCAAGAAAGTTCTCTCTGTTTGCCCTGATTCCTGTGACTGACTCAATTGGTCACCCTGCTTGAAATGGATTTTAGTACTGGTGCTGCTGAAAAGTTGATTTTTATCCCATAGTTTATATACTAGAAATCCATAGGATAAAGCTTACACAGGCCTATTCCAAACATGGAGAGGAGGGATATTCAGAATTGTTAATGGAGTACAATAAAAATAAGAAAAAGGTATTGTTTGTATACCCCAGAAAAGAAGCAAAATTTGGGGAAAAGAGGAAATTCTGCTGTTATGAAATGAAGCTCTTGTTACAGACATTGTCTGTTTTATTCACTCATATCTTACAAAAAGCAGATTTACTTCCAGATTCTGCCTGACTCTGGGTCCTGGGACAAGGGAGATGGAAGGAAGATGTTTGATTTAAATAACATCATCTTAATTAAATAATTGCTAATAGATAAATAGAAATCAAAGCAGCAGCTTGGCACTGGTACAGCTGATGCTTGTTGGTTTGCATAAAACTTACAGAAAAATGAATGTTTACTGAGTATTGTATTCACCTGGAGGGGAGCCAGGAAAGACATACAAGATAAAAGTAAACTCTTGAGAAGACAAAAAATAATTTTAAAAAGTGGGGGGACACAGAAGGAGAATTGAGTTACTCCCAGAAATACTCCCAGTTCACCCAGGGCACCAACTGGGATATTGTAACTCCTTTGGTTCTGTGAGGAGCCCAAATTCCTGTCATGGACACAGGCAGTGGCTGTGCTGATGAGTCAGACTTCTGATTTTGTGATTTACAGGGAAGTCATTTGAAAAGTGGTGCCATATGGGATGGTGCTTGATTTGTAATTCTAGAAGTTAACAATTCGGTCTCCTGCAAATCCTGAGTCTGTCAGGGATTTCTCAAGTGATGTGCAGCATAGAAAATGTCCACTTTTATTTTTCTGTTCTGAGTGATTTTCTATAAATCAGCCCTGAATTTACTGGCAGAGGACATAAAAGAGCAGGGAGGTACAAAGGAGGGAAAAGTTGGCTCATTCTCTGCCAGCACAGCCATTCTCAGACTTTTTTCTCCACTCCATCTATTCCTGAAAGCCAAAGTAATATTAATACATTTTTTTAAATCCCTGTGTAAATTTTATTCTTCAGTAGTACCATATTCTGCATCTCTGCATGCATTATTAAGGAGTTAAACCCCAATTTAATGCCTCTGTGATAAAATCACTTTTTCTCTGTCTCCTAGGGCAGGAATGGCTAGGGCAAGGTCATGGCAAGGGAAAGGAAATTCTGTTTTCTCTATAAATGATTGCATTGATTTCAAAAGTGTTTTTA
This sequence comes from Drymodes brunneopygia, assembly GCA_013400955.1. NCBI lineage: Eukaryota > Metazoa > Chordata > Aves > Passeriformes > Petroicidae > Drymodes > Drymodes brunneopygia. Next base: position 817,848 of record VZTZ01045548.1, on the reverse strand, counting down.
GGCAGTCTATACTATATTTTTTCTGATATTTTTAAAAACAGAAAGCTCTTGAAAACTTCTTGTTTTATTTTAATACACTTATTATAGTTAAGATTTTAAGTTTTTCTTGGCCTGATAATCGTCTTGGAAATCCAGCTTCTCATAAGTGTCATTTTCTTGGTGAGAAAGAATCCTCAGCCATTTTCAGTCATTAATATTGCATGAATAGTGGTCCTTTAGCCCTGCACTTGCAAAATTGATGCCATCTCTTGTACTCTAAAAGTGTATTTGATATCAGTAAATAGAACTGTGACAGTGCCAGTGTGTGCTGGTGGTGAAGCAGGTGGTGGATGGTGATGGGGAAATCTCCATCCCAGCCAAGCCTAAACTTCCATGTTTGTGTTGTACAGATATCTGTCTGCATGCTTGAAGGTATTTAGCTATCTAAAAATGTGATTTTGCACTGAAGAATGAAGCCCTGTCTCCCCAGCCTGCCTCAGTGTGCCCACATCCACAGCAGAAAGAAGCTGCTCTTGAATTTCCCATTAATGTCCCATCCCTGTGGAAATTGGCTCTTGAAGTGATAAGGACAAAGCTTGGTCATTATCACTTCTTCTCGTTGTTCCATTTTATAATTCTCTCTCTCTGATACGCTTTAGAAGACCACTCATTAACTCTGCCTGTTTTTCTTTTTCTTTCCATACTTTTTTCCATTTGATGAGCAAGGATTTGTTGTCTTGTTTCTCATGGAGCTTGAAGTTACCCCGGCAATGCCAGTGCAGTGCAGGAAATCTCTCTTCACACCTGGCTGGTACAACTCCATTGCCAAATTGGGACAGCACTGGTTGGTTAATTAATAATGCTGAGGGTAGAAATTATGGGGGGAAATCCTTGCCAATGTTTTCAAAGTTGTCAGACTTCCATCATCAATTATGTCATTAAAATATTTGTACTTTATCTCCTAAATTCATAGTTGGGTTAAGAGCTTCTGGCTTACCTGACATCACTTCTTTCATTGCATCTTATCCATTAATATTTTTTCTTGCTGAAAACGCAGGGCTTCTTCTCAATCTCAGCACAGAAACCTTGCTTCAATTTCAAAGTGGACAAGAATTTTACTATTTTTTAAAGTATCTTTTTTTCCCTGCACAACTGTTTTTTTCCATCTCTCTCCAATCGGGCTCCGTGTGATGGTTTTAGACATTAACAGCTCAAGTTCGAGTTGCCTCCCTTCAAAGATTTGAAAATGTGCACAGATCCTGATCAACATAAATTAGCATGGCTCTGCCTTCTGTTATCAGTTGTTCCAGCTATATGAAACAATCTGTTTCTGTTTCAATATAAAATGGGATGGGGTGCACGTTTACAATACATGGCACTTCAGACATAAGCAGGAATACCTGTTGAAGGGCCCTGTGAATAAAGACAGCCTGTTAAGGAGCTTTTTTTATGCATCCACGCAGTCTCTGTGTTTGCAGGAACGTGTGGGGCTGGTTTGGAATAGAAAACAGCATTTCTGTGCTGTGACATAGCCTTCTCTTTATTTATTTATTTCTTTTTTGCCGGAGGGGAAAGGTTGGAGTGGTGATACCACAGCATTGTAATCCATGGGAATTCTGACTATAATTCAAGGATAAAGCTTACACTGGAAAAAACACCAGTGGAAAAGGAGGAGCCAAGAATACACTGTGGCTATACTGGTGCTGTCTGTCCCTTTTCTTTACAGAAGTTTTGGGAAAGGAGGCTGCTGCCAATATTATTCATCTTTATCTGGGCTGGCACTTTGCTCTCAGGATGCCTCTGACATTTGATGGGGTCTAGAATAAACTCTCTTTTTTTTGTAATAGAATTTTTATGCCTCTGACTGGCCAAGGAAAGAAAGAATGAATTTTGTGAGCACGGAGTAAATATAAACCAGAGCTTTTATTCTTCTCCAAACATTATTTTGCTTTTATTTTTGCTTCAGCAGCTCAGAGGACACTTTTCTATCAATGGTCTTCACTCCAATGTCTGAAATCTCTGGTTCTGCCTGTGGCTCACATTTGTTACTCCATGAGGTGAAGTGTCACAAATGAACTTGTGAGGTTTTAGTGAAGCTGCACTTCCTTGAGATATTCCAGGATGCAAAATTCACATTGCCACCACAGGTGGGAAACCAGGATGTGGGAGCAGAGGGAATATTTTCATTTACTCCTCCTTTTTCACCCCCACGTGGAGTTCAGCACCAGGGAAGCCCCCTGAGATCTTCACAGTAACTGCACATCTGGGAGAGGGATGGACAAATGGGCTGAAAACACAGGGCCTGTCTTTGGTTGGAGTATTTAAAATTGGGGTGAGAAAAGAGGTATGAGAATGTTGGGCACAAAATTCTGGAATTCAGACCTTGTGAGTGCAAGGAAAACACTCAGATTCTCTCTCCTGAATCATCTGCTTTGTCCTCAGAAGAAACAGCACATCTGCCTTCATTGACTGCTTTAAAACAAAAATTAAATATTAATAGAGAATAACATTATTATAGAGAAAATATCTATTCATAAACTCAACAGTCTTTGTTACAGGGTTTTCTATCTGAGCTCTGTTACTAAATGAGTGCACAGAAGGATCTTGGTGTTTATTTTTTTTTTCCTACTCCATTTATTTTTATACCAAGCCCCAGTGGAGGCACCTGGAATATTACAGTTAAAGGCAGCCACAAAAATTTGATTATGTTTAACAAATCATTGCTATGCACTAACAAGGTAAATTGGGTCCACAGAAATAATTCTCCTAGCATTTAGGAAATCTGTTGATAGAGCAGAACACAAAAGAATAATCTGCAAGGTCTGTAATTTTGATGTTTTATAGTAGCTGAGGTATGTGAATAGATAAATTATCTACTGAGACATCAAAGGGAGGTATTTGTGAGTGGGTAGTGGCTTGGGAAAGAGGAAAGTGATTAGTGGAGTGCCACAGGAGGTCAGTATTAGGACCAATTTTGTTCATTTTATAAGCCAATGGTCTGGAAAAAAGAAAAGACCACGCAGCCAAGGGATAGCACACACTTGGGCTCCTGTGTTGTGAGGCAGTGGCAGGCCATGAAAAACAAGAGGTCACACAGCCAAATTCAGAAAGATTTATCCCAGATTCAGACAGATAAGCAGCTATCATTTTAGCTGTGTGGATGTAAATTGTGTGGAGGGGTTAATGAAAAGAAGGGAAATAAGAAAAGTGAAAAGACTGCAGGAGGATGTTGCTTCACTGGGCACTGTGGGTTAAGGGAAATATTTTAAATAATTTTAGTGATTTTTACTGTGTATGATTTGGTTTATTTCACTTTTTCAATGAGAAAGTCAGTTGAAATTCCATATATTTAAAATCTTGTGTAAAAACTAGATGGAAATGTTTCCCTAAAATCCAGTATCTTCAACTTTCAAGCTGATTACAAGAGGGAAGATTCTGGGTGGTTCTTCCACCTGTTGTCTCACACAAACCCCCTGGGACCAGGAAAATAAGATCATGTTACAGAGGAGGCCAGAAGGAAGGAATGGCTCTAAAGGGTATGTGTGATGGAAATTACTGAAATATTGGATCATTTCAGTGGAGATTTCAGTTCACTGACTAAAAACTGAAAATTAATCCAATTTCTCACTCGTTTTGAAACCCCCCTGTTCTATTTACCAAAGGGTTTAAGGAGGTTCCAGGATCTGAAGTGTGTTTACTTTTACTTGAATGTTAGCAAAAATGGAGATTGCCAAAGAGCACAAATGTCTCTGCAGAAATTGTTCCAATTAAATAACAGAGCCGTCATTAGAAAATCATTAAACTTTGAGCTTACGACATTTCTTCATTGAAATAACATCATCCACCAGCTACTGCTGGAATATTTTGGTTTAATCTGTGCAAGAGTTTATTTTAACTGAAATTTAATTTAAAAAATAAGCTCTAAGCCAACTACCCTAATAAGAAGTTATCATGCTACTTGAGAAGATGAAATAAAACTAAACACTGCCTGAAATAAGGACAATTTCTACTGAAACCTTGTCCTGAAAATTGAATAATCTCAGTAGTTATTGCATGGTTTTCCATTTTTTAATGTTTTTCCACAAAAGCGCCACTTTTAGTTTAGAAAGAGGTATTTATCTTGGGTAGCTCATAAGCAGTGGATGATCTGCTCTTTTTGAGCTTTTACCACCACAGGGTCATTTTCTCTCACTTACTCTGCCCTTAATTTTTTTTCCAATATATCTAATACTTGCACAATTTGTTCAAAATACTTGACTCAACAGGCTTTTGTTTTTTTTTTTTATTCACTAGCCTGAGGTGGATATTGATGCCTGGAAAGATTGCAGCCTCATCCTTGTCATAAGGAAATTCAAACACAAAAATTAATCCCATGCTTTGGAGACCATTGGAAATTTAATCGTGAGAATCACTGCTTATTCAGTTGTGCTAATTCCTTTTTAAACCAGCATGAAAAAGAAATGCCTTAATTATTAGCGTAATTAATGTTTTTAGGAAATGAGAAGATGATTAGCTGAGAGTTGCTTTCTGTTGAATAAACAAGAATCCACAGAACTGAATGTGAGCAAATGCTGCTGCCATGAGCTGTGAGTTCAGTGTTCAAAGCCCCACAATTTACCTAAGGAGTGCTGTTGAATATTGACTGGTGATGAAGTGTCTCTCCCTGCCAGTTCCAATGTCAGGACGAGTCATTTCATCTTTGTCCAAATAATGGTGTGTTTTGTTTTAGGTGATATCTGGCTTCTGAGGCCAATAAATGCCTTTCCTGGTGGATGGATGCTTTATGTGAGGCCGTGTATTCCCTTTGAGTTATGTGGTATCATCAAAGAAAACCAGAAAAGTGTATATTTTCCAAAGAGGCATGTAAAGGTTTGTAATTGTTTTCATCTTTTTTTATATTTCTGCTTCACCTTTTGAGCGCTATAAACTCTGATGATCTCCTTTCAGCAGAGGTTGAAGGGATCTGTTTCATTTTTAAAGTGTTTTATTTCTTATTTCCTATCGGAGCAGGGAATCAAATGGGGCTGTTATGGAATGTTTTTCCTAGTGCCATTCATTGCCTTTGAGCTCCCCGTGAGATGAGGGGGCTTGAGGAGTGAAGAATCCTAAAATCCAGGTCCTGGTCCTGTAGGACTGAAGGAAGAGAGCCCTGATTACCCTGATGATGTGTGGGTTCATTAGGGATCTCCTGGAGGGGGAACTTTAAGCCTTGGACTGTGTCTGATTGAAACTCTTCGTGTCTTAAAATTTTGTCCAGGTCTTTCTTGACTTGACCAACATTGGGCATCTTTAATATCTGTTTTTTCAAAGACATTCACTCCAAATTCACTCCTGTGCCTCTGGGAGTAGGAAACCCTCTGCACATTTCAGGGCATTTTAGGTCCCCAATGAAATTCCAGGCATTTGTGCCAGCTTGGAGAGCAAGGAATCCATGGCCAGTTCAAGGTCAACTTGGTTTTCTTTTTGACATGTTCATCTTATTTTTTTGTGATGTATTTCCCATTTAAGATGGGGAATAAAAAAGCTGCCTACCTGGAGGTTCCCTTAAGAGTGTGACTGTGTGGGACAGGCATTAAAATACAGAAGTGTTCTGAGCTTTAAAAACTTGTGTATATATATATATCTTCATGATGGACTTTCCAAAAAAGTATATGAAACTGGCAGGATTTCACTGCAACTTCTTTAGCTTTTTTATGTTTGCATTTGTTATTTAAGTAATTCGAGGTGTTATGTGTGAGACTAACAACACCAATATAATCTGACCCACTTGTTCCAATCATTATTGTGTTTGCCAATTTTCCTAGGTCACATTTGGCTCAGCTTTAATGTGTACAATGTGTTTTGGTTTAGTTTGCTATAATCTATAACTTGCAGACGAATATTTTAATTTTTCCTTGGGAAATAAAGCAGGAGAGTTGACAAATAAAACCTGTGGGCTAAAGCCATGCAGTACCAGGGTGCTGGCATTAACTGGCAAGAGACTTGTGCTGTCCTTCCATGGCAGCTTAGAAAATGTTGGGCAAAACAGAGGAATCAGTGATTTACAGGAAAATCCCAACAATCTTCATGCCCTGCTGTCATATCCAGTGTCAGATATCTGGAACTTTGGCTTTTTACTATTCACAGCACCCAGATGCAAATTAAAATAAAATTTCAAGGTGTGGAAACTGAATTTGGTTTAAAATCAATTAATTGGTTTTTCTACTTCCTTTTCCCCTGTTCTAAATCACAATTTGTGCCCTCTGAGGCCAGCACTGCTCAGAGCACTGTTTTAGACATCTTTATTAGCTGGTAAATGCTATCAATTGTGATTTCTTCTAAAACATCCAGCACTCTGATCTCAGATTTCTCCCTGGCAATGAGATCTCTGTGCTCTGCAGTGTTGCAACACCAGGGCTTGGTCAAACACTTATTTTGTAACATTGCAAGAACAGTGGAAAATTAAATGTTTATTACAGAGTGAGGCAATACTCTTGTTCATATTGTAGCAGGATGAGGCAATGCAATCTTCTGATTCTGATGAAGACTTATGGTGTCTAAAAATAACTCATCCCCAGTGCAGGAAAATATGTGAAAATATACAGTCTATCCCTTAAATCCTCAGCATTAAGGTAAATTAATAGAAGAACTTGTAGAGGGCCTGATTGAATCCATGAGGGATATAGTGTGATAGTGTATATTTGCCTAAAAGCTTGCTCTGACAGCAAAAACAATGTACCACAGTATGTTTCTTTCTTATCTAATGGAAAGAATAACACACAGAGGCTCAGTTCTTGTAATGAAAACCCCCACATTAATTTTATTTTTTGATGTGTCATTGTAATTCAAGAGATGTTTTTAATCTCAGGATTGCTAGGGCACAATAAACCATTTAAAAAGTATTTGGCAAAGATCCCTGTGCTTAGCAACAGCTCCTTTCATTTAAAACTGTTTTTTGAACCGAGCTATTCAAAGCTTTGTTCCACTTATTAAAATAAAGTATCTTACTTCAAACAAGTATTTCAGAGAACATAATCAGGAGGACAGCATTCAAATACAATGCACAGAAAACATAAAAGGTAGCAGCATGAAAAACTCAAATGCTTTGTGTATGTTTCCTTGTTTTTCATTAAGAAAAACTGTATTAAAGTATACTCACAATCTTATTTCTCTTTGTGCTATTAAGGGATATTTAATACTGCATTTCTTACCACGTGCTGAAATTCATTGCTAGATTTAAAGTCAAATGAGCTGGGCAGTATTTTAGTGAATGAGAAATTGCATTAGTGGTGTATTTTCCAGTCATCTGGGTGACATAAGACAGCAAGGGAGGAGCTAAATATAGAATAATATCTACTTCTTTTGCTGTTGGCTTTGTGCTTTTCTGTGAACTCCAGTGTCAATTCATGGCACAGTGTCACCGTGGGAGCTCTTTCCAATAAGGTGAAGTTTTACCCAGCTTTGCTGCATAACTTCACATTGACAATTTATTTCAGATTTTCATGGATATCATTTGGCCTTTAGTTTAATTCTCCCTTGATTTTGTTTGCTTTTGACAGCAAAGGCATTGCCAAGACAATGATTGCTCCAGGAGCAATGAAAATGCAGTTTCCCTCCACCAGTGAAGGGATGTTGTTCCTGTTTCCTCTTTCACCTGCACACTGTAGAGAATAGGGATGGATGCACCATGCCAGGATCTCCAAAACAGAGTTTTTTAGGATGCCAGATGCTTTTTATAGTCCAGAGTGCTCAGTCCTCTCTGAAGTTAAGAGAGGTTGTGGACTAAAAAGGGCTGAGCATAAAGAATAATTTTGTTTTGCAGATCCTGCTGTTTTAAAATTTTGTCTTCTTTAGAACTAAAAACCCCAGACATGAAAAATTCCCCTTCAACAGAAGGCCCTGGATCTGTGGCTCTGGCTCAAGCTCTGCCCTCGTTCCTCAGGCTGTGGTTGTGGGGTTACAAACACAACCCACAAAGCTTCTACCCCACCATGGGTTCATAGGAAAATGGTCTTGGCCATTGTAGATGGAAGTGATAAAATTGTCATAATCCACCAGAATTTTAGGGGTAAAAACCTGAAAGGGAGCTTTGAATGATGGTAACTCTTCATAGATCACGCTGTGTAACTTTTTCAAGATGGCAGTGACTGTAAAATCAGTGCAATTTTTGATCTCACGTTGTGTGGGCAGAAAAATGGTTATTTCCAAGATGTTAAAAAGCTAATCTATTCTGTTAAGTTTTTGTATCTTGCATAGATATAGCTTATTTCTTTTTTTTTTCCTTTTAATTTTACAAACCAAGTTGGGAGCCTTGACATTTATTGGGCCCCCATATTTTTCATTTATATTCTCTCTAGTCTTCACCATCTGTTATGACAGTAAATAAGTTTCAAATAAGCCATATCTTCCTCAGCATGAGTTGCTTTTTCTGCAAAAAAAAAAATTAAAGTTGCAGTTGGATGTGATATTTGAAGTCACAGCTTGTCTTCAAATATTTAGTAGCGTATTCCTGTGCCAAGGGATATCAATCTGCCATTTGCCTTGCTTACAGTATAATAAAGATTATCCAGGCCCTTCTTTCATAGATATGTCAAGGTTTTAATTACTACAGCTCAGGAAGGAGCTCTTTCCACTGGCTTTTTCCATTTTGCTTTGGGTTAATATGGTTCCTTCTTATCTTTTTGCACATTAAATTCCTAAAGGAGGATGTGTGTCTGATTTTGGTGGATGTGATCTTCTCTTACAAATAAATTCTTTGGCCACACCAACAGCACTTTGGTCGTTGTAAAAGTCAGTGTTTGATGGATATTTCAGATGTTGGTAGCTAAACTCAGGGAATTTTGTAAAGAAGTTGTTGAGTTTTTTTAATCAAGTATGGGTGGGCTGAGGGTAAATTTGGGGTAAATTAATTTTGTATCTTTCCTTTACGCCATACAAGAACAGTCCAGTGAGTAGCGATGTGACCTGGAAGTCACCTTTGAACCAACTTTGCTTTCCAGCTTTATCTCTTTCCTTGATTATGAATATTGTGTCACATGGAGGCATTTTCCTCATCCTTTGAGGACAGTGGTGAAAAATCACTGGTTGTTTTCACTGGTTGTCTACGAAACTGCAAGAAATTCACCTTGAAACTCTCTCAAAGGAGCTCCTCTAACAAGGAGGAAATTTCAATCCATTCCACTCAAAACTGAAAATTTTGCTAGAACAGCAAACATTACTGTTTCTTGAGGACTATATATTTCACAGATTTTTAAACTGTTCCCCCAATAATCTACCCCAAGAGCTTCCCAGATGTGTTAGAGGTATTTTAGGATAAACCAGGAATAATCAGACATAAATTCTCCTTGTCCCCTCCACTCATCACATGTAATTCTGTGGCTCCAACTGGCCCCATCCCAAATTATCTTTTTGCCTCATCCTTTGATATTTCTGAATGCTGTTACATGCATTTAGTGGGTGGATTTTAAAACCTGCATCTTTCATCAGTACGAATTGGTACTTCCAGAATGGCATCAAAGAGAATATTGTGACTGAACATCAGCCCTGCAAAACAAAAGGAGGTTTGAGTGCAGCGTGATTTGTGTGGAAAGACTCAGGCAAGTTCTGCAACAGCCACAACAAAAAGGTATTTTTGAGTAAAAAAAACAGGTTTTATAGCATTAAAATAATGGTGTGTTATAGTCAAAACTGATGCACAATTAAGATTAACCCTTTTGTTTGTAAGAGGATTTCACTTTCATTTCCATGTTCATAAGCTTCTTACTATGACAATAAAGCTTTTATTTTTATGTATGCAATTGTTTTTCCTTTTCACCTGTAAATAGAGTAATTGCACTTTTTTATGCTTTTCCAGTATTAGATTAGTTTTATAGCATGTTCTGAAATTTCATTCTCTTTCAGCATCAATCTCTGTTTTGTTTTTATTACAGAATTATACTTACAAATAACATCATTTCATAACAATAAACATAAAAATATAATGCAATATAGCAGTTACAGCTTTATAGAGTAAACATTTCATTTGGAAGAAAATTCCCCTCTCACACTATTATTTCACAAAAGCAGCAAGGTCAGAAGCTCTGAGGGTTAATAACAAAGCTGTTTATATTCTGAAATGGGGGGACAAATATTCAGGGGTCAATGACTACACCTGGGAGAAAACACAGAAAGAGGATCTCTTGTCTACAGCTTAATTTTTTTGGAGAAGGGGTCTTGGATAAAAAAACTGATTTTCAATTTGGAGTTAGTGTACAACGAAGGGTAAATTGTATCAAAGCCAAATGATATTCCCCAAAATTAAATTTCTTTCACCTTACGTTGCTCAGTGCCAGGTATTTCAAGAGAATTAAAAATTTTCCATGCTCCTTTTGCAGACTAAGCAGACTCTGGATGGTGTAGAAAGATGGCAAATATGAAGCCAGGAGATTAGTGCAAGGCAGGAGCTGCTTAAGCACAATGTATTTTTCTGAGACTTCTAAGAATTTTCCAAGGTGCTGAATGGAAATTGTGATCAAGGTGGGAAAAGGAGAAATGCCAGTCAGGAGATTCATAGGAAATTTGGAGCAGAGAATGGTTTTGCCTTAGATTAGGATATCTCTGCATCTGATCACTTATCCAATCTCTGTTCACTAAATACAGATTTGCTTACCAGAAAACACTGAGCTGGACCAACACCTTTCCCTAGCTCTTTCTACAGCAGTTGTAATATTAAATTAAGAATATTTTGGAATTATATCCATGCCAAAAAGAAACTTTACAATTAGAAAGATTTTCTGGACTAAGAGTCCAATTTTCTGATGGTTATATGTCATTTTGATTTTGTCACTTTGCAATGCAAAAATGTACTTAAATTTAGGCTGAAGAACTTTTAGAATTGAATAGAATTTTAAATGAGGGGTTTTTTTCCATGATACAGTGCAAGATTTTTCCCACATGGAAAGGCTTCCCCCGAGGTCCCTGGAATATCCTGTAAATGTTTGTCCTGTAGTGCTCAGCTAAAGCACTTCCATTCTCCTAAAGTAACATTTCATTTTTCAAAGACTCTTCTTTAGAAACCCAAGAACTGTTTGCAAGTCTCAAGTCAGAGCCTTCCTGTATTTATTTTAGTTCTTCATTTTTAAGTCATATTTAGTTAAGAAATGCTATGTAAGTGAAATAAGGTAGATTTTCTTTGCACTTTTTCTTTTTGCAAAGTAGTGTTTGTTGTCTCTCATTTCCTTATTTCCAGTATTTGCAAGTAGTGTATTTAATTGTGGACCATAAACTTCAATTCCCAGCTCCACTTCCCATTCCCTGTTCATTTCTAGTCAATGTATGGGATTGATATTGTCAGGTTTGTCCTTTTTCAGTCCTCTAAGACTCCAATCCCTGCCCTGAGAGCCTGTGAACAGTCAACCAGCAGGGAGATGATCAGCTCCTGCTGATTTGAAAGGCTCTGGTTTAGTCAGTGTTTTCTGACCTGATATTTATTCTAGGCTGAGGTTTTACCTCTTTCTTGTTTGTATTTGTGACAGTCCCCTCCCTCCCTGGCCCTGGAGTGAAGGTGGGTGCACGTGGCTGGAGGTTTTAGCCTGTAATTGTCATTTGTTGGTGATGCCATTGAATATGGAATTACTGAGCCCCAGTTTTCCTGCTGCTGGCCTGCTCTCAGCACTTCTTTTTTGCTTCAATAACTCCAGTGTTTCTCGCTACTTGCCACTGTGTCCTTCTGAGCAATCCCATGTTATTGCATGTATTCCCTTCTGACCTGTTTTCTGTGTGCTTCTCTCTGTGACATCAGTGAGTATTTCACATTTGGAGTGCTCATCATTTGATCTACCTGCTTAAAATCAACTGATTTTACTTTGCTGGGTTTCCTTTTTTTTTTCTTTTTTTTATGGTTCTGAACTTTCTCATCCCACCCTACTTGCCTTATATCCACCCATTCTCAGCAAGCTTCTCCCTACAAATATTAAGAACATTTCTTGTAGTATCTCCTTCAGTTCCAAAAGCTGTCATTGATGCTTTCCAAGCATTTGCAGGCCAGTTTGTGTTTTATTTCCTTTCCAAATAATAAAATCTCTCTATCTTGACAAACTCTTTCTTAGTGATTTTACCAGTATCTCACAAAAAACAAACCAAGCCTTACCCAACCTGATTTTCTTGCTCTGGTATTCTGTAGTAGATAGTTATCATGATAAATGCACATGTTCTTTATGGTTGTATGTAATCTTGCTCTTTGCATTGCTGATCTTGAAGTAAATGCATAAAGTGTTGTCTCATAACAGAGACAAATGATGGGAGGGAAGAGGCAGAGCTCTGGAGTGCCATCCTTCAAAGTCGATCTGGTGGAGGCCTAATTCAGCTCCAGGAGCAGAGAGGGCAACCTTGTAATATTTGCCCTTTGAAATGCTGTCTTTCAGAGGTGACCTTTAAGCTAACTTGGGAGTCTGACAACCTGGGGCCTCAGCACAAGATCCTTCTCTCTGTCAGCCCCTCACAGCTGAGATCTCCCTTGCCTTTTTCAAAATAGTGTCTCCTTCTGATTTTCCCTGCCTGGCTTCATAACTTCTCCCAAAATACAGTTAGCAGCCTGTTCCCTTTCTCTTCCAGGTGCTTCTGTGAGTTTATGGTTCTGTTGTGTTCTTTATGGACCTTATTCCTTCCAGGGTAAATTTCTTCTCTCCGGCAACAAAACCTTTCAAGGACATTGTAGCACTCTGGGGAGATTCACTATCCCACAGCAATGAGCACTCACTTTGGAACTTGAGCAAATGTAAACCATGAAGTTAATCAGGAAAGAGCTCAAACACTCTCATGAGCTGACAGGAATGAAATAGCAATGTGGCAGCATACAAAATTAGGGAAAACTGTATCAAAATCCATGGATGCTTTCCAAGAACAGAGGAGTCCCCACGATTACCAAATCATCCATTGCCATCTCTAGCTGTGACCACTGTCCAGGTGTGACAAATGCAGGTGTGTCCAACAGCAGTTTTTAAGAATTCTCACATCCATTTCCATAGATTTTGGAGTGCTGAACCAAAGCTGCCCACTTTAATAAATGAGCTACAAATTTAGGAAGGCAGATTCTCACAAAAGTAGCTGAAAATCCATTGAAACCTTTCATAAGCAATCAGATCTGTATTCCACACTTCAGGAGCTGTTTTTAGTTTCTTTAAAAATACTGAAAACTTTTCAGGGTCCACACTTCTCCTAAGGGCTGTTTCCTTGAAGACTCCTCCTGCTGAGGAATCCTGCTGGAGCTCTCTCCTTCATCCCTGGTGACAATTCCATGGTGCCTCAGAAGCAGAGGCTGTGTGGGATGCAGTTTTTTGGGACACGGTGCTTTTCCCTACAACTCCTGCAGCCAAACCCTGTTTCCCTTGGTTCATCTGCACTGTGCACAAGCCCTGACCTGAGAGGTGTCCCTGGTTTGTGGGACCTTGTACATTTTTATCAACGAGACAATCAGGGAAGGGAAAGCCTGGAATTCCAGCATTTTCCCAATGCATTTCCAGGCCCTGCCAGCACCTTGTCCCTGATTGGGCAGGCAGCTAATGGAACCCCACTGCTATCTCTGTGCTTCTCCACACTTTTCTGTGCTGCACTGTGTCCCTGCCTTGTCAGGGCTTTGGGGTTTTTATCAGTCCAATTGTTTCCTTGGTTGAGCCCAATGTGTTTGTTTTTCTAAATGATAGCAAGCCCCTATTTTGGTGTAGCTCCATATTACTTCATCAATCACTGGAAGGGGACGTTGACACAGTGTTAGGTTCTTTTCAGTAAAAGAAGCCTGGTTTTATTATTTTGTTGTGTATTATTTTCCACTATTCCCCTTGGACTGGGAAAATTGAGTTTTCATAGGCCTAATCTTCTCAGCTAATGTTATGAGCTAAAGCTAAGTAGCATTTGTTGGAAAACAAGAAGTTCATTTTGTGCTCAACTCATTCTTTTGTTTGGCAGAGATGTAACAGATACCGTGCAGGAATTCAAACTGGGGTTTTTTTATTCACTGTGTGGCTCAAGTCCTATTTAGACGGTTGCCATTTAACTGCATTTCAAATATTATGTTTAATTTTTTAATGAGAAAATTTTTGACTCAGTATCTGTAGTTGGAATAATGTCATGTGATGCAAAGAGTGAATTTGTAAGAGTTGTGCAAGATGATCTGAAGGGAAGAGACAGAAGGAAAGAGAAATAGAATTTACAGAAGATCAGAACAGAAAAAAAGCCCTAGTTTGGCCAGAAATAGGTCTGTGACCATCAGATATGAATTAATTTGCTAAGTGGATTAAAGGCCATGTGAAGGTTGAAAGGCAAATGGGTAAAATGGGTCAAAAGTCTGTTCTCTGCTGGAGAAGAGCAGCAAGTTTGCAAACTAAAAAAGGACTGGTGGTGCTGTAATGAGGAGTATGAGCAGTATTTTGAGAAAAGGAGTAAAATGTATGAGTGGTTTCTGTTCTGGGAAAGAAGGAAAGCTGCCAGAGGAGAGGGTTGCTGGGTGTGAGAGACCGTGGATGGAGGCTGGGGAAAAGTGACACATTCTCAGTGACTGCAGATCCCCTGCAGCAAAGCAGAACACACAAAATCGGGTGCTGCTCCCCAAAATTGTCTATTTTGCAGAGAAGCTGAAGTGCTGAAGGAGAGGGATGGGGCAGGATTTCTGTTCAGGAAATCCAGAACAAGGGAACGGGGATGTCAGGCAAGATCCCAACTCATTGGAGAGGAACCACCTCGTGTTTGGATGTTCTCCAGATGAGCTCCTGAACTCCCAGGGAGGAACTCTGCACATTCTGCACATGCCAGTAGTGAGTGTGAGTTTTTTGTGGTGTATCCTTGTGTTCGTGGCTGTCCGAATTAGACTTTCTAGTCTTTGCAAATTCTCAGCAGGTAAGAATTTTCAAATGCTTCTAAAAATTTTTGCATCGTCTTTCTCAGACCACTATTACAGATAAAAGCAGGATTTTTTTAATGAAACAGCATACACTTGTCAGCAGTGCAGTTTCACCTTTCTCTCCCATCATTCTAGAATAATATTTATTTCTTGATTACACCTGTTCAGCTATGCTGGATCTACCTCCTGATAAGTTTAATTGAGTTGATGGCATTGATTTAGAATTTTGTAAAGTCTACGAGTGGAATTTTCTTTTTCTTAAAAAAATATTAGAATAGCTAGAAAATACAGGATTTTTATACAAGTTTTATTGCATTACAAATTATTTCATATACTGAGGGACCAAACTTTGAAATACTCTGTTCCTCTTTGCCATGGTGAACATTGCCCACTTGCTTCTACCAAACACTTCCAACTCCTTAGAAAGTCTTAACATTTGTAAAGGAACTTGCCCTCTTATTAATTACTATTTTCTTTAATGACTGATGTTGAAAAACTAATATATTTTTTAAATCTTCCTGTAACTGTCATAATCCGTACAACTGTCATAACAACTATTGGAAAAAATATAAATAAAATGTGTGGGGTTTAGTGCAGTGTCCAGTGATAGGTGTCTAAAAATCTGATTTATTCTTATCCTGACAGGTTTGGTAGTTACAAACTTCTGCTTATGGAAAGCTCAGATGTCTCTGCTCCTTCTCCAGGCCAGGGGCTGCAGTGGAAGGCACAAAGTGCTGTGGAAACCCTTTGTGGCAGGAGTTTTGGGGAGATTTTGTCCCCTGGGATCTGTCTGGTGCTCCACCTCACTCGGCCATTGCAGAGAACATGGGGGGACTGCTCTCACTGAACAAAGATTATTCTTCATGAGTAATTTTCTTGCCTGTCGTTTTTTGGATAAGAAGCAATTTTTAAAATGTGTTGTCAGAAATCCATCCCTTATGCAATAAAAAACTCCAAAGCTGTGCCTGATGACATACAAGATGTCCAGATCTGCATTGGCTCCTTCTCTGCAATCTGTTTACAAAAGTTAAAAAATGCAGCAGAATGAGTTGGTTTGTAAAGGTGCTTTTTTGAATGCTAAATCATAGCTGCAAAAATGAAACACTAAAATTTGTCATGTTTCACTGCATGAGAGTCTTCTGAAACAAGTTTTAACTTAAATTGAAACTTAAGGTAACACAAATAGAACAGAAGAATAAATTACACAGAGTCCATTTCTCTCTCTCTCTCAATGGGAAGAATTGTATGAATTGAATTTATTTGAGGTTTCTATGATAGTTTGTGTTATTTGAAAAAAAAATCTGAAAATTATGTCTGTGCAATTACTATAATCTTTTCCAGAAGTACTCATCTTAAACTGTCATGTGGTGTTTTTTATCTCATGAAAATCCCCATCAGAATACTTTTTGAATTTACGCAAATATTAATTACTAATACATTTTGAATTTTAAAAATGCACATGCCAGATATTTTAAAGTTTATTTTGATCCTGAGTGAGTAATCTGCCTTTTAGAGATGTGAGGTACCTCATTTGCCATCGATTTAATGTGAGCTAAAAGGCTTAGCATATCTAAAACTAATTCAATAATTTTATGCTTCTCTTGAGATTTCTTTAAGCCTGCAAGGAATTGGAAATTCCCAAGCAGTGGTTAGGAAACACTGCAAAAGAAATAACAACTTCTGCCTGAGGTTTGCAGAAATTCCAGTTATTGTATGGAGTCAGATTTCTGTTCCCTGTACCACCAGAAGTGTTTTAGTTAACAAAGCTCTGGATTTCTGGAATTCCATGGCAGCTGAGCTCAGTGTGTCATTGCCAGTGGATGTTGGTGGTTCCCTTTGAAGGATGTTTCTCATTTCCCTCACAGAGAGCACCCAGGGACCACAATCCCTGCATCCCCCAGGCCAGGAGTGCCCTGGAACCCCCAGGGGTAACTCCTGGGGGCTCCTCAAGGGAGGAGCTGCTGGGGAGCTGAGTCTGTCCTGCCCTGCTCAGTGATGGTCCCTGCTGGTTCCCTAAACACCCCTGGCTGCCTGGGATTCTGGGCATTCCCAGCTGGAATCAGCCCTCATTCACTGCTGCTTTCTGTTTGTCAGCACCACTGCAGTGAAATCACAATAATTCACCTTATCTGGCCAACTCAGGTTAAAATGGAAATGTTTGGTAGAAGCAAGTGGGCAATGTTCACCATGGCAAAGAGGAACAGAGTATTTCAAAGTTTGGTCCCTCAGTATATGAAATAATTTGTAATGCAATAAAACTTGTATAAAAAAACTTGTGTTTTCTAGCTACTCGANAGGAGAGGGATGGGGCAGGATTTCTGTTCAGGAAATCCAGAACAAGGGAACGGGGATGTCAGGCAAGATCCCAACTCATTGGAGAGGAACCACCTCGTGTTTGGATGTTCTCCAGATGAGCTCCTGAACTCCCAGGGAGGAACTCTGCACATTCTGCACATGCCAGTAGTGAGTGTGAGTTTTTTGTGGTGTATCCTTGTGTTCGTGGCTGTCTGAATTAGACTTTCTAGTCTTTGCAAATTCTCAGCAGGTAAGAATTTTCAAATGCTTCTAAAAATTTTTGCATCGTCTTTCTCAGACCACTATTACAAATCAACGCAGTAT
>VZTZ01045548.1:757888-799044 GCA_013400955.1 Drymodes brunneopygia | reverse complement strand
TAGACTTTACAAAATTCTAAATCAATGCCATCAGCTCGATTAAACTTATCAGGAGGTAGATCCAGCATAGCTGAACAGGTGTAATCAAGAAATAAATATTATTCTAGAATGATGGGAGAGAAAGGTGAAACTGCACTGCTGACAAGTGTATGCTGTTTCATTAAAAAAATCCTGCTTTTATCTGTAATAGTGGTCTGAAAAAGACAATGCAAAAATTTTTAGAAGCATTTAAAATTCTTACCTGCAGAGATTTTGCAAAGACTAGAAAGTCTTGTCCTGAGTGAGTGTTTGCAGACAAACCCCAGCAGCAGTGTGGCAGGAGGGCTGTGCTTGTCCCTTTGCCTCTGCCACTTGTCCCAAAAATCGTTTAAAAATTAAAACTTTTTAAAATTGAATTAAAAATTTTAATATACCTGCTGGTTTTCCTTGGCTCCAGTCTGTAGCACCACGTCCCAGGAAAAACAGGCTCTGCATTTCCTGCTCATTATTTGTCACGTTTGTGTCCACCCCTGGGCCATCAAGGGAAAATCCCTCTCTTTATTTTCAAACTAACAATGGGATTACTGCTCTGTGAGGGGTTTTTGTTTGTTTGTTTGGGGTTTTTCTCAGTGTTGCATGACACAGTGCTATTAGTGTTTTTACAATGATGAAAGAGGAAACTGCATTCCAGGGGCAGGTCAGCTGCAGGTTAAAAGAGATAAAAAATCAGCCTTCTCTGTCATAATTGCCTGCCATGGAAGGAATAGTGCCTGAACATTAATGTCAAGTGTTTTGTACTGAGATGTCATGTGAAATAAACCTGGTACAAGCCCAAAAGCACACAAAAGGATAAAATGTAAAATTATTTATACAAAGATCAAAGTATATGTGGAGGTAAAGGAGTTATAGACCGTGGGCTACAGACAAGTTTAAATTCTGTGTCCTCTTTGAGCCTTAGAATTTACACTATTCCATCTGCTATAACTCATAAGCAACTATCCTGATTTCATGAGCTTTGTGATATCAAGAAAATTTTCACAATAAATAATAAACAAGTCAGATTTTTTTTTAATTCCATAAGAATTTACCATACATGGTCTTCCACAAGTGGATAGAAATGTGAACACAAGGGTTGACACAACATTGACATGCAGAGAAACATGATTTGTTTTCTTTGAGATAGGTAACCTTTCAGAGAAGCTGCCTGAAGAATTCTATCAGCAGGAAATTATCATTTCTACATACCTGGCATTATATAATTTAATGTTGTTTTCCCTTGACTCATGTAAAGCACAGAGGAATGGCAAAGGTTACCTGTGTGGTCCAATCTGTTGAAAAAAATCATTTTTATTTGGCTCTTTTAGCCCAGGATGATCTTGCTGGTTTGGGAATGTCCATGCTTTTCCTTGTCATTAATGAAAATATTCAAAAAGCTGAAAAAAATTGTATTAGTCTCATTAAGGTACCTTTCAAGTTTCAGCCATGTGTGCTGAATTAGGGAACAGTATTTTTGTACTCCTGGACCACAAAGGAAATGAGTTACACTCGACTGGGCACTAAAATGATCTTCAGAGAGCAGTATTGGGCTGAAAATATAAAGATCATGTATAAAACTTCAGAGGAAAAAAGAACCTCAGTCAGCTGGTTTGGGTTTGGTTTGGTACCAGAAGAAACCCTCACTTTAAGCAAGAAATACTGTGAAACACTTCTCTTTTCTGAGAGGTAAAAACTTGAATTCTCACAGGTCTAGTTCAGATTCATAACAAGTTCTGCTGGTTGGCTGAGTCCAATTCCTCCAGAAATGCAGGTGTGAACTCGAAAAAAAAAGAGAGTTTCTATGCAAAAATGTGTGGTGCTTGGTGTTAGAAATGGGTTCAGGGAGCCAATCTCTCAGCCTTCCATGGTTCCCAGCTCCATCTGGGCCTGCAGGGGCAATGCCATGGATTGGGTACAACTGTGCCTCTTTCAGAGGTTGCTTATCTATTTATTTGAATTAATAAATTAATTAATAAAGATCTATAAATAAATAAATAAAATTTATTATATATATAATATTATAGATTACATAAATAAATAAAAAAAATAAATAAATAAAAGGTACATTGGAATATCCTGACTGAACCCCCGTGTATCAGCTTCCCTGGGGAAGGAGCAGGGAAAGACCCCTGGGAATTTTTAATATTTTTAATATCTGGTGCATCTGCATCTCCATGCATTAGAATATTCTGGTTTTGAGGAAGATAACATTTGTACCATCTTCATAGCTGTTTTACACAATATTACCTCCTCCAGAAGCAATGTCACAAAAAAAAAATTGAAATTAATTTAGCTGCACTAATATTTAGTTCTTTTCAGCTCTAAACGTTTCATTTCTTCAACTAAAATTTAATTCATTACAAGAAGAACTTTAAACAAGCTAAAATTGCTATTTGCAAAAAATAACCACCCTGATTAGATTAAAATCACAATTTCTCAATTTGCCTGTGGAAACACATTAATGCAATGGATTCTGCTCTGCAGTGAATGACAGACAGATTGATGTGTCAACAGAGAAAAGAGTTACAACCATCAACGTGTCTCTCATTGTTTGACAGTGATTTACTACTGTCCAAAAGTCTGTTAGCTCCACTTTCAGAGTGAGTTATTCTGACTTATTCCATGTCATCCCCTCAGAGACATTTCCTGTCAGCCCCTGCTGCTGCAGGGGACCCCAAATTCCTGTTGGAGCTTCTGCTGTTGTAGGGACAGGCTCCAGCTCAAGGGGTAGGTTTGGGGTTTGGAGGGTCTCTTTTGGAAAATCAAAGCTGCATTTTATTTTTAGGGTTTCATTTCCAGGTCTGAAAGGCATTTTTTTGTATTAAATGGATAATTCTGATTGCCCAAATTCTGTAAAACCAGGAAATTTTTAATATGACCACGATCAAGGCAACAGAGCCCTTGGAGATGCAACGGTTGCACATTAATTAATGAATGGATAGCCCAGGATTTCAAATAGAATTAGTACAATTTTACCACCTAAATATAAATTCCTGTGCTCTTATATCCCAAAGTTTAGCTCAGGCAATGGGGAAAGTCTTGAGACCCCAAATCCTTGTTGAATCAGCTGGAAGAATCCCTTTTCCTTTCAGCTGTTTCAGAGCCAAAGCATCCATTTTTCCCTGAGCTATCACAGGATTTTCAGAATTTATTTCACCAGAATATTTTCATTTACCATTGATCATTTTGTCTTTCCAGTTTTAATTGTGTCTATGTTTATTCATGATCTGATAAAACAACTTTGCTGTTGATTTTAATACAAAGAAAAGCTGGTTTTTCACAGTTGGTTAGCTTAATTATCTATTTTTGCACCTTTGTCACCCTTACTAAAATAGACTGCACTAAAAAGTAAATTTTTCTGTATAGCACTCATCAGAGTAGGAAGCTGCTTGCCTTCATTTCTGGTGTAATAAAATAGTGCAAATACCAGTTTTGAACTTTTAAAATTAATAACTTTAAAGATATTGAATCACCAAAAGAAAACAGAAATTCTAATCAGAATGGACAAGACTGCAATTCTCTCTTTGTATTTTTTTCTCAGTTATTTTGGTACAACTGATATCTCCAGATTAATAGAACACTCCCCAGCCAGGTTTTCCTAGTCCTGTGTGTCTGTGCTTTGTAAATACTGAGCTGGGTTTGACCAGCCACCACATTTTTCACATCACTTGGAAAACCATTGTGTCCTTGGGCCCTTTTTCAGCCCCGTGACTGGGTTTTCACAGTGGTTTTCTGTAATCTGTGTTGGCATTAGCAAAGGACATCCCCATGTCCCTGACTCTCCTGGCTTGAGTACGTGCTGGTAATTACATTTGAATTGAGAAGGAAATTTAAGGGTTCAATACATACAGAGTTAACAGTGACTTGATTCTCTTTTGCTCTGTATCACTCTCTGTTGCCTGGTCTTAAAATCTCGCTGGTTTTTAATGAAATAATTTGGGATTTGAATGAAGCCCATCAGGCCATCATCTAAATGTCAGTGTCCTGCACACAGAGCTTTCAGAGGTGCTGGGTTGGGTGTTTCATCCTAGAGCACATTGATTTATGTGATCAGCAGCACTTTATAATCCTGAGACAGTTCAGAACAAAGTTGGAATATCCACTGAATTCTCAGGGAGGGGAGAGCTGCTGAATACTTGCCATTAAAAGAACTGTAAAAATAGCAAAATCAGGTATTAAAGTTATGTACATTTGAAGTTAATAGTTTATATAGATTACAATAGTACATGTGTGGCTTGAGCACTCTGATTCTCCTTTGATGGGCCTCAGTGTCAGAAAAACCATTGTATTGTGTTGTAGATGTCCTAGGAACTGTCAGGGCTTTTTATTAAATAATATGTACATTATGAAATCTATTAGGTGATGACATCGTGCTCCAAATTAATGAAATTTGTGGGGATAATATAAATAATTTCAAAACAGTGGAGATTCTCAAGGGTTGATTTGTCCATTGAGTCGTGTTCCAGCTCAGCCTTGGGGATTCCCTCCAGCAGCTGCTCAGCAGAGGGACAGAGCCAGGGTCACACTGGGCCCTGCAGGGAGCTTACACCAAACCTGAATTTCATTTACCATCTTCAGACCCCACTTTATGCAGTTCTAGTGACATCAAACCTGAATTTCATTTACCATCTTCAGACCCCACTTTATGCAGTTCTAGTGACATCAAACCTGAATTTCATTTACCATCTTCAGACCCCACTTTATGCAGTTCTAGGGACATCAAATCTGAATTTCATTTACCACCTTCAGACCCCAGTTTATTCAGTTCTAGGGAATAGAAAATGTCTATTCCAGTCTAAAATCTGATGGGATCTGTTTTGTTGGGTTTTTTTCTCTTTGTTTTATGGCTGTTGGATTCCTCAATAATAATGCTGGAATACTTGGCCTGGAGGAAACAAAAGAATCATTTTTATATTTCCTACCAAGTTACATTTTATGTTGTTAATTTCTTTTGTTCTGTGTCAGTTATTCACTCATTCTTGAGTGAATATCACCCAAGTGATAACACTGCACAGGAATTCAGTTATTCTAAATCCTTGACACAAACTGACAAATTTCCAACACATTTTTTATTTGTCAAGTTCCTTATATTTTTTTACTTACATTCCAGTTGATATTCAGATTTCCTGTGTTCTTCACAACAGGAATAATACTCAGGTGTGTTTCACAGGTAATATGAAACCAAATATTCCAAAGTTGGTGGTGCAGTTGAGTCAGGAATAAAAGCCACTGCAATACCCTCAGTTTTCCCACAGTGCAATTTGAAAATTAATAAGCATTTGATAGATATTTATTGTCAGGGTCTTTTGGCTTAAACATCTTAATTTTTTAAAAAAAAGATATATTAGTGTCCTGCCAAATCTTTTCCTTTGACTCTCTCTGCTTTCTGTAGACTTTAAAACTATTGCCCAGGGACTTTTCAAGGAAAACAGACTTTTTTATAAATTACCAGCAAAAAGGGTAAAATTTGGCATTAAATTAAAAGACAATAAATCACTTTATTTCTTGCTGTTAAATTAGTTATCATCAAAGGTTTCATTAACTGATTTCTTATCAGCAAAGTCAACAACAAAATTGGAAACTGGACAATTTTCTCCCATTATCAAAAAAGAAAACATTTTACAGCTCCTTTTTTCTCACTTTGTCCTTTCTAGGAGACTGACTACAGCATGCAGATTGGGAATCAAAAGTCTTTAAATCTCTTCCTGCCTTCTTTGTTTTAACTGGAGTTGAAAACTGTGATATCAAAACCAAAATCTATATGT
Organism: Drymodes brunneopygia; assembly: GCA_013400955.1. NCBI lineage: Eukaryota > Metazoa > Chordata > Aves > Passeriformes > Petroicidae > Drymodes > Drymodes brunneopygia. The sequence continues at coordinate 793,264 of VZTZ01045548.1, read as the reverse complement.
TAGTCTGAGACTGTCAGAAAATAGGCTTCTGTAGATCATTAATACAGAAATATTGAGTTTAGGATGCTGTGTCCTTTTTAAATAAGCTAATTATCTGATAATTAATCAATAATTCAATAATTTTTTAATCATCCATAATTACTCTTCTATCTGCTAAACTTCCCTTGACATTCAGGTAAAATTACTTTAAATAACCTCGATGGAGTTCAAAATATTTGCCTGCTGGAATTTCAGCTCAGCTTTGGTGGGGCATTTGGGCTGCTCATTTTTCCCTTTTAATGTGAAAAAACCCCCAAACCCCACAAACTCTTTTGTTGTTTTGTTATGAATTTTTCTGATTTCCTGTTCCAAGGGGGGCTCAGTGGTCCCAGTGAGAGGGGGTGGCTTTGCACAGAGGGTCAGCACCAGCACAGGGCTCCTGCTGAGCTCCTGGAAGGAGGGAAGCTTTGGGATGAGCTGATTCCTTGGATTTAATTCCACGATCAGAACGTGGCAGCATTCCTTGCACACCTCAGGAGCTGCCACCTCACTCCTTGCACAGGGACTGATGGAAGGGCTCTGTGAGGCTTGTGGGCTGTAATTACCCTGAGTAATTTAAGAATCCATTCACCCTCTGCAGATGGAGATACAGTTTAATCAAATAGAGTGTAAATCAGCCTTTATTAGGCACATTCTGTGGGCTATTATGGAGGTGTTAACGTTTAAAATGCTCCTGTATTAAAGTGTTTCCCAGGTGAACAGGCACAGGTTTCAATTGGAAAACAGAATTTTGCAATAATGACCAACAAAGAGCTTTTTCTTTTAGAATTTGGGCTACTTTGAACAAAGACTCTTCAAATTTATAATCCACATGCTGTGGTCACTCTGTAAACCAAGTTATTTCTTTGGAAAATAGTTACTGAAGTATTGATTTTTGGTCAATAATTAACCAAAAAATTTTGAAGTTGAACATTTGCAGCAATACGTTTTTATATTAAGATGACCAGATTTGCAGATATTCCAGATTTGCTTTTAATTACTTCAAGCAAAGGGATGCAAATCCAAATTCCTTCTGTCAATCTTTGGTTGTGTGTGAGTTGAGATCTATCTCTATTTTTATGCGCAGAGCTCTAGTTTTGGGAAATTCTATATTAATATTACACTTCTTTGGGGAGTTTAAAATGTAAATGCTTTGTGGATTTCTCTCATTAATGGTATAGCAAAAATATTATCTGTATTGCACTTACAAGGTCCCACAACAAATCTGCAGCAGAGAGGTGATTCTACAGACCAGTAACAAAGCTGGGCTGGTGTTTATGGAGTCCTGTGTTGTTAGGATGAATTTTGGTCTGCAGTTAGCACTAAAAACATCATTTTCTAAGGCTTTTCTAGTCCAAATATAAGAATATCTTCCTCAAAGCCTCAAAGTCTGCAGAGGCCTGTGGTGATCTCAGGTGCAGCTGCTTTGGCTGTTCACAGGATATTCCCACCATCAATTCCAAAACTTTTCATATGGATATTTTGATGGGAATGTTGAGTGCTGGGATTTGACACCTTTGTGATTCAGAATAACTTTAATGCCCAACTTTCCAGGGTAGGGAATGGAAAGGTCCTCCAGTCCTTTGAGGATCCAGTCTTTGAAGAAGGATTATGCCTATTTTTATGAGCAGTAAATCTGGCCTGAAGCATCTCAGCTGGCATTTAGTGCAGAGTTCTGTATTTAGTGACTCAAACCCGTATTTCATGTGCTCAGCTGACCCCTGGTTTTGGCAAAGGCACTTGTCCAGTGGGTCTGGTGAGCTGAGTTGGGCTGTTCCTGGCTCACTGGACACAAAATCCATGGCAAGTGTCAATGGCAGCACACAGTGATGACAATGAGGGTGATCAGACCCAGAGAGAAAACATGGAATGAAGAATAACAGCAGGGTGGAGAGGTGCATTCCATTTTCATGTGATGTACATTTAAAATGGAATCGTGGGTGCAATATGAGCAGGATTTCTTCTCAAAAGCTCAATGCTGATCATCAGCTCTGGTAGATTTATCTATTAGACACTGCCCTCTAGATTTATGGTAATTGTGAGTTTGGCTCCCTCTGAATTCTGAGAAAATAATAGAGATGGAAGGAATGCCAGCTGGCCTTTTTGTTCTGAAGAATTAAAAAGAAAAGGAAAAGCAAACATTTGATGGGGCTGATAGTTGTTTGCTGTCTGGGCAAAAAGCAGCAGCTAATTTCCATTTCTGCATCCCTCACAGGGCTGCTGCTTTCAAGCCTCCCCATGTAAAAGAAAACGAAATAGTTTCTCAGTTAATAAGTGCCACTACTGGGTTTGCTGGGTAAAAATGAGAGCTTTTAACACCCATAATGTGGTGTCCTGATGGAGTTTGCCCAGTTTGGGATCTGCAAGGTGAAATGCAGAGCCCGTGGGGGCCAGGTGTTCTGAGTTAGCAAATACAGGCAATAAGGTGCAAACTGGGCACCCTTGGCTAATAAAGACCTCACTCCTGCCATCCCAAAAATAAAGGCATAGGGTCAAAGCAAAGCCAAATCTTTCCATTTTTAATGCTGATACTGCCAGTGATAATTCAAATAGAAATGGCAAATATTTTGTATATTGAGGGTTGGCCTTTATTTTTTATTGTTATCTGTGTATGAATCAATGATTTTATGTAACAGTTTATTCATTAATTAAATATGATCTTTGTTGCATATGTTTATTTAAGTTACCAACTTTTGAGTAGTTCAGACAGTTCTGTGTTTTAGAGGAAAAAGGCCACTGGGAATATTCTCAGCTGTCCTGAATGAATGAAGCATTTACAGCTCTTCATTTTTGCAAATGACACTGAAAATAACATTAAAGTGTCAGATGGGGGGGGTCTATGGATATTGGAAAATAAGGACAGGGAAAAGGAACTCAGGTCTTTCTGACAAGCTAACAAAGGACCTAAGCTATGAATCTTAGGGACCTGAAGGAAGAAGATGGAGAAGAAGGAAATAATAATAAGAATTATTATTTATTATTATTATTATTATTATTATTCCCTCCCACATAGCAATGGATTAAATTCAGTTCCCCTCAGGGTCACTGTGTGATCTGTGTAAGGAGAGGGGATAAAACCCCATCATTTTCTCCAGAGCACCCTGAAAGCCATTTCTGGCAGTAGAACTAAAATCTTGCATTTTTAGTGGAATTCACTCTGCTTCCTTGTATCCCATCCTGTTTGAGATTAGAGAGATCCTGAGCTGCTTTGTTTTGACTCATCCATTGGATTCTGTGTATTTTTCATGTTTTCACTCATATTTATTGCAATTTATTCATCTATATTGCCCAGAAGGATTTGGATTGAAAGTCCAAAGATTTTACCTGCTGTGAAATTGCCTCTCACTCCCAGCCTGCATTGACTGATTCAGGATTTTCCTTTCTGTCCTGTAAAACATCTCTTTCAGGAGTTCCCATGTGATGGTTCTGTGAGATTTTTGGCCTTTCCATCTTTCAGCCAGCCTGGCGTGCTTGCAGGATTTAGCACTAAACAAATCCAGTAACGATTTTTTTTTTCAATCTCCCAATTACTTCTCCCTTCAGGTGAAATACAAATAGAGTTGAGCAGCAGATTAAAGTGTTGCTGGAGGCTCTGATCCTCTGCCATCATCCTCAGGAATGTTATACACGTGTTTTTTTCAGAACAAAACAAACAAAAAAAACCTGAATATGTCATTTTTTTTTCTTTCATACTTCACGGAAAATGCTTTTTCTGTGCTATAGTCCCAAAGCAAACCTCCACCTCCTGTCCCTGAAACTATTCCATCAGCAGCCTTTGCTCTGTGACACAATGCTTGTCAAAGGAGAGATAAGAAAGGGAAGGGGCTTTTTGTAAAGATTGTTTATTGGGGAGGAAAAACAAAGCAGTAAAACAGAACACATAAAAAATGAAAATTGCCACATCGTTTAATGAATATTTTGTAAAAATCATTTTCTATTCTCCCACGAATTCATGCTAGCAGCACTGCTGGCTGCTTGGACATGATTTATCATGTCAGATTATATTGCAGCAAGCAGACTATCTACCCTTTGACCTTGAAGACTCCTACCACGCTGCAATAAATTTTGGGTTCTTAAAAGCAGAGAGGGAAAATGGTCTTTTAAACAGTTCCTGAGCTTAAATACCTTGCAAAAAGAGTCAGTTCTTTTTATTCTGCTCTGTGCTAACAGACAATATTTTGTCGTTCTGCATTTATGTGGAAAAATATTTGGAATTTTTTGCATTTCTGACTTGGGGGTGTGAGTGTCTGCAGCTAAATGACATTTTCAGCACAAGCTCGTGAACCATGTTAACAGAGCTTTGCCATGACAGTGTTTGCTGAGCTGTGAAAAATGTGAAGTTCTCAGTGCAGCCTCTTTCAGAACCTGATTTTTAAGTATTTCAGCTCCAGTTTTGTGACAAACAATTGCTGTGGGATGGAAACCTGGAAAGACACCTTGTGAAACAAGGGAGCCTCGTTTCTTGTAGATGTGTTCCTACATTCAGCAGTCCTGGAAACAGAGTTTCCCTCAAGCCCAGAACTTCTCCTTTACCCACCAACCCAAAAATTGTGTCAGCTGGCTCCAAAAATGCCTGGAAAACTGGTAAAATATACAGGTTTTTGAGATAGAAAATGTAAATCCCAATCTTTCCTTCTGTGGGGTCAGTGGTTTCCTCTCAGGCTGCTGATTTTCACAGAATCCCAGAATGGCTTGGATTGGACAGGACCTCAAAGCTCATCCCATTTTTCCTAATATCCACTTTAAACCTGGCCTCCATCAGCTTAAAGCCATTCCTGCCCACTCTGTGGCTATTTTCACATTTTCTGAACTCTGTATCTTTGAGATCTCTAATATTTGTCAAATTGAAGTTGATGAGTGGATCCAAAAGTCTTGATATTGGGGTTGTTTCTAATATAAGACAAAACCCAAAAAAAACCAACAGGAAAAACCCCTATCTATAAAGTGTATTGTAGTTAAGAAAAAAGTAAATTTGTGGTGTAGTTGAAAGGACACAAGTAGGCAGTTACCTTTTCAAAATTTTTTTCTAAAGAAATCTGTATTTTGGTCTCTAAAACCTTCACAACCATACTTGGCAGAGCCATGTCTGCAGAAAATATATCTGCTAAATATATGCTTTATAAATATTCTGTTACATAAAAGGTTCAGTGTTGTGGGGTTTCCCTCTTCTATTTTTTAATGTGATCCTTAAATTCTTCCACCTGTGTGATTAAGCTTGCTCTTGTCTCAGCCTGTTTAATCACAGGAATTTTAGGCTAATGGCACCTCATCCACTGAGCAGCCCAAATTTCATGGCTACTTTATTCTGCTTTGTGGTAAAGCTATTGAAGAGCCTCTTCATCCACAAATAAAAATAAATAAATTATAAATATCTCTACTGAGCAAGGGAAATTGTGCCCTGGAGCACTCAGAGAAGCTCCAGCTCCAGGAATTCTGACTTTGATCCCCAGGAATGGATCTGTGCAGAGGAGGGGTCGTGGGGAGAATTGTGTAATAATGGAGTGGCTGCATCATTAGTGCAAAATAATTAATCATTTTGCCAACGTGTGCAGCCTGTTGGCTCAGCAGAAACCCGTGTGAGAAAGGCAGAGACAGTTTTGGTGTTCATTTTTTCAGTACTCAATTGGAGGAACCTTCTGTGAAGGAAAAAGGAATTTCAGTCTCTGGGTCACTTCTGTCAATCAGATAATGACAACTGAATGGAACTTATTGTAACTCAACCCCTAAAGCCACGGTTATTCTGAACTTGCCTTTACATTGAAATCCACCTGGACATTTAAAGATGTAACTTTCCATTCTCTATCCTGTGGAGATCAAGAAATAAAGGGTTTTTCCTTTCTTTTCTGATTTTACTGAGGACTTACATTTTATTAATAACATCATAAACCATGCAGACTTCTGTATTCAGTACTAAGAGAATCCTCAAAACCAAAACCAAGAATCAACAAAATTTTTTTAGTATTTTGAATTATTATTTCAATACAGAAATTTCATTACTGAAAATATTACCTTAAAATGAAAAGCAGAAAAAAATCCACACCAATCATAAAAATTACATTGAAATTATTATAAAGAGTAAAAAATACAAATATTAAGATGTATAAGCTAGGCTTTATGGGTAAAACTCTCATATGATAAATAGTTAAAAAAAAGAATGAAGCATCAAATATTAAGAGAAAGAGCATGAATTTATAGCACCACTTATGGAGGAGTCCATGGTTTTAATGCAGGCTCAGCTGTTGATTTTTATTTACTTTAAGTGTTCATTGAGAGCAGTGCAAAACAATTGAGCAGCTCTAATTTCAGAACCAGCAATATTAATCCCATTAAATACCTCATTGATTGGGATACTGCCTCTCATTATTCCTTCTGCTGTTCATGGGATTTGAATTTATTTCCTCTGTGCTGTCCCACCTGGAGAGAAGGAGGGGAGGATTTCTTTTCCCCTGAACTGGAAGAAACATTTTCCTGCAGCTCTGCCCAGGACCCACAGGCAGCAGCTTTAACACTCACCTGATGAAAGGAGCTCGAACTTTTTGCTGCCCCCTGAGGAATTCTCTGTTGATTGAAAAGATCCACTCATGACCTGAGTTTCTATTTTAGCCTGATAAATATTAGGACAAAATATGTGAAGCCCTGTAATGCTGACCGAGTGTTACAGTGGGATTCACTTAGCAGGGAATTGTGCAGAAATTGCAGGAAAACAAAAAGTAAGAATTATCTGTCGTGTCCGTAAGCAGCAACTGAAAACACCTTTACAAATGGTAATGGATTTAGGGAACTCTGCTGGTTTTTAATTTACTTTCAATAATTCATTAACATGCACTTTAACCCTAATCGCCAGTCCCCACAGGATTCGCGCGCTGTGCCAAACGAGGTTTCTCCTAGGCAAAATTAATTTTCTGCAAATGACTCCCCTATTTTTCCTGATTCAGGAGCACCAGAAGGTAGCACAGCTTTGGTGATTTGATCTCGATACATGAGATTTCAGCACTTGTTTCAGCCGGCATTCTTGTGTATTGAATTTTCATTTTTAGACTGCTTAAAGATTGGGTGTGACTTGGAGAAGGATATGATTCATTTTGATGGAACAGCTTCTAGGTATCTGTATTGGTGCTTATTAATTACTTTAGCAGAAGTGTTTTGTTCCTTCAGTTCCTCTGGAGGATTAAATACCACATAACATATGTTGGATTTTGGCAATCTCATGTTTACAGAAGTTTAAAAAATATTTTGAGCAGTTGTGCATGAAATTATTTAATATCCCTCATGAGAGGAAACGCTAACAATGTTAAACCCAAATACAACTGCTTTCTATGAATACTTTTATTCATATCTCATGAGAAGGTGCTGAATATGAGTATGAAATTTCCACATTTTGAGCTCTGGAAAATCAAGCCAACAATGATACCTGAACACAAATATTAAGAGAGGAAAACGTAGCACTGCAAACAGTTGAAAATAACACATTTTGGCCCAGTGACAGCTCCTAAGTAGGAAAAAAGCTGAGTTTGTTTCAGAAGTACATCTAAGTTATTTGAGAGTCAGATTATAGTACAGAATTACAAACACATTGAAGACATAGCAAATGCTTAACTTTTCTTTATTTTCTTTGTTTTGTGTCATTATAGAGATGATGACACATCAGAAGCTAATTCCTAAATTAAATTGAAATGGCCCCTGCAGGAGAATCAGGAGTTTCCCTTCCTTTGCCTTTCCCTACTGGCACAGCACTGTCGTCCTCTGGAGTGAGGTTTTAGGAACTGGAGAAAAGAGAATTTTCTCTTTCTGTATCAAACTTTGGAATCACACCTTGCTGCTCAGGTTTTTCCTGTCACCTCCTGTTACAGCCACTGCTGGCCTTTGAGGGGACAAAAACCTCTAAAAGCAGAAAATGTTCCTCTCTCCCCTCTCCTGGGCTCCCGTAGGGATGTACAGCTGATCCCATCACCACCAAGACTGATGAACCCCTTTCCCAACATTCCTTATTAATTTGGAAAGTCAGATATACAGGTGAGTCATTTGCATCCTCCTGCTAGCAGCAGTTCACTCATGCTTAATTGTTCTGATTTAATTTCATGCTTTCTGCTGCTGCACGTCAGGAGAGTTTGCACTGTTTCACCACCCCCAAAAAAAATCCAAATATGAGACATTTTTGGAGCCTTCCTTTTTTTGTAGTAATTTTTCCCCACAAATCCATTTTATTTAGGAAGACAATAATGTTGTTTTCTGGTTTACATATAAGTGAAGAAGGATATTATTTGCTATTGCTGGCTAAGATTCACTTACTCATTTAAACCCAGTGTGAGCCTCTAGAAAAAGACACCACCTGAGCCTTGGCCTGTTTGCTTTGACTTTTTCTATGTCTCACTCATCCCCATACTCAGAGACAATTCCAAGCACAGGCAGAGTAAATATCCATCTCTTTTACCCACAGACATTTCTAGGACTGCTTTTCGGAGACTAGAATGGGACTTGCCCACAGAAATCTTCATTTGAAAAGAGAAGGAGCTCAGATGTTCTTCCCAGGATAGGTGTCCCTGTATGGTGAGTACTTGTTGACAAGGATGGGTAAAAAAGTAAGTGAAAATATTCCACTTATATTGTGCCCTTCTCAAGAGACTCCCTTTTCCCATTCCTTTCTTGTGTTTTCTGTGAGCAGCAAACTCACCTCACAGCTCCCAGATCTCCTTCCCTCCAATCCACCCAATTCCCTCTCTGTCCCTGCCTCAGGGGTGAATGTTGTCCCCTTGCCAAAACTTTGATGTCTCTTTCTAAACTGTGTCGTCACTGAGTCAAGCCCCAAATTTCAGTGAGAGCTGAAATGTACCTCATCAATTCCTGTATCCCTGAACTCCAACCCCACCCCTCAGCACCCCAGAAAGAAAGAGGAACCCATTTCTAAGAACTTATTTCTATTTCCCACAGAAATCAGTGAACTGTGCTTGTGGAAATCACCACTGGCAGCTGCAATGTTGCTCTCCTGCTGTGTTGTTACTTCTGTGATCTTGGGCAAAAAGGGATTTTTGCTTTATATATTCTTTGGACTTCCCACAGGACTGAAATGTCCTTTGTAAATTAAATATTTCCCTACAGGGGAGTGACTTTTTTTGTAGATTCAACGCTGTTCTGATTCCTCAGGATAGGTACTTCCTTCCAAAACTCTCGTGGTACAGCAGATTTAATCTCTTTGTCGCTGTTTGTGGCAGGAGTAAAAGTGTCAGAACTTTGAAAACCTCTAAAAATCAAAGCTTGAATTGACATTTTACTTGGGAATATCATGAAAAACACTCCTTAAAAGCAGTGGTGCTGCTGTTTGGGCTCTCATAATGGAAGAGGATTCCTTTCTGTTATCAGGTGACTCACTGTGAGTTGTCAGAAATCTACCTGAATATTCTGTGTTCCTTAAACTAATTCAAAATTGGAAAAGTAGATTTGCAGAAAACTGGCAATACCTGAGTGAACCTACCCATAGCTTCTGATATTAAACATCCTGGGAACAAAGATCTGCTGTGTATTCTCTGTGTGACATTTCCCAAAATTCCTTCAGATTGTGTTATGTGTTGATTGTCATCAGAATGTGACCAGGAGTTGCAAAGATCTATTTAATCTGAACTGTACGAGTCAGATAGTCATAAAAAGTTCCATAAAATTTCAAGTATTTTTAATTGGTTTAGATTCCATTCATCTTTTCCCTTCCTTTTCCACATGAGTAAAACTCTCCAGCTGTACAGTCCCTCCACAAGGTCTTTGGAGAGCACAGAAGAAAAGGCAAAACCAAAGCAAGCAACTTTCCCTTTTGAGCACATTTTCAGTCATTCAACACAAGAATTTCATTGTTCTGGCTGCACAAAAAGACCTGTAATAAAATGAGTGATGAAAGAAAATTCAGATATATATCTGATTGCTAAATTAGATAAAATTTACTGAAGCCAAAGACTTCATTAGACTGGAACATTCCTTCCCCCAGTCCCTCAGTGAGGCTGGATGAGTTTTCTTGAGGAAAAATTATTCTTTTTCTCTGTATAAAGCACATGGAGCTGTCCCTTGTGTTGCCTTCATGGCTTTTGGAATGATAAACCTGAGAGTGTTGGATTTCCTGCAAATGAGCTTGGATGAGGCTATTTTCCAATTTTAGGCGTTTTTTTTGGCTTTTGTTCTTTGGCCTTCAGGAGGAAAATAATTTGTAGACAAACATGTGCACCTGGTGCTAAAACAATAGGTACTAATGCATTTACAGAGAGGATGGGACTGCAGCCCTCCCAGGCTGGGTTTCCAGGAAAGCTCCCAGCCATGACTTTGCTCCCTGCCAGCAAAATCCCTGCTTTGTTTTGTTGTTTGCACTTATCATGATTTCCCCTCCTTTTTTTTTTTAACCCAGAAATTAATTCCAAACAGCACACACACAGAGAGTGTTGCAAGTTTTAAATGCTGGTAGAGGCAAAAGATAAAGACAATCGTGAATGAATAATATTGCTTTCTCCTGAAATAGCGTAAATTTTATTTTGGGGGGGAAAATAATGCTCTTTGTTTATTCTGCTAGAAAAAGCAAAGTCTTCTGGAGTTATGTATCAAGGAGGATATTGATATTGTGGAGGTGATTGTGGCTAAAGCATGATGGTACCAATCACAGAATTATAATTTTGTCTAAAAAATTTGAAGGCAATTACATTAGCAGCCCAACACGGTCCAGCACTGCAGTTGCAGGTGTAATTTTTTTAATCCATTGAAATAAATTCAAGGTGAACACTGTCAGACCATGAAATTTATTTTGGCTATTTTGAATATAACAGCTAATATTTTTACACCAAAACCTGATATTGATCTTCTTTGTTTTCTGGATTCCCTTTCTATCCTACCCATCTACCTCAGCTGAAGCCTGACTCAAAAAACTGAATGATATGAAACTCTGCTTGGATATTCTTTAGAATATTTGCTTATGTTTTCACTTTTTCCTTTCTCTTGAGCTGTAAAACAATAATTCTCAAAATATAATCAGACAAGTCTAGGAGAAAATCTACCAAAAGGTATAAAACCCTAATGAGAGACATATGATGAGTGGGTGGGTTTTCTTCAGAGACCATCTGCAAAACATTTTAGAAAGATAACATCCCCCAAATCTTGGTTAGAGGGAAGGATTGGGTCTGAGATGTTCAGAGAAGATAGTCCATGGAATTGTGACAATTTAACTGGGATGTGTTTCTGAGAACCATGTATTGAAATCTGAAAAGATCAGGATGTGAGAAGAGAGCAGCAAAAAAAAAAAAAGAAAAAGTAAAAGAAAATGAAAGGTATGGGTAGAATTAATTCCTTGAGCCAATGAAGTATTTCAGCTTGTATTTAAGTAAATTTATTTAAGTAAATTTATGAATTGGGAAGGAACTGTATGTAAGAGACTCCAGACAGAGGAATGGAATAAAGGGAAAGAAGGATGGGATGTGTATTCTGGGATTGCTACCAGTCTGGAACAAGGAATAAGAAAGGAAAAAGCTGGAATAAAACCCTGAAAGGGATGTGCTAGAAGGAGATTGGAGCTTCTGAAACAAGGAATAAGAAAGGGAAAAGCTGGAATAAAACCTTGAAAGGGATGTGATAGAAGGAGATTGGAGCTTCTGAAGGGCACGAGGCAGGGCAGAAACTCATCCCTGAGTCATGAAGGGAGGAAGGGGATGGTCAGTGAGGGGAAACAGAGTTAAGCTGGGAGGAGGGAATTGATCCTGCAGGTGTGAGTGGGGATTAATTCTGTTTGCCTGTGGCTAAACCAGATCAATTCATACAGACTTGCTCCAGGGTTGGGTTGCTGCCGCTGCTGTGGTGCTGTTACACGGGGGCCATTTGAATATGTATGTCAGCATGAGGGGAATTGACTTTGACTGGGGAAGACAAAGTGACTGAGAATTGATTTTTATTGTGGAAGGAAATTGATCCAGAGAGAGGGGGAAAATCACTTTGATTAGTGTGTAAGGAGAGCTCCCACAGTGGCAGAGAAGTGACGACAGAAGAAATGGACTTTGATTCTGGTCATGACACGATTTTGAACGTGGCATTTGTAGCAGTTGATAAGTGCCCTCCATGAGATAAGATTTTGTGTCCTGTTCTGTGAGATGGCACGAGTCAACTTCCATTCAGAAGAGCAATAATTCATATTTGATCCAAAACCTCTTGTTATTGAAAGCAGCCTTGAACAAAAATTAGAACTAGGAACTTCTATCATTTCTGTGTATTGACACTGTTATTTACAAGCATGATGGACTTGTTGATTCCAAATTTTCAAGTTTTAATTTATTTTTATGCCTTTAAAAAGTTGGCCTGCTGATTTATTTCATGTTCCAGTTGCCGTTTCCAATCTGAGGGAGGTCCATCTACTTGAGGCTGAAAAAATCCAAAAGAAAAAACATAATTTAAGCAGTTTCCTACGCTGCCAGCCATTGTGCTTCTTTATATTTGGCACCTGGCAGAGATCTCTTCTTCCTGCCACCAGAAATTGTTTTCATGTTTGAATCTGGCTCTAAGACTCACAGGTGGTTTTCCTTCTTGAAGGCAAGGAGGGAGTGGAGAATTCCGAGCCTGGAAAAAGCAACTTCAGTTGTGTCCTCATGGAAATCATTTCCAGGTACAAGATGGAAAAGGTGACTGGATTGAACAGGAACAAATCATTCCTGGCCAAGCTGATTGATTTCTTTGCTAAATTAACAGCCTCTCTGGACTGCCTCTGCTGATTACAGAATATTATTTCTCTGTTGGGTTTTTTGCTGTTGAGTGAATATTGGTATTTCCTTGAACACTCTTGAAGAGAATGAGGTTTTAGTAACTATTTTATCAGCAGATTTCACGCTGGGCTTTTTATCATCAATATTTTTCTTTAAGTTAATTTTTGGTCCTTAATTGCTCCAGCACAAAACTTTAATATTCTTTTGCTATTACTTACCACTCATAGGTGCTCACTGAATCAAATAACTAGCAAAGGCTTTTTTTTTAAAGTTAACTGAAGTGCCTTTCAGTTTCTGTGTGGAAAAATATATACAAATATTTAATTTTGGTCATACCAATATCTCAGTCATACTCTTCTTGTCTTTAAGGAACTGCAAGGAAGGAGCAAGTCCAGCATCCTTTCTTTGCCACTGGGCTGTAATGCAGGAAATTTCAGTACAGGGAGGTTGTGGAAAGTGAGAATCCTGCAAGAGTTTATGAAACAAAAATGGTAAAAAAATGTTGCTCTTATGCAGAATTTTTATCTCAGACATTTTGCAAAAAGCAAACTCCAAGGCAATCACAGTTTGTCATTTCCAAGCCAGAATCTGTCTGGAACCACAAGTATTAAAATACAGATGGGCAAAATAGTTTAAAAAATACAATGATGAGTAATCTTGACAAATTCCACTGTTTCTGTGCAGGTGACTCATAAATACTGTCATTGTCAGGAATTTTGCTGTCTTTTTAGTTCCTCTTACCAGACTTACTATTGTTATTTTTGCCTGACAATCTTATGTTAGTCTGTTTTAAGAGGATTTTTTGCGATAAAATATTTTACAAAGCATAATGGCAAAAAAAAAAAAGTAGGGAACTTAAACACTTCAGTGCATATTTAAGGTTTCAAAATCAAACAATTCACAATTGCAGTCAAGTGAAGTGGTTTGACACAGAATTACACTTATCTTTTAATGGGTGAGTTCAACACATCATAAAGATAATAAAGATACGAGGCAGAACGTGCCAGTTCTGAGTTCAGGAAAGCTAAGGAAGGGCAAGTTTGAAACAAAAAGAGATAAAATTGAAACAAGTACTGTGAGAAAGGAAAGGAATCTTTTCATATAGGTTTTCTTTCATTAGGTAATATATGGGATGTAATAGGAAATAGATAGGATGCAATAAATCCCAAAAACAGCACAAGATTTTTCTCAGACTTAGAGGTCTGCGTGATCCATGGTATTTTATAAATATTGGGTACTTAATTGTCTGTGTGAGAAATAACTGTTATTTATGGCCATTTTACATTTAAGCTAAATTAGGAGCTGTAACCAAAGCCATCACTCCAGGGTTTATACAGCAATGTCTAGATCCATGTGATGTATTTTAACCTATGCACATATCCATTTAAAAGGGGCTTTATCTCCTCCTTGACAATCCTTAATAACACAATAGGCCACTCCTGTATCCCCTCTCCATCCATTAGTCAATATATCCACAGCAACCAGCAATAACCCAGCAGCAAAAAGCCTACTTAAGTTCTTTAAAACCTCCCACCTGAATTGCTGCAGCCAGGAAAAACAAATGGGCCCAAAAATGTGTGGCTACGTTTTAAAATGTGCTGAGCACCTGCAGCTTCATCAAAGGATGCTGGATGTCAGCACTTGGCAATTCAGCCCACCAAATTAAAAATATTAACTGTGTGGATTCGTAGAGGCTGCAGGGATCTGGCTCAGGGCTGGTGTTTTCCCAGGGATCCCTCCTCAGCTGGGGGTGTTTCCCATGCCACTGTTCCTGGTTATTTTTGTGACTGCCTGTCCCATGCCTTGCTGGCCCTGGTGGGATTGATACCTTAAGATTTTAGCTTTTATATTTTTCAAATCCTGCATTAGTGCATAACTCCAAACTCCATATAGAGTGTCAGTTAGCTGTCTTCACATTTTGGTCAGACAGAACAATCCCTCTGGGCCTGAGATCCAAGGACACCCCACAGCCTCAGGCCCTGAAAAGTATAAACAAAAGTGAATTGAGGGGAGCAAATTGGGGGAATATTTCGTTATCTGAAGCTGTAATTGGAGGATTAATCCCTGATATGTTCATGGACTAAACTTAAATCTGTGTGAAAATCTCATGACCATTGTCCATCTTGGGTGTATCCTCTGGAAGGCTTCTGACTGCCTAAGATGTATCCATTTATCTTTAATAAATATCCACTTTATTCTCTTAACCTTGGCCAGCCTCTGCTCTAGGCAGCCACTCCAGCACAACAGGATCTGCTCGTGCTGTTGGGGTACATTGGCTCCAGAGCCTGCACCCTCTGGGATCCTCCCCAAAACCAAGAAATATTGATAACCATGGTTTTTCCAGACCTGGTTTTGAGTGCAGTGTGAGTTCCTTGCCCCAAATCCCTCTCATTTTTCCTTTCCCCAAGACTTGCCCCGTGTTGCAGACTCTCATCCCAAGGAGTGCAGACAGAAACTGGAAAAAAAGCAGGGCTGATGTTTTTCCAAGATCCATCACCTTTTACACGTCTGCAGAGGGTAGCTGTGAGCTTGCATTTTTGTATCTGGTTTCCAGAGGACATTAGTTCCTAATAAAAAAATAATTAAATTAAAACCTCATAAATATGAGGCTACAGTGCAGGATTGGAGGCTCATGCTGAAAGCATTTACAGAACTCTCAGCTTTTTACTGTTGCTCAATTTCGTATAAAAGGTTTGTTTCAATGTCATAGACCCGGGATTTTCCTGGAAATAAGTCTGTAATGAAATCCTTTATTAACTGCTCACAGCCATGCAGAAAAACAAGTATATTAAATAAGGAGAATATGTTCTGGGTTGAGGGTTAGTTTTCCCTACAGCTTTAAATTGAGCAGTCTGAGCATTTTAACAATCCTCCTACCGCTATATGACACCTTAATAATACTATTTAAAAGGTTTGAATTGTTATTTTTTGATGCTGGGTCTAGAAACACGGATGTCTACCTCCCTCTCTGCCTCTCTCTATTTCTCTCTCTGTAAACATATCCCCAGTTTCCCAGCAGGTTCAAACACAGATGGCTGCCTTATTGCGACAGAAGCAAAAATGCTACATTAATGTTTAAAGAGATTAAAAATCCTCTTGGCAGCAGTGGCATATGTTACCAGTTAATTGTAGCACTGGAAGCTTCCCTGCTGTTTTAAAACATGGACTCATTTTACTTGCTTTCTGCAGAGCAGTATGAAATGTCAAATTTGTTGGTATAAGTTTTGAATCCAGTCTGACAAAAATGAGTCATAAAGACAATGTTGTTGTCCTTCTCTAACATGGTTTTCGAATCCAAATAATGTTCTGCTCCCATGCCAGCTCTGGCAGAAAGCTGGCTCCCTGCTCCAACCCAGCCATCATGTGCACACTTTATGATTTCAGCAGAGGGTTTGCCTTTGGAAGGCAGTTTTTAGCTCTTCACCTGCATTATTTCCGCTCATTGTCATCCTGGCCAAAGCAGGCTGCTGGTTTAAATTGCTTTAAAGATGTAACTGTGGCTTTTTCTGGCCCAGCCTCCAGCTGGAAACAGAGCAGTCAAAGCCACCCCGTGATAGCCTGTGAGTGATGAGGGGTTTTGTTGTGCTGGAGCTACTTTGGAGTGCTGTGGTCAGGGATGAGCACACTGCTGAGGAGCATCACCCTGCCCAAATCCCTGCTCCCAGACCAACCATCCTCAGCAGGGCACTGCTGACAGTGTGCAGAAATAGGAAAAACAGGGAAAGAAAGAGGAAAAAAGTGTTGAAAATCTGAAAATTTCTGTCATTCCTTGAGTTCAGTTCTGTTGCCATTACTGGAGATTCTCCAGTTCTTAAATCAGGGAGCAGCTGCCACATCAGATATACATTAGGACAAAACAAAGGATTCACTCTTCCTAACTGGCCTTTCAACCTCAAATGCTGTTTATAGAACCCTTTTTTACCTGAGAAAAGCTGATAAAACTTCATATTCCTGCACTGAATGGTGTCACCTCACCCTGGTTCGAGCTGCACAGGCTTTATGGGGCTGAAGCATTCTGGAAGGTAATTGTGGCATAAATACACTCTCACTTTGGAAAGGTAAACAAAACTTAGCCTCACGTATTGTCTGTGATCCTTTTTACTATTTGTTCTTTGCCATATGTGCACATTAGGTTTTACAGACAAGTGGATGTGATCTCTGCCCCTCGGGGGTTTGCAGTGGAGATTAAATATCACATGGAGATGAGACATTCCTGTTGGTATTCTCAGCAGGGAGGGCCAAGTGTGGGGTGGGCAGGAACCCTCCTGGCTCGTCTGAAAAAGAGACTTTGAAATCAAGGCTGAAACGCAGCAGTGGGAGGGAGAGCACAGCTCCTTCTCATTTCTTCAGGGGGCTTCAGAACATACCTGATACCAGTTCCTGGCACTGATTTCTACACGTTGAAAATTCTGTGCAAACCCAGCTGGTTTTCCCTGGTCTCACTGCTCTAAGTTCATGGTTCCTCCTCCTCCTAATATTTTTTCTCTCCTGATTTGCTTAGATCATAAGTTCAGGATATAGACAGTAAAAAATATAGCTGCAGATATCTAATTAAAAGCAGCTTGTTTGGTACCACGACAGGGATTTCAATTCCCCACCATGGGTCCCTGTCCGGGGAGTTTGATTGTTACAGCACCTAAAAAAGTCACTGGGTTACAGAGCCACCAAAGGAAATTCTCTTCCCTGAGTGTAAGAAGTTCTGCACTGACACAATTAACAGTTCCATAAATTATATTTGTGTGCTAATCAATACAACCCTTTCAGGATAGACCTCCAGAAATTAGCAGGAAACTTTACTTAATTCTGAAGGGTGTGGAATGAGCTGTTGTTTGTCACCCACTGTCTCCTGCTAATGGAAAAACTCAGCCCAGTGGTGACGCGTTCTTGCTCAACTGAAACAGAACATTTATTTTGGATTGCAAACCTGATCATATCTTTGAGCTGTTTGCAGCAGAGCAGACACACAAACCCCAGTAACACTGGCTACTCTCTAAGCATGAATAATAATGGAAATCTTCATATGGGACATTAATATTCTGAAACACTTGATAAAATCTTGTTTACATCTTACAAAAACATTAGAATACACAAATTATATACCAGTGATCAAGTAGTTGCACAGAAATAGATTTTGTAAAAATGATTTTAGATAAGAGATACAATTTTTCTTGGCCCAAGCTGTAAACTACTTATTTCAACACTCATTGCATATCAAGACATCTGCTTTCTTAAAATATCTTATGAAGGACTGATTTTAGGCATTAATGTTAAGAATTCCAGCCTTTCCAAAAATTTGGGTAATAGTTAATAAAAGAGTAATCCAGCAGAAAAGCAAACTCATTTTTTCCAGACATTCAAAGTCTGAAACATAAGATCAAAATGTTATTTTGAGATGGATAAATCTCAAATTCCTTTTCTACAGGCGGATTGAAGATGGAGATTGTCTCCTGTTTGTGAGGGCACTTGAGATTTACCAAAATTTTTGTCCCACTGCTTACAGATATTCTTTGCCAAAAGTGCATACACAATTTCACAAAGGCAGTTGGAAAACATTCTGTAATTTTCTGTGCAGCAAGAGGCATCACTTACACTGTTTAAATTACAATTACTGGTGTCCTATTATTTGTTTACAGTTTTATTGGAGCAACAAGATGAGTGCAGATGTAGCAGCAGTACCAATTCCTTGGGATTCACAGATACTCTAATTAAATCATTTTCAGACTTTGTTTTCTGCCAGTGAAGTTTGCAGTTGTAGAAGGGAGTGTTTTTATCCTTCTTTCTCCTATTTGTGAACTTGTGATTGTAGCACAAAACACTAAAAAAATGAGTCTTTAGCTTTGAAGTTATAGTGAATCTGTTAAATACATAAACAAGCATGTTTAGTTACTCTGCATTATTCATGTAACTGCAAAAAGATTCGCTCTGGGCAGACAATTACTGTGTATTAACATCTTGCCTTAGGGCAGTTGAAATGGTTTTTAATGAGGTGTTACCAATCCTGAATATCTTCCACTTGCCACTTGACCCAACAATTTATTTTTTGCTGTACGTGGGACATCTTGACATAAAATACTTTATTACAGGGATTCTGTTAATCATCTGCTGTGCTGACACAGGATTTTTATAGGCATAAAAGGTATTTATTAAACTAATTCATATTGCTTTAAGTAAAGATAACTAGCACCTATAGATTGAAATTAATTGGAATTTTCTGAGTGTTCAGATCCAGAGCCTGAGAAGCACGTTGCTAAATTAGTATTCAGGTCATGAAAACAACTAATGAGGCTTCAGACCTATAAAAGTCCACTCAAACAAACACCTGCCAGTGTTTTAGAGAATATTCTGGCCCTGGCATCTGCTGTGACCTGAAGGGCAGAGCAATATGAACTTAGCTAAGACAGTATTTCAGATAATTTGAGATCTAGAGACCAGGGCAATAAAGAGAAGAAAAATGGTTCTTCCTCCAGCGTGAGGACACAAATATCCACTGCCCAGCCACACAGCAGCAGCTTGAGCAGAAACAGGATTTCCAAAGTTATTTTCTTCAAATAACTTGGTTCAGGTGCTTGCACCGCACCAGCGGGACTGAGTGCTCTGCTCACAGTTGTACCTGGTGGATAAAACTGTATTTCTGAAAAGCTTTGGTGTAATGAGGCTGTCGGTGGCCACAGTGTGGATTTTGTACAGAACTGCTCACAGCAGCAGCTGTGCTGTGGCAGGAGTGTCCTTGCCAAGGCACCCCTTGCCATGACCAGGGGCTGCAGCCACGCCTGGGGCCAGCTCTGATCTGCTCTCAGCTCCCCTGTTTGCCCCATGGCACAGAGCAAAGCCCTCAGTAAACCCAGTCTGGATTTTGGAGCACACAGAAACACCAGCACAGAGCTTTTCTCAGGCTGTTCTTATCCTGAACACACTTCAGGCATCTTGTGACAGTGCAGGGTGCAGTAATTAGACACCTCAGCCTTTAACAAGCCACAATATTTCTGTGTTTGGCCCAGAACTGCTTGTCTAGAAAGGGGGAAACAGACATAGCACAAATTAATTTATAAAGAAATTACAGCTATCAAGACAAAGAGGTTGACCACTGCTTGGTTTGGTGCTGGAGCATATGGTGCACAAACATAATTCATCTTCCTGATTGAGAGGGGATGCAGGGGAAAGGGGAATCTCTCTGGCATGGATGCCCATGCAATGCCAGTTACTCTGCTGGAGCCTCTCTCTCTCCCTGTATATGTAATCTATGTTGAATTAATTTGTAGTTGGCTGGATTTCAAACACATCAACTTCGTTTTCATGTATGTTGATGGGATTTTCCTTTGGATCAGTTTCTTATGTTAATTAGCCCTCCATTTATGCTACATTGTAATGAGGTTTAGCAACTCTGCGTGTGCAGGCCTGGTGGGAAATGGGCTGGATCTGCACAATTCCAACCTTTGCAGTTGCCTGCTTTTGACAGGTTTTAGTTTCTCCTGTTTCCCGAGTCATGGACAGTCTTAAGTGGCCCAATCAGTTCTTTTCTAATTTTTCAGTGGAGAGGTTTTATTTGTTGAGGAATATAAAGCCTGATGCATTAATTTGCTTTTTAAAGGAATGAGGAGGGATTTTAGTTGGGAGACTTTTTGGTTCTTCAGATCTTCAGTGGTGAAGTTAAAAAGAATAAATGGGTGGGTTTGCTGTGGCTTCCAGTCAGGCCTCTGCTTGGAAGGGAAATACCAGAGATCCAAAGCAAACTGCTCTGTATTTAAGAAGAGATTAATACAAGCAAATCTTAAATGTCTTTGTTTTCAGCAGAACAGAGACATGAGTTTGATACTAAGGCATTTCCCCATTAATTGCTCTGCTCATCTGTTCAATACCTGAATAACATCTGATATATTAACCATTGATAATTTGTGTTACTTTATTGTGGAGGTGACTGAGGCTAAAGCATGATGGTACCAATCACAGAATTATAATTTTGTCTAAAAAATTTGAAGGCAATTACATTAGCAGCCCAACACGGTCCAGCACTGCAGTTGCAGGTGTAATTTTTTTAATCCATTGAAATAAATTCAAGGTGAACACTGTCAGACCATGAAATTTATTTTGGCTATTTTGAATATAACAGCTAATATTTTTATGCCAAAACCTGATATTGATCTCCTTTGTTTTCTGGATTCACTTCCTATCCTACCCATCTACCAGGGTGAGCACGACCTTTGTGGGGCACAGAGGTTCCTGAGTGTCCCTGCAGGAGCTGGTGCCACACTTGGGATTTCAGCACACGGATCTGGGGTTTTGTGTCAGAGATTCTTGCTCTGCCCTTGCCCCAAGGGAAGCAGAGCAAGGTGAGGTCAGTCCACGCCAAAGCTCGGGCTGATCCCATGCCCAAGCTCATGTGGCAAAGCCAGGCTTTTAAAATCTCTGTGAAATCAGCTCGGCATTGTACTAAAAACGTTCAGGTGGTTTTTGGTCACCCAGCCAAGCAGGGGCAGAGCCAGCCTTGTTTCTGCCTGTGGAACACCTCCCACTCACCCACTCCCTAACACAACTCAGCTGAGCTGGGCTTTTAAAAGCTTTTTTCTTCAGGAGCCCGAGGCAGGAGCTGTAATTACCAGGTCAGAAGTAGCTTCTTTAAAACAAATCCTTATTTGTTCCCTCTCCCACACAGCACAACTGTTAATGGTGCGGGAGTTAAGAGCAATTGTCTGTTTTTCCCTCAATAACTACCTTCATTTTCCCTTATAACAGTAGACCTTGATAAATACGAGTTTCTGTCAAGCAAAATTCCCTTTTGAACACAAGAATCTTTATCTCTCCAAATATATTTGCATAGCAAAAAATACTCCTATTGCCTACCGAATACCTTAAAATATTTAGTATTTTTCTGCTGTGTTGTGGGAAAAGAAAGTTAATCTAGATGACGTGGCTTAGGCTGTTCCCATTTCTCAGAAAGTTTGCTATAAATATTCATCTTAACCTGAGGCATTGTCGTTAATATTCAAACTCGGGCTTTTCAGCTTTATATTTTAAATAAGTGCTCTGGAAATGTATGAATGGACCCTCATTCTCAACAAACCCGTGTTCCACACAGAGATGTATTTTTATCTGTAGAATTTTTGATAGGATAATAATGAACTTGTCTGTCCAAACCATTTGGTTCATTCAGCCATTATGGTGAGAATTTATTGTGTTGGAACATGCCTAAAACTCTTCTCCTCACTTAAGTGGAATAATCTGTGTAGTACCAGAAACAGAATTTCTGAAAGGTGTTTGTGAGATGTCCTCCCATGTGAGCACTGAGCAGGGCCATTATGATAAGAATGATATCAGCACTGCCTGTTATGTAATCAGCAGTGGGGAAATTGTGCTTTTTATTCTGTCGAGCCTTGCAGTGATCATGAAGCAGGGGGAGGACTGAGCCCGAGCTCCCCCTATAAATAACAAAATCAATGCCCAATGTTTGTTTGTGCTGGGGCTTGTCTGCTTCACCACAGTGAGAACTGGAGGCTGCACAAAGAATGAGCACTGGATAAATGATAAGCACTGGCCTTTAACGGGGCATTTTCGGAGGTGGGGTGGTCAATGCAGCAGGAGCATTTGCTGGCTCTGGGAACCCATCCAGCCTCAGGCTGTGGTCAAATGCAAAGATGACTGAAATCCCAGTATTTCCTGAATTTAACCTTTTAGGAAATCAGATCCTCAATATATAATTGAATGTCCCTGGGGAAACAAAACAGCATCCTTGCCTACTGCATTCAGCTCTGTGGTTCTCGCAGTGTTTTAAGTAAATCAATGTGAAATAGAGAAAGTTTGCTGTATTTAGTTGAATGAAGTCGTTTTTAGAGCAGGAAAGAAAATCCCTAATGGTTATAAAGTGGCAGGACTTTCTTAATGGGCACTTTCTCAGCAGAACTTGCTGCACAGTCACCCATGGTCAAGGGTCTAGAGAAGAGAAATGTGCAAAACCATTTGCAGCCATGCATTGCACCAGAAACCAAGGGGAAAAGGAAAAAATCAGGGTAAGTAGGCATGCCTATGAGTGAGCCTTACCATAAATAATAAAACATGAAAGTATATAATTTTAGTATGCTCAATTGTTTTGCTGAACTAACACACTAATGACTATTGTCTTTCCATGAAGAAAATCCTGAGTGTGAAGCAAGACTTCAAAGAAGAAACTGGAAACTCTGCTCTTGGCTAAAAGATTTCAAGAGACCCTACAGCTGGGTGGGAAGTTCTGTACAACTAAATCTCCTAAAGTGCCTTATTCACTGCTTGTCTGCCATCTAATCCAATAATCTCTTAACCCCCTCACAAAGCAGCACCTCTTTGCTGGGTGCTCCTGTGCAGCTGCAGGATGCTCTGCCCTGCTCCTGATCCTGTCCATGCCTGTCTGCCCCCATGGCACAGCCCTGAAGGGGCAGGGATTTCCATTCCTGCCTTTTGGGAGCATGAACAGATGAAGAAGTGCCACATTTTAAACAGCAGCCATAGAATAATTCTATGTATTTTCCTTTAAATCACTGTAGCTGCAGGTGTGCCCTTGGTTTTCCCCATAAGGACAATGATCCCTGGCCTGGCACCACAGCAGGGATGGGGATTGGTCTCAGCTAATGGGGATTTTTGCCAAATTTTTATAGGACTCTTGATTTTCCTCCTAAAACAAACCAAGAACAAACAAGGATCCCACTCAGGAAAGGAGCACAAGGATATGGGTCTGAGAATTTATTTATTAACAGGATTTACCTGTTCAGCAGCTGCCCCCACCCAGGGAAGAACAGAATTGTCTGAGGACATGATCAAAATCTCAAAATCACAGAATTCATGTGCAAGTTGGATAAGACCCCAAAGCTCACTGAGGGTGACTGCTGACCATGTCCCCAAGTGCCACATCCACGTGTTTTTGGAACCCTTCCAGCAGAGGGGAACAAGCAGTGGCCTCCCACCACCCAGCCTAAGGATCTCCTTGCTTTATTATCCCCAGAATAAATTGATGCCTGCTTCAGCAGCATTCCTAAAAGCACTCATGAGTGGCCCATGATAGCTGAGTTTCTAAGTGCCAGCTCTAATTTAAGAACCCCCAAACAAACAACCACAGCAAAAAGCTTTTTTTTTTTTTAAATAATTGTTAACTTCATTGCAGAGCTGATTAATTGCAGAATTTGGTCTGCAGACGTTACTAAGGAAAAGGAGATGAGATCAATATATACAGTATGTACTACACAAATAAAACTCTTTGAAACAGAGTATTTTGCAAGCTACCAAAGGCTGATTAAAAACAGTTTGTCTAAATTTATTTTGGCTGCCTTGCAAAGAGATTTTAATTTCATAATCACAAATGCTTCATCCAGAGCACTTCTCCCCCCACCCGATCACAATGGGTGAACACACAGAGGAACAGAGTTAAAGTTTGGAAAAATTTAAATGCAGTGTGTCTTACGTTTCCAGTGTTTCTCTTGGCAACCTAAATACTGTTTTAACTTGTGGTGTGATTATACATTGGCTCACATAGGGGAACTGCAGAACTCTGCCTGCTGAGCATCATTAAGCACTTTGGTGCTCGGTGGGAGTTTGTTCATTAGGAAGAGTGGGTTATGAATTTTACTCTGTGAGCATCTTTGTCTGTGAGAGGGAGGGAGAGCGAGGTGATGAGAAGAAAATATAACACCAATCATTTAAACACACAAAACAACTAAATGTAAATACTTCTGTTTAAAGGAATTAAAGTATTGCCCAGAAGAAAATAAGCATCAGCTTGAGGGCTATGAAAGAAGTCTGAAACCTGTTGCTACTTCTGTTCAGAAATTTGCATTATTTCCTCAGATTTAATGTTCCTGGCAGAAATTCTCCAGTCTGCCATATTTTGCCTCTTGGTTTATCATTTCCTTTTACACAATATAGTATTTTTTTTAAAATCTTGGGACATATAAAAGCATCATTGTATAATATAATTTATTCTAATAGTTACCCATACTCTTAAATAAATTCTACTAACAAGAAAGGGAAGTTTGAAATGGTAAAGACTTAAACTGACATGATTTTTACCCATTTTATAAACTTCAAAATTTTCACAGCTGAGAATATCCTATAGATGATTATTCCTTGAATCATTTTGCACATCAGTTCCAAGGTATCAAAGACCACGTGGTTAGAGAGTGGAATGCTGAAGTTTGTGGAAAAGGCTGTATTTTGTAAGATATGCAAAAAGCATTTGATTTTTCATTGCACTATTTAAAAAACGGCCTAATTTTATATTCAGAGGGCTTCATTCTAATGTTCTGTAATTCTGTTGGCATCTCTGATGTATATGTTTATTTATATCAACATGGATGTGGAGAAAAATCAAACCCACCATTTTGCAAATGTTTTTACAAAGCCAGTGCAGTGTTGAACCCACCTGGCATAAGGGACATCCACAAGATTTTCCAACACACTTATTTTAGCTTCATATGTTATTTATACACAAGCTGGCATTTTTACCTACGAACAATAAAAACAAAGAAACAATTATTGAAGGAGGAGAGAACTGTGAACAATGGGTAATATCTGTTCCTTTAAATTATGCCTCCAAATATTTTTTGCCTCTATGAAAATAGCAAGAGCTTAAGCAACTCCTGCTGTCTTGTTGTTCGACATCCACTACTGCCCATCTGCCTATTGATTGGTAGGAAACTCCAAATGGGAATTTCATCTCATTAATCATGTCACATCACAGGGATTAGGACAAAAAAAAAAAATCCTTTATGCTTCACAGCAGCCATCTAATGCCCAGTAAGACAAGTGAACGAATATGATATGGATAGAATATCTTCCCACTAATTAAAGGTCATCTGCTAAAAACTGGGAGTCAGGCTGGCTCAAACGTGCTCTGATCTGAGCCTGCACATCCTCTGCGAAATGAAAGCAGTAAATATGTATTTCTAATTCAAATGTTAGCAGAGCTGGAGAATAAAACCCATCCATTACAGAGCAGTGCAGTGACAATGCTGGCAGCAGTGGTTCTCCCTGAGCAGCTCCCTGCAAACCCATCCCATTGATTGTCTCCTGTTCCCCCCTCTCTCCATCATCAACATCCATCCACGTGCCACTTCCCACTGCCACGCTCTCTAATCCTCTTACAGCACCACCAAAACCAGTGCTCTTCTCCTCAGAACCCCCATAATCTGCATTATGAGATACTGGGGTTTTTTCTAAGCCTTTTTGGTGCTGTAACGAGCAGGAAAAAGCAATTAAAATCGCTGGGATGTGCCTGAGCAGGTGAGGTGAGGTTTCCATCCCTGGCAGATGAGAGGGACACACACAGCCTTGGAAGAAAGCCAACTTATTAATGGAATTTGACCATGCAAAACTTGTTGAAATCCCTCTAGAACATCAAATGCCACATTATAATATCTTTACTGAGGTCCCTGACGTTCCCAGGAAATCTTTAATTCCCTTTTAAGAGTATGATTTTGGGGTTTTTTTTTCAGTAATATTTTCCAAAGCAAGTTTTGTGGGATGTATTTTGGATTGCATTTATGTTTTGCTTTGTCTCTGTAGTGAAAGCTCTCATCAGTTAAAAACAGGTAGGTGGGCTCTGGGTTTTTTTTGTTGGAAAGAAACCTTGAGGGAATTAAGGTTTATTTTGACAGAATTAAACAGTTATTTTTTGCTTTTGAGTTAATAGACAATTTAAAGTAATAAACATCCTAGAAAATACTGCTTACAATATTGTATTTAAAATTTTACAGGTAATTTTTGTCATGCTAATGACTGGAAATGATGATAACAGGTATAGTTTTAATTGATATATTCACTAATAGGATAAGGTTACAAATAGTCTCTCTAAAACCAACAGAATAATGCTGTACACTGCTGGTGCAAAGACTGATAAAATATGGGTATTTTTATGATTTAGTATTCACATTTTTAAAGTTTATGAGCTTGCAATTGTTTTGCATAATTTTTTTCATCTTTCTAACATTCTAACAAGCTATTCAATCTCTGAGAGCATTTTCCTGAAGTGAGATATTGCTCAGCAACACTGACAACCATGAGTTTTACAAAGATCATGACTTTGGCAGAAAGATCTGGATTTTCCCATTGACCTCTACACTTACAGGAAGCTCATGCTGAAGCCTGAATGAAAAGAGAAATAAAAACATCTGTATTTTTGATACTGCCAAATCTCTAGGCAGGAGGCAAGGGATGAAGACAAATATCTGATGAGTGGCTGTGCTCCTCTGCTGAGTAGACTGAAATATGCTTTACATCCTTCTATTTTCTTTTTTTTCCCCCCCAGACTTGCCTCTTGCCCCAGTCTATAAAGCACTTTCTAACATTCCTCTTATCAGACGTGTTTTCCTTCTAGCTGAGTATTTCCAAATCCTCACCTGCTACCAGACCTCTTTTGTTTTAATCAAACCATCTCCACCCTGCCCTCTGTCTCTAAATTCTCAGTTTATCCCTTCAGTTTCTGCTTCCCCTTTCCATTCACAGCTGATCTTCTTTCTGTGTTTAATCCTGGTTTCCTTCCCATTCAGGCCCCCATTTCCCAGATTATCCCATCCAGGCTTTGCTGACCCTCCCTGTTATTCTCCTTTCACCCTTCTGCATTTGCAGCAGCTCAGGTGCCCTCTCCATTCAGAATCCACTTCTGTCAGGAGCAGGGTCACTGATCCCAAAGGAGACCCAGGCTTTTCCCTACAGCTGCATCCACCCTCACCTGGAGCAGCCCAGAGCAGGATTACACCAGGGATTGCTCATAAATGTCAGCTTTTAGGGATTTTCTGAGCGTCAATAAAGATGTGCAGGGAGATTTATAATAATAAAAAATCCTATAATTTGTTTTTTAAGGTCTTTAGGGCAACAGGTGTAGAGCTTCATGTGAGATGTCCCCACTGGCTCAGAACAAGCTGGGATGTCAGCCCAGGACACAGAATTACTCAGGTGATGCTGTTTGGTTTTTGCCTTTTTTTCTGGTGTATGTTCCCTGTACTCTTTGCACATATATTAGTAACTCTGTAGCCTATTGTATTTGTAGTTTTCAAAGTCCTTTTCTATGGCCTTTCCCCAGGCAGAAAGACAAAACAAATTCCAGAACAACTCTTGGAGATCCATTTCCATAAACAAAGCACAGCCAGTGCTGAGAGGGGACTCCAGAGAAGGGGCTTGAATCACCACGTGTCCTCCTAATTGGTGCTTTTAATCAATTATGCTAATTTCCTAAAAGCTATGAGTATGCACTCACCCCTGGAGGGGCTGGGCTTTTGTGGTCATCTTTCCATGGCCTTCAAGATAAAGATCCCCTTTTATCTATTACTTCCTCACTGAAATGATCCCGAGTTTCATTCCCAGGCTGGTGAAAAGCCAGCACAGGTTGTTTGCAGGAGCTGCTGAGCTCCTTGTCCAGGTGCTCAGGGTGATGTGGCTGGAGAGCTGAGATGTGACCCCACAGCAGGGACCCTCCTGTGGCTCTCCCCTGCTGCCCCTGCTCCCCTCCTGCTCCTCACATCAGCCCAACAGGTTCCTGACACAGAAGGTCTTTGCAAAGCTCTGCCTGATGCAGCTACACATCCTTGCAGGCGTTGAATTTTGAGCTTATAAAGCTGTCAATATTATTTACTTCTCATGTAGTGACAGGCAACCACCTCAAACCTGACAAATATTGAGTAATCCACTCAACCTTTTGCCATTCAGAGGGAAGCTGACAAATCTTTCTTCGTGGCTATCTTGTTTGTAACAACTTTTTTTTGACCAAAGAACAGCACTTTTCCTTCAGACAGCAGAAATCTTCATCCCAAACTTCCTGACATTCAGCAAGCAAGTCACCTGTGTGGGCTCCTGCATCATTCCCATTTTTCTCTTCAGAAAATTATTTTAAATACATTTTACAATGAGACTACAGGCTTAAAATAGGCTCCATACTTGAACATTTGCTCCAGCATTCAGCAAAAGAGATTTCAGTGAATTGTGAGGCATTTCTGTTACCTGGTGCCAAACCCAACTGCTTTGATGTTAAGATAAAAACATCCTGAATCTGCCCAGCAGGATAAGGAAAACACATTTGATGTGCTGCTTACACTCTCATTTCTTCCTAGCCAGACAGACAGTGTGTTAAAAGCTTTTAAAGTGTTCCCTTTTCTAACTTCAGGATTGCATTGTTTGTAACCTTTCTGTCCTGTTTCTGGTTCCAGGGATGCTCTGCTGGTTCATGGCAAAGACTGGGCCCTGGAAGTCCCCTCTGATTTAAATTATGGGAGAATCCAAAGAAGAGAGATGTCAAAGAGTAGGAAACAATCCCTCCAGACACCTTGTTCAGAGCACATATTGATTTCTAGCACGTCATGGCAAGCAAAAGTTTAACAACCATAATTTTATGAAAACGACAATTGAACAGCACATCTGGTGAGAATTCATTTATGCTTTTTACATTTTTAACAACCTGGCTATTTTTACCCCTCTCATCCTCTCAAAGGGAGTACAATGTAATGAAGCATGGAGCTGGAACTAGGCCACACCTCAGCTGGAAAATGTCAAATTCTATTATGCCATCCTCAAAAGCATAAATCATAGCTGCACATTTTTAAAGGTATAAATGAGGGAGGGAACAACATAAAACATTGATTTGAATTCATGCAATGTATTTATAGTACAGAATGGTAGAGTATGAGTTTTTATTTATGTAATGTAGAAATATACCAAATATTTAAAGTTGAAATCTATAATGCACAGTATCTTCCCTCTGCTGAGAAATCCCTTTGAACATTGAACTTTTTTGCATTTAATTTTTTCTGGTTGTCAGCTAACAAACTAATCTGCTTAATTTCAGGAACTACTAGTCCATTTTTCACTTAAAATCCTTATTTTATATCATTATAAATAATAATTTTAATCATCTGAAGTTTAAAAGAATACTTGACTAGTATAATATCCAGGAGTCCACATTTCATATTTTTAATATTAAAAAGTCCTTTTCACGCATTGTTTGCCACATTTGATTGCTTAAATTATGCATGGGGAGGAAGCTCTGTCTCTTTGGCAGCAGCAGTGCCATAGTTCATAACTATTCAAATAAATAAATAGCATTTACTAAGCACTTAGGAGGAGGAAGGAAGGTTGTTAAACTCACTTGCTCTTCCTGTTTTCTTCAATATTCCTTTTATTCCAAGAGGTTTAAACTGTGGAAGTCTGGCCCTATTTACAATAAGTTTGTCTTTCTGGATGTGTTTTACACCTCTCAGTTCTGTATCAGTTTTTTAAAGGCTTTTCAGGATATTATACAAATGATTGGATGACATTTATGGGGACAGCTGATATGCCACAGAATAATGGGATTATGTACATTCATGAGATATTTTTGCCTGTCATTCAACCTGGAGTAGATGAGGGTCTTGGGAGAGTATTTAAAATACTTGCACAACATAACTATACTAGTAGGCTGATAGGGATTATAGCTGATGTTATATTTAATGTATAAAAATAGGGTACATTCATTATTGTGTAATTAAAATGGACTCAAACTCAGCTCACTTCAACCACTAAAATAAAACTATTGTACAAATCATGTTATTTATGATGTAGCAAACAAATTCTTAATCTGAGCTACAATGTCTATACCTCTACAGCTTTTGAGATCCTGGTTAAAGCTTTTGAGAGACAAATTGTCAGGTGAAAACCATTTTAAGAGCCATTTACAGAACAGAATTCCACATTCTGAGGCATATTTTGCTCAGTGCAGGTTCTCCCATCTTACACACAGTGGTTTTATCACAGCAACCTCTGATGTATGAACAACAACCTCTGGGATGTTAATTCTTCTTCTGTCCTTTATCCAGAGAGATCTTGTGCAGCTGAACTTTGAGGGTTCATTTCTGACTTAGCCTGGGATCAGGATCTTTCCCAATGAATATCCCTGTTACCCATGTGTGTCTGTGATACAATAATAATAATAATATATAATTATAATAATATATATAAACATGGAATGGCCTGGTGCAGCCTGTGCTGCTCTGCAGTTTCTGTAGGCATTGATTGTTCCTGGCTCAGCACAGCCAATTTCTGTGGTTTAGGAGACTTTAAACTGTCAGAGGGGCAGAGATTTTCTCCTGCTTTGACCAACACTGCTGCCATGGTGGACAAGCCTTTGAACCAACCATTTAAACCTGGATTAGAAGGTGGAGGACAGGCTGAGCTCCCTCCTGAGCCCGTTCTGCTGAGGACTCACATTGCAGAATCTCACACCTGCTGCTGCTTTGCTGAACTCGTGTGTCCCTGTGTCACACTGCTGGAGGCCATCCAGGCAGTGACAGGGGTCTCACTGCCACATGGATTCATTCATCTGGAATCCTTAATCCTGGCTCTGGAGGTGAAGGCAGTGCAGGCTCTTTGCTCAGAGCTGGCTCAGGTCACCCTTGGATGGGCTGGGGCAGGAGGGCAAAGGGAATTTGCTCTGCTCAGTGATACACACATCAACCTGTATAATAAATATATATATATATACACCTGATCTTTTTATTCTCCTTGCTGAGTAGGCCATGTAGATTTTACTACTTTGTAGAGAAATCTCTTGATCCAAACAATCCTGAAGCCATTTACCTTCATTGTGTAACAATAATTACCAGCTTGTATCTACACACGGCTCTTGTGCAGCAGATATTTCGGTGCTGAACGTTTGAAATCTTATCTCCCATTCTGCTCTGACTGATTTAATCTCCTTGCCTTTAAATTGTCTGCCTGAAGTCACTGCAGAATGGATCAAGAGGGGAACACTCACCTCATTTAGAGGGAGGTTAAGAAGCTATTCTTGAGTTACTCTTAAGAGCACTTAACTTATTCTTAAAATTTCAAGGAGCTTTTCTTAGGCTGAAGTGTTGTGAGGAGTAAGTTGAAGATTTAAAGTAGAAGCCAGATAGTTTAGGAATGTTATGGTTTGCATTGTCAGTGATCAGCAGTGATTTCTTTCCCTTCCTGACCACCTCAAGCCCACAGCACATCCCCACTTCAGTGTGGGCACCACAACCAGGTGGTGAATCAAAGCAGCTTTAACAAAATGCTGAGGAATTTGAAGGAGAAAAGGTAAAAATAGAAGCCAGGGCATGAGCAAGCTGGGAGGGGAGGCTGCTCCCTGGCAGCAGGGGCTGAGCAAAGGGCAGCCAACACCCAGAGCAGTCAGGAAAGTGTTAATGCTCAGGGGCTCTGCTCAGCCCTGGAGAGACACATTCCTGCTGATTTCCAGCCTTCCCCTGTAACACTTAGCTTAGAACTCAGCAGAAATCGGGTTTTTCAGTGTGTGAGCAGACATTTGGCAACTTGTGAAGTGTCAGATGAGCACGGGTGAATTTGAGAACTGGGGTGAATGTTTGTGTCAGGAAAGGGAAAAATCTTCACAGCAGAAAGTGCTCTCTAACCTGAGACTGGAGGTACCTGAAATAAAGCAACTTTAGTCTGTTCCAGTTACATGAAAAGCCAAATCCTGCACTGTTGACACTTTACAACTATTGAAACCTGGCTTAAGGGACTGGCTGCACACTGGAGATTTAATCAGTCTAAACTGAAGATGGTGAAGGTTTAAACTGTGGCCTAAATATAATTTACCACAAGAGATTCTGGCTGGAAAGTCCAGTTTAAAGTCCCAGCGAGGCAGAGAGGGCAGCCTGTGGGATTCAGGAAAGCAGCAGCTCCTGCTGGGGTGTCCTGTCCAACATCAAGGCTTTGAAAGTCAAGGCACTGAGGCTTCTCCTGCCTCCATTCCTGGGCTGCAGCCCCAAAGAAATGCACAGCTCCAAGTGCTCAGCCTTCCTGATTTTTTCTAACCCCACTGGGACACAATCCCTTCCCTATAGATTTTCATCTGCATGATAAAACACTTCATAAATCTAAAACATAATTCACTGGAGTATTGTTAGGGAATTTTAGATTTATCATCGCTCCTACTAATTCCATTCAATCTATTAATTTACCTTCTATTAATTTATCACAGCTTTCTGGGCTGGGTGGGTTTTTTTTCCCCACTCATCTGCGAGGTGTTGGATGCTGACAGTGACGGAAACCTCACAGGAAGCACTGACAAGGTCTGAAAAATAATTCTGGAGCCCTTGTGTTGCTAAGGAAGTTTCATCAGGAGAACCAACGATTTGAGATTGTTTTCTCAGCAGTGCATGAGATAAATGAGAACTATTTCCAGATTCAGTAATTTTGAAATCTGAAGGAACGATCTTATCAGTTTGCTGGCCACCCTGAACGGAATGCATCAAAAAAGATTAATAGGGAACAGGGGATACCTGTTTTCTTTTCAGAGCAAAAAAAAAGCCCTGCAAAAAGATTTCATGGAGCTGTTTTCACCCACTTCATTTTGCATTAAATATAAAATCTGTGTGTTTTGTATAACTGGCTTTTCGTTCTGCACTGCTGGGATAAAGCAAATTGGNGTTCTGCACTGGTGGGATAAAGCAAATTGGTAAATGAAAAGAGAAACAGGTGAAATTTATGAAATTAGAAATGAAGACTCTATGAGGGCTGATCTGCTGGAAGATTTAATGTATGCTTGGGTATCTTCCAAAATTTTCCCAGTGGGTAAAGGAATCTGTCAGGAAAACTTTCTTTACAAAGTTTAACCTAAGATGCATCTGCATTGAAAAGAAAAGGAAATTTTCTTTACCACCAGCTACAAAATTTGACTGTTCTGAAATCCACCATCCTCAAATATATGACAAAAAATGTTGAGACTAATAAGGATAAATAATGTAAATGCAAAAACCAATGTCTCAATACAAACAAGCAGCAACTCTTGTTTGTTGAGTCTCTTCCCAATGTAGAACAAGCCCTGGTTATTTTATTAAATATGAAATATTCCATTTCCATAGGAGCAGGACTGGGCCCATAGTTGTTGAGTTATGAAAACTGTTTTTCAGTCAAGAATCTATTGTTTCGATTACAATTATAATCTTTAATTTTGACTTCAAATCTTGTGCATCCAATACTCTGAGTCATATTTTAACAGTAATTAATCTGGTGTTAATTCAGCACTAAGCAATTTTCCCAGTGCATTTGACCGAGTTACAAATAAATCCTCTCCAGGTTTGAAGTGTTCTGGTTTTACCATGTGGATCTGATTTGGGAGATTTCTGGTGATTTCTTTTGCCAGCAAAAATAGATCATGTCTATTTTGGGGCTGCAGGTTTCTAATTCTCAGACCATGCCATGAACCACTGAATATATTTCCAAAGTCTGAGCTCCAAGGCCCTCCAGACTCTGCCAGAGAACTTCCCAGCAGAACTTCCCTGCTCCCTGCTCAGCTGGTCTTGTGCAAAGCTCTTTTATGCTTTTAGAAAGTTCCCTTTTCTGATGCTTTGATTTCCCTTTGCCTTTTCTCACCTCTCTGGAGCAGTTTCAGCCTATCAACCCATGAAGGCCTGAGTTATTTTGGGGGACAGCTCATTTGTAACTGACTTTTTTTTTGTTTTTCTCCTGGGGCAACATGATGTAGGTTGGAAGTGTTGCTTTGCTTTTATATGGAGTAGTTAATCTGATCAAAGTGCTCCGAATCTGCTCTATGCAAACAAATTCCTATAAATCTCAAAGCTGGGTTTAATCTGTGTCCTCCTCCAGCATTTCTCCTGCTCCTGTAGTGAAGGTGTGTTTTTCTCATGTGCATTTCTGTTACAAGCTACCCAGTTCTGTTCCTAAACACGTATATTTTATTT
The DNA here is from genome assembly GCA_013400955.1 of Drymodes brunneopygia. Taxonomy (NCBI): domain Eukaryota; kingdom Metazoa; phylum Chordata; class Aves; order Passeriformes; family Petroicidae; genus Drymodes; species Drymodes brunneopygia. Next base: position 758,871 of record VZTZ01045548.1, on the reverse strand, counting down.
CACTAAACGAAAATTAACTAATTAATGAACTTGATGTATGAATTCTCACATATAAACTGGTCCACAGCAGCCTAAATGGGAAGGTTCTGATAATGAAGGTGACAGTAGATGGCTGTTTCCTCTCTTTGATTGCAAAAGAAAAGAAAAGGGCAGCTCTTGGCCAACACGTGCCCATGGCAGGAGCTGTGTGAGTGTGTGCACGTGTGCGTGTGTGTGTGTGTGTGTGTGTGTGTGTATTTTGGAACCAGCCACGTTCCTCAGGCCCTCAGAGCACATCCTGTTATGAGGAAACAGCAATTCAATTGTGTCTTGGTGCAACAATGCAGAGTTTTGGAAGAGTTTCAGTGACAGTCACTGATGGATTATCAGGAGATGCTTCCCTGAAGGAATCACGGCCCGGCTGTGGGATTTGGAGGTTTTGATAAAAAAGAGAAACAGGTGAAATTTATGAAATTAGAAATGAAGACTCTCTATGAGGTCTGATCTGCTGGAAGATTTAATGTATGCTTGGGTATCTTCCAAAATTTTCCCAGTGGGTAAAGGAATCTGTCAGGAAAACTTTCTTTACACAGTTTAACCTAAGATGCATCTGCATTGAAAAGAAAAGGAAATTTTCTTTACCACCAGCTACAAAATTTGACTGTTCTGAAATCCACCATCCTCAAATATATGACAAAAAATGTTGAGACTAATAAGGATAAATAATGTGAATGCAAAACCCAGTGTCTCAATACAACCAAGCAGCAACTCTTGTTTGTTGAGTCTCTTCCCAATGTAGAGCAAACCGTGGGAGAAATCTGCCCATTTTGTTACTCTCTCACAACAATTCTCCTTTTCCTCTGCAATCACAGAATCCCAGAATGGTTTGGGTTGGAGGGACCTTAAAGCCCATCCAGTGCCACCCCCTGCCATGTCAGGGACACTTCCACTGTCCCAGGCTGCTCCAAGCCCTGGTCCAGCCTGGCCTGGGCACTCCCAGGGAT
>VZTZ01045548.1:633735-756235 GCA_013400955.1 Drymodes brunneopygia | reverse complement strand
TGACAGTGCAGAATACAGAAGGAAGCTGTTGGTTACCATTTGTATTTTTAGGCTCCTCTTTTACAGGAGGATGCCAAAAGCAAACTGCAGCAGTCAGATCCAACTGCATTATTCCTCCTGACAGCATAAAATAGTGAGACAATTTCAGGAACTAGATTAAGAATCATAGTTTTTCTTGCTGCATAAAATTGCTAAAATTGTATAGAAATCTGTATTGTGGATCATGAGTTAGTGTAAAATCTCCAAGCTATATTTTTTTTTTTCACTTTGTCTGTTTAAGCTACTGGGCAAGTTGTTGCATGAATAAATTTATTTTCTTCCTCTGAAGCTGTATAATATTAAATGCTGTGTTGTTGGCATAAAATATAAGTTGATCAGACAGACAAAGATTATTATTCTGACAACTGTATACACAAGGGTACCGTTGTACATTGAATTTCAGTGTGCAATATGGTATAAATCTTCATGAGAGACTCAACTTTTATTGGCTGCACAGAAGGTGCTTTTCCTTATTAAATACAGGAGATGTTCCCAGGGGGGATTTTTTAAAAATATCTTTATCCATTTTTTTTTTCCCAGGCAGTCTCTGTGCTGAGGGATCTGCAGGGGTGAGGAATTCTCCCTGGAATGCCTGGATGGAGACACAGTCGTGCTTCATTCAGCATTGGAGCACCTGGAGTGGTTTTGCCTCAGCAGAACCCACACGAGCCTCACCTTCCCCATTCCATCATTCCATGGGTGTGCTCTGCCTGGAGCCTGTAGGGCACAAAAATTCACCTCAATTCGGTGAAATGCCACCAGTGAATCCCTAAAATCACTCTGGATCTGCACTCCTGTCATTCCTGAGAGCTCCTGGAATGGTTTTGCCTCAGCAGAACCCACACGAGCCTCACCTTCCCCATTCCATCATTCCATGGGTGTGCTCTGCCTGGAGCCTGTAGGGCACAAAAATTCACCTCAATTCGGAGAAATGTTACCAGAGAAACCCTAAAATCACCCTGGATCTGCACTCCTGTCATTCCTGACTGTTGCCATCCTCTCTTCCCACCTGCTGAGGATTTTTGGGGCACGGGGACACCCCCAGACCCTGCAGAAAGTGAAGGGCACAGAGTGAGAGACCCTGGTGTGGGATTTAAACTGCATCCATCATTTCCCTGGCCAGGGCAGGGATTTCAGCTTTTATTGGCCAGGAGTAATTAGGAGATCTCATCAGCTGTCCATGCAGAGGGTTCCCCCACACTCCTAAATCAGCAGGACTGAAGAGATGGTGGAATTTTATGGCCTCTCCCTTCCTCCATGTTTCTGAGTCAGTAAATGGCAGCTGGGAGGGCTCTGGGCACAGGGCACAAACTGCATCTGGAGCTGATGAAATGCCAGTTCTCCACAGATTCATATTTTGCATTCAACAAGTCTCTTTCATCTTAATTTGGCATCCCTTTCCCCATTTCTAAATGAGAATCAGGTGGGTCTTTCCTGAGAGGCTCTGTGTCCCCACACCCACCCTATTTATGGATTTATACAGAATGGGTGAGGTTTGGGGGATGGAGGCAGAGCTCATAATGGGCTGTACATCCTTTCTTTAAATCAGACAAAATCAGGGCTCAAACTTCCAAAATTTCTCTTCCTTGCCATGAAACGTTGTCAATTGTGACATTTCAGACCCTTTTAGAGCCCATTTGAAAACTTGGCATTACTAATTCTTTTTTTTACAATTTATAGCATCAAAGTCTTCCCAGCTGTCCAAAATTCTCTCTCTTCATCCTGGTACTTCCTGTTATGATTTTATAGTTTAATGCACTTCAAATCTTAGACTATACCAGTACTTTTCATACCAGTACCAACTATAAAGTCAATATGCATCACCTTTATAGCACAAGTAAGGACTAGGAAATGTTGTGTCTCTGCTACTGATTTGTGCATTGTTATTTTGTGAGACAGTAACAGCTGTAAGGACAAAATACCACTCATTTCACCACCCACAGGAACATGAAATTGCATAGGTTGTTTTTAAAATTAGCTATCACATGTAAAGTTCTATTTTATATGGCTAAATAATAAAAGTAAGTGCCTTTTTAGGTGCTCTTCAAATGAGGGCTCAGTGCTGATGAAGTTCTCAGCATTTCTCTGATTTTATGAGACCCCAGGGGCAGTGATGAGATGTGTGGCACACGGGTACAACGTGGCCAATTTAAAAATGCCTTAAATATAACTTGAAGGGCTAATCACATTTACAGTCCACAAAATGTGCATGAATGCACATTGATGTGAGAAAAACACATCCAGTGAGGAAATCATAAACTATTGAAGTTAATATGTTTTATTGACTGCTAATTTTAATTAAGACTCGATATTAATTCTCATGGAAAGAGATATTTTGGTACATGGTTTCCACAGCCTCATTTTGCACTCTTTTCTTCAGTTAGAAGTGGGTAAATATTTTTTTTAAAAGCAGAGTTGTTCAGGAGTGGCCTCTGGGTGTCCATCCCCTGCCTGGATGTTTGCAAACCCCATAGGGAAGGTTCAGGGCTCACATTTCCTGCAGACTCTGCTCCCCATGGGAAGGACAGCACAAGCCACGAGGAATAAGGGGGAACAATCCTCTCTCAAACACTGATTCAAGTGGAACACTTCAAAATTTAGATCCAGGAGGAGAAATGATCACTGTGGCTGCTCTCCTTCGGGGCAGCTGGAGCTCAGAGCAGCAGCTCTTGGGTTATTAGCTGGGTACTTTAGCATTTATCTTCTGAAGCCAGTGCCAAAGGCATACAGGCACAATAAAGAATAACACCACGTTGATAAATATGCATCATTTCCCCCTGCCTTCCACAAGAATTGTATAAAATGGAAAAGCATAATTGGACTCTTAGTAAATAGAATAGATCCGAATTTATTTTGGGGTGAGTTTATCTTTTTTTCCCAGATTGAATCTTCGTAACATCAGATTTCAGCCTGCTGTGAGTGACTTTGGGGTCTGATTTAAAATATTTCAGATGGAGAATGTCGTGTGGAAACAAAATAAATGCTGCCTTGGCTGCGGTTTTTCAGTTATGAGAAATTATCTGATTGGGGGGGACAAAAACAGCAGAGAAACTGAGCTGTGCCTGCTGAAGGGCTGAGTTTGTCATCCTGAGCACTTGGGATCTCCACTGGCACCCTGGTGGGATGGGGAATCCCTGGAGACCTCCTGGCTCTCCCAATCCTCTCCTGTCCCTGTCCCACCACAATGATTGTGGTTTTTGGTTTATTCTTACAGCAGATCCACAGCCTGAGTGTGGGACTGAGAAAGGAAAGGATGGCAGAGCCTCTGAGTGCAGCAATCCCATCTCCAAGCTGCATTTCAAACGGCAAAGGAATTCACAATTAAATGTTCCTTCCAGTTTATAACTCAGCCATCCCATTTTTCTCTCAGGGGCAGGAGATCTGAGATGCAAATTGGATCTGCATTATTGTTTTTGTCTCTGAGGGAGCATCTTTATGGAACACAGCTCTGGTGAGGGCTGGCAGGTCTGGGCTGGGAAGTTTCCTGCCTGTCTCCCACCATCCACTCCATCATGGTGATGTGCCGTCATTTCAACCTTTTGATTATAAAGAACATTAAAACCAGAACTGAGAATGCCTTAAAATCTTTTCAGCTCACAATGTGTGATAAACTACAGTCAAACGAGCAATTATTAAACATGTTTGGTAATTAGGAGATGGTTTGCCAAATATCTTACCTGTTTTGTTTTGTTTTATTTTATTTATTTTATTTTATTTTATTTTCCAAAAGCAAGTAAGAAATGGCCATAAGAACTACTGGCTACTGTTCAGGAAGACTTAATGGACTGACCTGTGGTGGTTGCACTGAAATAAAACATAAAAACAGAGCTAGCAGAAGGTAAGAATGGCCAGACTGTGTTGAACAAAAAGGTGTCAAGCCCAGGCCCTCCACAAGAATATTCCAAGGCACATTCAGGAGCCATCAAGGCCGTGTAACTCTGTGCCTACAGCTCCATGAGGATGTCCAGGAGGATGTCACAAGCCAAAGGTTGTCTCTGTGTCTTTAATCACCCTAGACAGCTTAATCTTGATTAATTTAGCTGTTCCTTATGCAGGTTATGCTGTACAGCCTCAAAAGCTTGGAATTAAAACTACATTTTTCTAATGTTAAATGATACTTGGTTTGCAGTCCTTAATTTGTCCTTGTAGATAAACATAATGTTCACTACCAAGCAAGACACCACTGTAGATTTACAAATATTTTATGACAATTTCAGTTGTCTATTTGTTTCATTCTCTGGCAATAAAATCCCCAAATCTGTTATTCCCCTGTTTTTGCCTTCACTTCCATCTCACACATGGTCACTGATGTGGCTGCAGGAGCCTTGGAGCAGGAGGTGGGAACAAATGTCCTCCCGAGACCTCATCACCCTGAATGATTCCATCAGCCAACACAGCCTGGGGCCAACAACTCCCCTCAGTGCCAAGCAGAATTACAGACACCTAAACCTGTTTTTAACAACCATGCAAAGGCTACCACAGACTTTCTGCACAGGAAGAACTCGTGGGTTTCCACCTGAGCATCCCCCTCTGTGGAAGCAGCTCTCCAGCACAGCGAGCAGGACACTGAGCATTTCTGTGCTCCATTTAATCCCACAGCCACTTGGCCAGCAGCAGCAGCAGCAGGCTGGTGGCCAGGCAGTGTTTGTGCTTTGGAAAAGCCTGGAATGAGTGTCTGGTGTCCTTTCCCCACTCCTCCTTCCCCCAAAAGGACACCAGGCTGGTTGTTTTTCTTTCCTACCTGCTGGAATGTGCTGACGTTATTTGTGAAATGAGCAAGTGGTGCAGGATAGCCACAGGTTTTATGCAAGAGGCTGAACATCTGCAGACAAAATAAAAAAATTTTATTTGTCTCCCTCTGGCCTTGTATAGTTGAAACAGACAACTGGGCCAGGGTTTTAGTATTACCAAATATATCTGGGAAAAAGGCCCTAAATCACACGACCCGTGGGAAGGAGCAGACAGATCACACCACACCTGGCTGAGCAAACAAAGCAAGAGCTGGGCTGGGGGGAAGAGCTGGGAGCAGAGGCCTGGAGAAGGTGGTGGAGGAAGAAGGAGGAGGAAGAAAGTTCTGGGAGTTGTGTCAGGGATGGGGAGCAGGGATGTTGTGAGGATGCTCCAGTGAGCACTCTGTGGAATAGCCCAAAGCAGCAGCAGCTGGCCAGGAACACCTGGATATTCCTGGGGCCTGTTGGTGGCCAAAAGCAGGGCAGGGTGACTCTGAAGATGATTTGGGGCACAGAGGGTGCAGAGCACACTTGGGTTTTCTGCCCTGCCATAGGGAATTCTCCCGGGGGACCTGCACTGTTATGGGACAACTGCATGGAAAAAGTCAGGGCAGGCTCTGCAGCTCAAATGTCTGGGTTTGGGGAGAAAATCCCTGACCCCTCCTCTGCTCTCAGTATGAAGAAAAGCAAACTTAAAAGCAAAGGATCTTCCATGAAGCTTCCAAATCTCCAACAACACTTTAACACTGGATTAGAATTTATAAGAAATAAGTAGCAAATGGTGCAAATTAGTGCCCTATTCAGGAGTGAAAATAATATTTCACAAAAACCCCCTCAAACTTCCAGCACTGGCACCACCAAAGAACAAGTACCAGTGTATTTGTATATTCAGGAAAATTATTCCTAGAGGATGACTTCCCAAAATTACTTCTGGCTCTGTGTAATTCAAGGAGATAGATGCATATGCCCATGAATTGTGTAACTGGAGAAATGTCTTTTATCCCTGTATAGCAGATGCACAAAGGGAATGGGAATGTTTTATAACTTAGGCTTTTAAATAATAAATAAATGCTGACATTCTCAGCTGAGACATCTTGATTTTTTTGCGTACTGTGTAATTCTGAAGTGTACAAATATTTTTTTAGAAAGAATTATTTTTCCCTTTTTAAAGGAGCATGAAACCTCAAGAATATGATAAAACATCACAGTTGATTTCTAAATGCTTTGCATCTTAATATGGTTGAAGTTAAGGCAGTAAGTAATTTCTGAGTTTTTCCCTTGAGCTGCGTAGTTCTTTTCATATGTAATTATTCTCTGAGTGCATTAGATAATGCTATGGTTCCCACAGCTGTATACACATCTATAAATCATTAATGAGGCAGTTAACTGAAACAAAACTATAAAAGATTTGCATTACCCGGCAGAACCCAGCCTTAATTGACTTCCAGTTATTTACAATTAATTTTTCCATTTGGAATAATGATTGCAAGCAACTTAGGGTTTTTTATTACTGAGGAATTAGATGGTGACTATTCATCAAAAGTTTTTACAGAGGGGCTGTGTCAGTGGACAGCAATGAGCTGTAGGTAATCTGATTTTTGCATGCACACTCTCCCCCAAATGGCAGAGGGGATGGGCTGGGAGGGGACACGTGCAGTGAAATGCAGACAGGAGTCAGCACAAACTTTTCTGTCCTTCTTATCACACACCTAAGTTTAACAACAATTAATTTCCTTTCTTTACAGCATCCAGCTGAAAGGCAACAGGATGAACAGAGCTGGCTGCAGTTCTACACAGAATAAACTGCATGAATGAAGAGAGAGTAAATATTTATTTCCATCTTGCAAGACTGTAAGATAGGCACTGGGGAATAAACGATGCAGAGGCTGTCGAGTAAATATTATTCCATTATGCAATTTAAAAATCACTTTTATAGAGACATGGAGCAGAGAGTAAATCCTCATTAAGTTGTCACTGTTTGAGTAAGGCCCAGGACTGGGGCTGTGTGTCAGAGCCTGGACAGACACACGGAGGAGATCAGCTCTCTGTGCCTTGGAAGCACAGCTCTGGCTGACATTAATGGGCTGGGGATGTGCTCAGCAGGAAGGGATGTCACGTTCAAATTCCTCATAAAACTGAAGTCAAAAATCACCAGGCCCATTTGCAGCAGCTGATGTTATCTTGTTACCCTCCAGCCTTTCCTTTCCAGTATGCCTGAGCACACAGCAGTGGAGATTCCTGTTTGGGAACCAAGGTGGGAAAAGGAGTGAACTCTCAGGTACTGGAACTGCCACCCTTGGGAATCAATCAGTCCATCCTTCCCTGAGACTGAGAAAATGATCCTTCAGTGTTTTCCACTCACTGCCATTATTGGGTACAAAACACATACCATAAACATTCGGGTTGTTTTCTGTTCTCCCCCTCAGCTACAGCTGCCATGCTGAGGATGCTGAATGTCCTGCTTTATTTTCTTGTTTAAAATAAATAATTTTGTTGTCCTTTGGCTAACATTTGAGACTCTGCACTTGTGCCAGCTGGCTGGGCTGCCCTGAGCCAGGGAGGGCAGGTGAAAGCAGCCCTGTGAACACAGGGAGGGAATTGGGAGCTCTGATTTCTGTGCATGTGGTGCAGACCAAGAGACAGACACTGGTGAATGTGGGGGAGTTGAATTCTGAGTGATGGCAAAGCAAGGGGCTGCTCTCTAACTTATCAATAGGTGCCTGGGATTGAGCTAGGAAATGACAATCCAGCACTGGTAACCTTGAAAACCCTGCAATCTCCTGCTGCAGTCATTTTTCCCAGGTTCTGTCCTGCTGGGCTGTGCTGCAGAGTGCAGAGTGAAGTCCCCTGTCAGCCTGGCCATGGGTCACTCAGCCTGTCAGTGATTCCAACCTTGCCAAACTGGCCCTGCCTCCTCACCAGGCCATGAACTTCACAGACATTTCACTTACTCAGGCTACACTGCCTGCTGCATCATTTTTGCTGGAAAAGCCACTTCTGTGTGTGAAGTCTGAGAAGTTTTCCTTTGGAAATCGGGATGGTACCAGACCAGCAAACAATGTTATTATTTTCATTAAGATATCACATCCTGCCAACACATAACATTGGCAATTGCATTTCAAACTGTCTTGACAAATTGCACAGTACAATTCAGACAGGGTTTTTGCTGTGTCCATGATCCTTCTTATTGGGCTGCTTGTCCTGGAATAGGAAAAGCTCTGTTTGTGAACTCAGAACTGCAGTCACTCTTTATGCACAGAGGTGATTTTTTTTTTCCAATAGGAGCAAAGTATCAAACAGATCAACCCCCTATTTCTTGTAGGAATCCTGAAGAGTCTCTTCCTGCCTGTCTTCAAGCAGCAAAAAAGAAATACCCTGGCTTGGGAGTTTCTTGAGGCTTTGCTTTGAAGGAACTGAAACCAACTTCAGGGAAAATAAAACTTTCATTTGGTGAAAATTTCTGTTAACTTAAAAAAAACCCAGTAACTTTGAAAACCATGCAATTTACTTACCAGCTTTTCCAAATCAGGAGTCTCAGTCCTGCAGGGTTTCTCATCCCAGTGGCAGAGTTCTCACTTCCCTGTGACTCCTTCCAGCTGGGTTTGGTTTGGTGTAAGAGTCAGCACCTGAGAATCCAGGCTGTGGGTTAAACACAAGTGCTTTTCTCTTCTCCCTTTATGCTTTTTTCTTTTTTCCCCCAAGTTAGTATGAGCTGAACATAACATACTAGGAGAAATAAAGACTTACAGTCATAATGAGAGGAATTAGGTTTTTTCCTTTGGAATGGAATCTCAATATTCAGCTACAAGGAAAAAGCCATGAAAAGCAGGAGAGCTTTTTCCACTGCCTTGCACATTGTAGAGTCGTTTCAACATTGCAATAGAGGTGTCAAACGTTACTAAATCAGCTGTCAAATGCCATCAAACACTTCCTTTGCACAGGTGTAAATGATCACATAAAATGCAAAGCACTGTTCTGATACCAAAAATCTCTGTGTACCATTTCTGTCTTCAGCTGTTTTACAGAACTATTAAGAAAAAGTCCAGTAGGGAGTTTATTCCTCGTTATTTAAGCTTCTTTTGGTCTGTTCTCTTACTTTTAGGGATGTGGTTTCCCCCTCTGCTGCAGCTGACACCAAGGAAGAGAATGCAACAATTTGCACGGAACAGCTTTGGGCTGATCTCCACAGAACAATGTTATGTTTCATAATAATGTTCCAAATGTTAAAGAATTCTTCCTGCCAAAACCTCTCTTCTGCAAGTGCCCCAGCATCATCAACTGATGGCAGCACAGCTCTGGGAATAAACACTTGCAGCTAATGGCAGGAATTGTCAGGGGAAACACGGAACAGGTATTTCTCCCTGGTACAGAATGAAACATATGACTAAAGTTAAATGCCAAATCCTACCAGCACTGGAGCGAATTAAGGTTTATTTTTCATTCCTGCTAATTCTTTCCTCTCTTTTTAGCTAGTTCATCTTGTTTCATTTAATGCCAGTGGTTTTTCCTGTCTGGCCACTTTGTTGGACGGGGGAGGACAATTCATTTTAGGCACGTGGCTTTGGGTAATGAGATTAAAGCTCCAGGCAAAGCCCAGACCCTACAGGAGCTCTGCAGGTTCCAGCTCCCCAAAGGAAGGGAGTGACCACAGACACCTCCTGCCGCTCCTGCAGTCCCAAAGGTGCCCTGGTCCATCCCTGTGCTGCTGGGACACTCAACTGCTTCATGCAGAGTGTTTAACCCAGGCTGTGTACAGCAAAAACTCTTAATAGCCTTCATGTGAGGGGTGTTGGACTGCAATTTATTGTGAGAGAGCTGTGATACAAACCTTATAATGGAACAATTTCAGGTAACTCAGAAGGACTGAGTCTGTCTCCACTGTTTTACTCTGGATTTTCTTGTGAGAAGTTAAGTCTGGCTCACTGGGGGCCTGAGTGAAGCACACAGTGATTAATTAGAGCTGGACTGATTCTGTAGAGTTCAATATGAACATGTCACTTCTTTGGTTGCTGCATCTCCATCTTCCCTCTGACCAGGCAGAATTTATTCCAGAATGCTTGCTCTGGTACCAGGAACAGCAGGTACATGTGTGTATACATATATATATGCACACCCATTTAAAAAAAAAATTAAAACAAAACATATATATATATATGTGAGGTCAGTGGCTCCTGGGACAGGTACAGCAGCCAGGGGATACCTGTGAGGAGCTTGGAGCTCCAAAAGTCAGCAAAACTCTCCCCTTTTCCCACAACTGACCCCTCTTGGAGACAAAAATTGATGGTGAAAGGGATCTACTGCTCAGTGAATTCACATTTCAGTGTCCTTTTTGAAACAGCTGTGAAAGCATTTTCAAACATGCAAGGCTGAATGTTAAAATAGTTAAACTGTTACAAAGCATCCAGTTTTTAAAGTATCACTTATCATAAGAACATTTTAATGCATGGTGCTGCATTTGCTTTCACAGTTTTGGATTATGTCAAGAGAATCATATAATGAAGATGTAGTAAAATCTTACTGCATTTATAACTGAAACTCAGGAAAATGGGAGGCTTTATTTTAAAAAATGAGCTCCAAAAGGGATTTTTTCCCCTTTCTTAGATGCCCACACCCAAATGCTCATGCAAAGGATGCTCTGTTCCAACAGAAGACCCAAACAGCTCTAAAGGCAAGGGTGGGTGCAGCACCCCCAAAAGCTGCAGCATTTCTGCTCTGCTGACACTGAACTGGCTCATTTCAATTGATTTCTTTGATGTACCAATATAAAGCAGTAGCAAATCATTATCCATCCATAATACATCATTATAAAAATACCTTTTTTTACTGCCCTTCCATCTCAGCTTCAAATCATCAAAGATGCCCTTATTTGCAGACAGAGCTGAAGTCAGAATGTTTATTTATAGTGGTTTTACAAGTGCTTAAACATTTGCAGTGTGCATTAGAAATGATGGTAGCACATGACCTGGCTCTGTGAATTCCTTGCCCTCCCTGTCCCCACCCCAGCAAGGACAGAGGGCAGGTGGAAGCTGTGGGACCACTTTAGGAAGCAGCAGGGGGAAGGTGGGAAGTGCCTCCACCAGCACTGCTGCCAAAGGTACCAGATCCAAGCCCAGGCTGGGAATTGTCCTGTGTGTATTTGGGGCTCAGTCCATGCACAGGCACAGGAGGGGTTGGGGAGATCAGCTGAGACCATAAAGGAAATTTGTAGCAATTCAGGTCAGCCCACATTTTGTCACGTTACCAAAAATAGTCTGTAAATAAATCTATTTCCAGGCTCCTTCCTCGTAGGCAGCAATTACTTAAAGCAGCATTCAGGTTTTAATGCTCAGCCCTGCATTTGCACAGGAGTGTTCTGGCTGTGGGCTGCTACAGATCCAGGCTTCAAAGGGAGAATGGGCACTATTGATCCTCTGGGGTTTATTGTGGTCTGCACTCCCCAGCACTCAGAACACATGAGCTGCAATCCACCAGCCTTGCTCAGCCAAGATCATGGATGGCTCCATGGCCATTCCAGAGGGCATCCACACTCCTGGAGGGTGTTTTAGTTGGCTCTCAGGGCCCCAGAGCTGGCAGGGGAGCTGTGGGTGCTGCACCCCAAACTCACCCAGCTGAGCTGCCCACAGCCCCCACTGCAGCAGGAGGTGCTGCCCATGTCCCTCTGCCCCAAACCCAGACAAAAACCACCCCAAAACCCCAACCCCAGGAGGTGCTGCCTATGTCCTTCTGCCCCACACCCAGACAAAAACCACCCCAAAACCCCAACCCCAGGAGGTGCTGCTGTCCCTCTCTGGGTGCCAGCTGGGGCTGTTCCAGTGAGGAGGAGTGTGGTGGTGAAGGCTGAAGGTTTCTCCCACTCAAGGTGTGCTGGTCAGGCTGAGCTGACACCCAAACCCCTCAGCCTCTTGCTTACCAGGAGCTACCAAGTTAGGACCGAAAACAGAGTCAGTCTTGAGTTTATCAGCCTCCTAAACCTTGTTTGTCAGAATTTTGACATTTAAAACCAATCTGGGATGGTCAAATCNCAGCAGCCAGGGGATACCTGTGAGGAGCTTGGAGCTCCAAAAGTCAGCAAAACTCTCCCCTTTTCCCACAACTGACCCCTCTTGGAGACAAAAATTGATGGTGAAAGGGATCTACTGCTCAGTGAATTCACATTTCAGTGTCCTTTTTGAAACAGCTGTGAAAGCATTTTCAAACATGCAAGGCTGAATGTTAAAATAGTTAAACTGTTACAAAGCATCCAGTTTTTAAAGTATCACTTATCATAAGAACATTTTAATGCATGGTGCTGCATTTGCTTTCACAGTTTTGGATTATGTCAAGAGAATCATATAATGAAGATGTAGTAAAATCTTACTGCATTTATAACTGAAACTCAGGAAAATGGGAGGCTTTATTTTAAAAAATGAGCTCCAAAAGGGATTTTTTCCCCTTTCTTAGATGCCCACACCCAAATGCTCATGCAAAGGATGCTCTGTTCCAACAGAAGACCCAAACAGCTCTAAAGGCAAGGGTGGGTGCAGCACCCCCAAAAGCTGCAGCATTTCTGCTCTGCTGACACTGAACTGGCTCATTTCAATTGATTTCTTTGATGTACCAATATAAAGCAGTAGCAAATCATTATCCATCCATAATACATCATTATAAAAATACCTTTTTTTACTGCCCTTCCATCTCAGCTTCAAATCATCAAAGATGCCCTTATTTGCAGACAGAGCTGAAGTCAGAATGTTTATTTATAGTGCTTTTACAAGTGCTTAAACATTTGCAGTGTGCATTAGAAATGATGGTAGCACATGACCTGGCTCTGTGAATTCCTTGCCCTCCCTGTCCCCACCCCAGCAAGGACAGAGGGCAGGTGGAAGCTGTGGGACCACTTTAGGAAGCAGCAGGGGGAAGGTGGGAAGTGCCTCCACCAGCACTGCTGCCAAAGGTACCAGATCCAAGCCCAGGCTGGGAATTGTCCTGTGTGTATTTGGGGCTCAGTCCATGCACAGGCACAGGAGGGGTTGGGGAGATCAGCTGAGACCATAAAGGAAATTTGTAGCAATTCAGGTCAGCCCACATTTTGTCACGTTACCAAAAATAGTCTGTAAATAAATCTATTTCCAGGCTGCTTCCTCGTAGGCAGCAATTACTTAAAGCAGCATTCAGGTTTTAATGCTCAGCCCTGCATTTGCACAGGAGTGTTCTGGCTGTGGGCTGCTACAGATCCAGGCATCAAGGGGAGACTGGGCACTATTGATCCTCTGGGGTTCATTGTGGTCTGCACTCCCCAGCACTCAGAACACATGAGCTGCAATCCACCAGCCTTGCTCAGCCAAGATCATGGATGGCTCCATGGCCATTCCAGAGGGCATCCACACTCCTGGAGGGTGTTTTAGTTGGCTCTCAGGGCCCCAGAGCTGGCAGGGGAGCTGTGGGTGCTGCACCCCAAACTCACCCAGCTGAGCTGCCCACAGCCCCCACTGCAGCAGGAGGTGCTGCCCATGTCCCTCTGCCCCAAACCCAGACAAAAACCACTCAAAAACCCCAACCCCAGGAGGTGCTGCCCATGTCCCTCTGCCCCAAACCCAGACAAAAACCACCCCAAAACCCCAACCCCAGGAGGTGCTGCCTATGTCCTTCTGCCCCACACCCAGACAAAAACCACCCCAAAACCCCAACCCCAGGAGGTGCTGCTGTCCCTCTCTGGGTGCCAGCTGGGGCTGTTCCGGTGAGGAGGAGTGTGGTGGTGAAGGCTGAAGGTTTCTCCCACTCAAGGTGTGCTGGTCAGGCTGAGCTGACACCCAAACCCCTCAGCCTCTTGCTTACCAGGAGCTACCAAGTTAGGACCGAAAACAGAGTCAGTCTTGAGTTTATCAGCCTCCTAAACCTTGTTTGTCAGAATTTTGACATTTAAAACCAATCTGGGATGGTCAAATCAGGAATCAACCTGTGCTCATCAACCCAGGTTCAGTGCTGCCTTAGGAATGTGTCCATCAGCCACTGAAGGGAAAAATCCTCAAAAAGCCTTTATGGAGATTAAAGAAAAGTGCAAAAACATCGGTATTTTAAAGACTGAACTGTTTAGTTACATCAAGTCTTTCTAAGCTGCACGGTACTGGATAACTGAGGAAAGATCTCTCTTCAAAACCTGCACTTCACAGCACTGGGTCAGCCAGAAATGCTGCGGCACCCCAAGGGCTGTTCCAACTCCTTTTTAAAAATAAGGTTCAGAAATACAAGTCCAGGCCTCACTTCAGAAAATCCCACTGGAATTGAAACTAAAATTAATATAATACCTAAAGGTACAATTTAAGTTCTGGTGCTGCAATATTTTACTCACACATTTGCATTTATTAAGAATCAGGAGGACTCACAATTCCTAATGCTCCTGTTTCTTTGTATCATTCAACTTTTGACTGTTTGATCAATGGCAGCATAATTAATGCAGTTATTAGAACACCTGTTATAAAAATAACATGGAATAAACCCGATTTGTACATTGAAGAATGTTCTGATGAGTCACTTGATCACCTGTAGAACAGAGGGCAGCATTTTCTTGAATTGATACAGGTTAAGCTAAAAGATTTCTTTTAGGAACAAAACAAATCAGGTGATTCTATTCTGCAGAGTCTGTTTACAAAAGTCTGCTAATGAGAAAAAAATGCAGTGCTAAAAATGAAAGAAATTGTGAACACTCTACATTTAGATGCAGCCAGGAGTAAAGGTAATCATAGGAAACACATTCCCTGTAGATCTATTTACAGGTCTGTTTTGTTTTTAAGTGACAGTGATTTATATTCAGGGCACGTGTGTGTGTAAACATGTGCACACAAACAGGGGTTTGTGAGGAAATGAGCACAGTGCCTTTGACCCAGGAATGAAAGTAAAGAGGGAACAGGTGATCCCTTAATTCCACCTCACTCAAACCAGCCTGCAGTCCCATGCTTTGAGAAGGGAAGGTTTCAGTTGCAAAGTTCACAATCTGGAACATAACAATAATTAGGAAAATGTTTAATGTACCAACCCACCCTCTTTATTAAGTCATTTCTTCAAGTATTTTTAATAGTGCAAAATACTGGTTTGCATTAGTACAGTTACTATGGGAATTCACAGTCCAAAAAAAAAAAATCTTAAAAGATTTCCAAAGTCAAACAAAAAACTTTTTAATACTGTATTTTTAGCAAGAACATTTTTAACAAAGAATGTGTACTTTTAACTTAATATGGTACAACAGAGAAACCATACTTAAAAGTTTCCATTATCTAACACTCTACTGCATATTCATTTTTCCATCTTAAAAGACCAAAAGCCAAGCTGAACTGAGCATTAAAAAAAAAGCATCAATTATAATCCTCATATTACGTCAGCTATTAGGGTTTAGCTCACACTTTTGAATTGGTCATCTAATGAAAGGACAATTTTTACATCGTTCTTTTAAAAAATGTACACACATTTCTTTTTAAAACGTAATATATATCGAGTATCTGCTTCAGTAAACAAAGCTTAATTTATAAACACAATCGAAACAGCTCCATGTTGAACAGTTTCAGTGATGAACTGGACTTGTATGATGTACAGCCAGTGAGGACCATTGTGGCTTCAAATCATTGTGCCATTGCTATTCAGTAATAGCCACCTCCTAAGGAAAAAAAAAAGTTCTTTTTCAGGGTAGGGTGGGGAAGGGGAAATAATTCATGTATGTGCTTAAAAATACTAAAACTCCTTTCTATCTCCAGGGACCTAAAAATGATCTGTTGTGACAGGCTTGGTTTGGTATGGTAAGCTTGTAAAAAGTCTCAGTATTTCTTAATACGGCAGTTTTCAATGCAGCAACAGTGGATTGCTTCAAATTGTCCTTCAAGTTTCATGCTACAAATCCTGTTCCTCACACGGTACTGAAGGCATCAAAGGTTGGAAGGGACATTTCTCAGGAACTATATAGTCTTCAAATAGTGGTCATCAGACATTTTTCAGCAAGAGGTGGTTCCTTCAGTACATGATGGTCGGTTTGATGTATGTTCTGTTTTCTACAGGGAACAAAAAAAAAAGAAGAAAAAAAGTCTATTACAAAAATTACAAAAAATAAATTACATTATATAATTAACTGACACTTGGACGGTTTCTTCACTTGGTTGTGGATCTTTTTGCTCCCCAAGCCAAATGAGCAGATGTACAAGTGATGTAAATTCAACTGTCCAGCACATGGGCAGGTTTTGTGCAGGAACAGGAGGCACTGGGTGACAAACCTGGCCAAGCTCCCAAGAAAGGACAAAGACCCACCACCACCTCCCCTGGTGTTTCCCAGAAATGGCTCAGGACAGGTTACAAACACTCTGATCTGGATTTCCTTCCTTTAAGGCATTTTTTTTTTTTTAAATCAAGCTCCTTTTCTCCCAAAGGCAGCCCGTGCTGGATTGCTGCCTCCCTGGGACAGACCCAGGACAAGGCACCAGCTTTGCCACACACCCTTGGCACTGCACAAAACCTGCCAGGGAACAGGGTGTTAAAACTGCACTGCTTTCAGAAAATGTAAATCAGGATCTGTTCTTGGAAAACTGTTCTTTCATTCAGAAACCACCACATTTTGCTTAAAATTCTATTTCTTTATTTAGAGAACGAAGCAGAAAAGCACTTCATAAAAATATTCCTAGTTATAGTACCTATCAACTGTGATTTTTCACATTAAGCAACTTTAAGCCCAGAGAAAAAATAAATATTGAAATGCCCACAGAAACTGAAGCTAACAAGAATCCATATTCCTGTTCATTATACAATGAATCATGAATCCACCCAGCTAAATCTGCAAGTACTGATCTGGAAGATGATAGCAAAATGATAATATGGAGCAGCATTTTGTATAATGTTGACATCTCTCCCATTACTGTTTTACATATGCCAATACTGAGCACTCCTAAGGAACGAGCAAGTATTGACCTGCAAACTGACACTGATCCTTGGAGCAATCTCCAAGTTTGCCACATTTCAATTTCAAAATGCATTTCAGCTATAATATGAGTGATTTATCATTTAGCAGTAGCTGTCAAAGTAACCTCCTAGATAAAACAAAAACATCTGGAACCATAAACAGAGGAGAGCAGTAGCTGAATTTTAATCCAAATCCGACATGTTCACTTCATTAGGAACAGGAAACAGCTAATTAGTAATTGAATGTTTCGTGGTTTTAAGGAGGCTCAGACTCTCCAAAGCCAGATGATTTAATATGTATTTTGGATGTAAGCACAAATAAAGATCACAAGAGCCAGGGACATAACAGCTCCAGAGGAACGTTGGGGAGCCTCCAAAGAAAGGACTAAAATTAGTTTCAGGCCATTGGCTGATGAAAATTCTTGTCTTAAACCTAGTGGGGAATTACTGAAGCCTGGGGGGGTGAGCAGAAATGCAAGGATTGAACACTCTGGGGTTTGTTTGTGGTTTGGGGTTTTGTTTTTCCTTTTTCTCATGATTATTAGGAAGCTGCACATGGCTTCTTCCTAGTGGAGGCTGTTCTTTATGTTCTTATTAAATTTCAAGCATTATTTTTTAAATTAAGGTAAGATGAGGACATTGAGGGTACTGTGGGCTGATGGAGTGACTAAACTTTGGAACAGGTTTCCATATTTCCTGCCAATTCCCTTTATTTCCCAAGAAAAGTTCAATGGAGGAATCTGGAGTACCTGTAAGAGACAAAGTAAATGCCACAGCTCAAGCCCAGTGCAGCCACCCAGGAGACACCATTGATCAGTGAACAGAAAGTGCATAGTTAAATATTTCCTTTTTTATAACACCCTCAATTATTCTCCAGGAATTAGAATACTTTTTTGTTGCTGTGCAATAAACTGAATTTCATGGCATTAACCACGTCACACAGCGACCACCTCTGAGGAATTAACGTGTTGGGAGCAGCTGTGCCCCCACTTACACAGGAAAGACAATGTGATGTTGTCAAATTAATCTTTCCTGGAGAATATTCACCATCTCCTCAGTGCAGCTGACTGCAAGCTACAGACCATTTTATAGCACTTTACTGTATTATATAGCAAAGATTTGAATAAATCTGTGTGCAATAAATGTATTCTTTTATCAGGTTTATCCCTTAATCAAATATTCATTTATGTGGGCTTCATTCTATTAAAAAACGAAATTATACAAAGGTGAGCAAAAGCGTAGATTTACAGTAGTTTAAAGCCTAATCTCATTCTCTAGGGGTAATACTGACAATAGAAAAACTGTATAAATGATATTCCCTAACACTAAATATGCTTATGAGCCCCCTGTGCATGTTCCACTGCTTTACAGCCTACAGAGCAATGCATGACTGGCTTAATAAGCAAGACATTTAGAAAGGAGGTTTTTTTCCCCTTCACATTGTGTAAGACAAGTAAAGATCTCTGAGTTTCTTGGTGAGCCAGAGGCTGTGTTTATAACTGGAATTTTCCCTCAGGGTGGCATTCTCCTCCCTGAGTTGTTAGCCCAGGGCAGGTGCAGCTCTTGCACTCTTTTTAGCCACAATATCATTATTTGTCTTTTTCTTTCAAGGTTTTAATGGGTGCATAAAGGACAAATCCAAAGGCAATGATCACCATCTCCATATTCATTCACATTTATTTTTTTGTTTTCAGCCTATTCCACATCTCTGAATTTTCTGAATCCTCTGTTTGTAAGATCTCTCGTTTGAATTGGGAATTCAGCTTTGTTTCCCTAAAACTACTTTAAAACAAAATTCCCACATGTACCCTCCCAATGTGCCCTGGAAATGCTGGTGTGCAAACCAGGTCCAGGCAGAGGAGAAACACCCTGGCTGCAGCTGCACCTTGGGATTGCCAGGGATCTGTGGGGCAGTGAGAACTGTGAAGAAATTCACTGGAGGAAGAAATTTGGGATCAGTGACGTAGTGGGGAAATAGGTAAATATGTTGGATCAATAACTGTAAATTATCCATGTAATTGATAAGGTACAACCCAACACTAGGATGCCCCACAAGTGTCCAACTGCACAGAGCTGAGCTCTCCACCCTTCTCAGGCTGGGTGAACAGCACCTCAGTTAGATCAGAGCCCAGCCCAGCTTTGGAGGAAGCAACACATGGGAAATGCAATGCTGTAACAATAAATTAACTTGCAAAGCTGGGGCTAATTAGTTTGAACCAGTGTCTTACTTTGCACAAAAAAAAAAAAAAATCAGACAAAACCAGTTTGCTTCTAGTGTGGATGACATCTCTCAGAAAAACCCTCTTTCCCTAAAGCCCTTGGCAGAGAGGAGTGCTGCCAGCCTGGAAGAGAATGAATCCAGTCCCTGCTCGTGGGTAAGGAACAGAGCAATTACCAAAACACAGCAAAGGATCCCTTTGCTACCATGACAAGAAGATGGATCTGGGCTGATCATTCAGCTGAATGACAAGTAAAAATTACTTCTTTGCCTGCTGATTGGTTGTCCAGCAAAACTTCTGCTTTATCTGCAAATACTCTTCCAAGTGAGCAGTGACAGCAGGGCATGGCTCCCTCTAAACCCAGGAACAAAATGGTCACTAAATGCTGGTTCTGTGAGCAGCAGCACCAACAAAGCTTGGTTTGTTTTCATCTCTCACACTTTCCACCCCTGCAGAGGTGCCTTCCTCTCTGATGTTTGAGCTGGCTGAGCCCAGGGGATCCCTTGGGATTGGTACCAAAACCTCACCTTCCCTCAGGACTGTGGTGCTTGACCCTGCAGGGCTGCTCACTCACGGAGCTGCTGGGTTAGAGTTTCTTCCCCATTTATTTGGTGTGTAAGGCTGCTGAGCTGACCCTGTCAAATATTTCCTCATCCATGTTAATAGAGCTAAAAAAACCTGTACTAAACCCAGGATTTCAAGCCAGTCACTGTAAGGCCCCGTTCCTGGTGAGCAGCTGATGGGGCAGTGTGGGCATGGAGTGACAGAGACTGGGAACTGCACAGGGGCTTTAAAAGAGCTTTTCTAGAAGCTCTGCAATGACACAGCACGAGGCAGCTACCAGGGGTTTGATAATTCACAGCCTCCAGAGCAGGACACGCACCAGGGAGAGAGCACAGCTTGGGCAGGAGGAAGAACAACAGGCCTGAGACTCTGATAAAGCAGCTTGGATTTGAAAACTCACCGGTTAGATCAGAACATCAATAAAATAAAGTCCAGTTTTCTGAATGATAAACCCCAAAATCTGTTCCGAACCACACCAGTCCTTCATCTTTGACAAACAGATAAAAATCAATTGTTATTCACGGTAAGTTGAGAGTTTTTGTGCCAAATCTCTGCCAGGTTATGTCACAAACAAAAGCAGCAGCAGCAGCCCTGGGTCACCCTCCTGTTGCAGGCACATTTTCTTTCACCTCAGGAAAGCCTGCCTGCCTATGCTGCTGCCTCCTTCCTGAAATTCAGAGCATTTTATCCTTTTGTAAATTGTTGTTATCAAGTATTACTGTAACATCTACTTTTTAAGATTTTAAGCTAACATTGCTTTGCTGATTGTTCCAATATCCCCTAACAATGAAATATTGTAATACAAAAGTTAACTAAGGTATAAACATGCAAAAGGAGAAGTCTCCCTGCGATCATAAAATGATGTTATTTTCTGTTCAGCAGTTCATGTTACTGCTGTTCATGCTAATTAATTAAAGGAGCTGTTGCTGTAATGTGCAAACAGGGAATCTGAGAAACTGAGAGGGCTTTTAGGTCTCGGAGTGAAGTTAAGTCAATCTGGGCGCGGGCAATCAAATGTAATGAAATCACTTGTCAGTGCTAAGCTTGCAAAAACTGTGAAGTTTGACTAGGGAGTAAAAGGATTATAATTAGATTTCCAATAGGATAATAACTAAATGGCAGAAAGCAGTAAAGAGAAAATATTACTTTGTTAGCTAATGGTGCTGCTGTTCGGTTTTAGTTTTTATCAGCACACTTGTAGTTGTGCTAATTTAATTTGCTTTTATCAGCAAAAATGCACTACTCGAATGGTACTTGAATGTCATTTGCAAAAATCATTGATCTGAAGGTGCACTTAATGACACCCAGTATGTTTATTTTATGTGGAAGGGAGATTGGCTGATAAAAGGGTTGATGCACAGTGGTGCTGGCCCAGGAGTGAGCGGTGGAAGGAGGAGCAGGAGGTGTCTGTGTGCTCATCACCTGCTCTGCTCCACTGCAGCCACCAATGATCTCCTCTGCCAGCTCAAAACCTCCCAGCTCCGGCTCTGAACTACACCTGGGATATGGAGGAAGGAGCCATTAAGACTGTAAAGTTCAAAAAAAAGTTTTAAGTTCTCGTCTGCATAAAATTTCTGTTCAATTAATATACAAAGCAGAGGGAAAATGAGTCAACTAAATGGGAAAGATTTATAATGCAGATCAGAAACGCAGTACATGAACAGCTTGTGTTAATAAAATCATTTTAAGAAATGAGCATAAAATATGATATGACTTAATCACTGTGAAAGGTGGCTGTGCAGTAGTTCTGTAATTTTCCTTTAAACCCTCTTAAGGAGATACTGGCAGTGGAACTAATTGAATTTCAAAGGAAAAGCACTGTGTGAATGATAGATTTCTGTCCAGCAGAGCTATTGACAACAGAAAAAGAAAGCTCTGTATTGATGCTAAAGCTTTTTTTCCTGAGCAATTGAAAGAGATTTTGGAAGCCTGGAAACAGCTTTGTATGAGGGACATGTGTTTTGCCCCTTCCTCCTCCCAGGGCCTGAAAAACAAAGGCAGCAAATGACAGGGGCAGTGAGGGAGTGTGCTCAGATTGTCAGGGCTGCAGCAGCAATAGGAGCTGTCAGGGACACCAGTGGTTATCAAAGGGAAAGGGAATAAAAAGTTATTACAGTATCAGCATAAATAAAAATGAAAGAGATGGTGCTACAGGACAGCAACACTTTGAAATCTAAACAAGCTCCACAGAGAGCTCTCCACAAAGCTTTTTATCAGCCGAGAGTGTTTAGTAACCAAGTGGCTCAGCTCCTCATGGCTCCATAGGGCAAGATAACCACACCAGGGGGGCAGAAAAGGGAAGGGGATGGCTTTTCATGCAGGGACAGGGACAGGGACAGGGACAGGAACAGGGACAGGGACAGGGACAGGAACAGGGACAGGGACAGGAACAGGGACAGGGCTGCAGCTCCTTCTGCTCAGGCCACATCCTGCTCTCACCAAGCCCACGACACTGAACACAGAAAAATATCCAGCTCTCCCTTCTGACCCAAAGAAAAACTTCCTGAGCCAAAGCCTCTTACAACTGAAGGATGATGTAGCTGGGATCAGTTTAAAAAGAAAACACTCAACCTGAAATATAAAAATTATAAAATCACAAGGTTTTAATGCGTATTAATAAACTACAGGTAATGTAAGGAAGTTCTCTTGATTCCTTCAGGCAAGTAAATGGTTGTTGGAAGTGGTTGTGTATCACTTTCTCAGTATTTGTAATCGTTTCTGATGATTACAACTTCAGCCATGTGTAATGCTTCTTTTTCAACTGAAAACTGAAATTACCTTTCTTTTCTTTACCAGAGTCTGCCCAGATGCACCTTGGACTCTCAGAGTTATTTTGGAAGAGCACTGAGCACTCCTCCCAACAGGTACCACGAACAGATCAGAAATGTTAAGAACATTTTTCTTTTTGAATTTAAATACGTATGTCCCAAATGCTCATCCAATATTTTGACTATTTCTGGCAGCAGCAGTTTCCCAATTGCAATATTTAGAGCACAGCTCTCCTCGTATGAGCACATATATATACACACACATATGTCAGATGTATATATCTGCATTACAATAAAGCTGTGATTCTCCTGCTCTCTAATGCAGAGCATATGAACCTCAAATCACAAGAAGAGACAGCAGCAAAAATATTTGAAAGCTTTCCTGTAAGGATGACAGATGGACGACAGATGCATACCAGAGGTATGCAAGTCAAACCTTCCCCAGCTGAAGGGAAATGTTCAAGTGAGGTTTGTGTCTCCAAGTGCACTGCAGCCCTTCTCCTGTCTGCCCAAACTGCCTTCAGGTACCTCAGCACAGGGGATTTTTGCACATTACCATTACATGATGCAGTAGAGAGGGTGGAATTGCTCTAGGAAGCAGCAATTCTATGGGGAAGAAGCAGCTGTCTCTAGGCTGCCAGAGCAGCCAGCACAGAACTGAATATTCTGGAATGAATATGGTACAGAACTGAATATTCTGGAATGAATATGGCACAGGATTGAAGGGAAAAAAAAACCTCTGCCAGTAGGACTTTCATCAGAGAATTTCAATGTTCAAATTATTCAGATCAACTTTATCACAGCTGACTGTGGATTTTCTGTGAGGTTAAAAGAGGCTTCCAAGGCAGAATGGGAATGGGAATATCCCCTGGGACTCAGTGTCCCAGCACCCCCAGAGGAAGATTTTGCAACTCCTCATGTCCCAGACCTGCAGCCAGAGCTTTTCCTGCTCTTTGGGAAGCACTCAGACCATACCTGGAGGTGCTGCACCTACAGACACTGAACAATGAGGGAAAAGCAGCATCACCATAGCTGTCCACATTAACATGGCTTTTCTTTTTCACTTACAGTTCATGTATTTTTTGAAAACACTTGCAATCTTGATAGGCAGGTAAGGACCAGAAGTAAAATATTTCAAGTGATAAATCATATGTAAAATCCCTTTTGAACTAAAGGCATGTATCTTGTTAGATAAGTATCAGTTTTAAAACAAATATCACCTCTGAATCACCCCAGATAAATATCACCTCTACTTAAAGTTAATTTCTGATCTTGTAAAGCACTGTTCTTACCAAGGTTTTCTACATCAAACAGCAAAACAAACGGAAGTTCTGTAATTTACATTTATCTTAAAGCAGGAGAACAGACATGAAAATGATTCTGCATTTCACTTGATTTTCCCTGACAAGCAGCCAGGTGAGGAGCTGTGGTACATACTGCACCTTGCATCGCTGCACTGTCATGTTGGGTTCCGTTGTGTTCTATTTCCATGTCTGGGATTCCAGCATCTGAAAGATGGGAGACTGAAGATTAATGCATTCCCCTTTACCCCTCTCTCAGGCATCTTTTACAAAAATATTTATAGCAAACTAGGGTGCTCTCCAAGTTAACATGGTCTTGCATAAAACATTTGGTCCTGTGGTAGAATTTGCAGTAGTAAATTGTTTCCAAAATGTGCAAACATTACTGGTCTCACAGTGAATTATTTTTAACGTGCGTCACATTTGTCTGATGATCAGATAATAACCAACACGTGGTAATACTATGTCTGCAAAATCCTCTTGGAGAATGAGGGCATCTGACACATGAAAAATAAAAGTTGAAATTAAACTGTGATAATATTAAACTCCACTGACTCTTGTATATAGTCAAACACCTCCAAATTACAGAGCTGGAGAACATAGCCAGTGTCAGGCAACAGTTTTGGGGTGTGTGTGTCTCAGTTTGTGTGAGTGCATGTTACAGATAAGAGCTGTGCAAATTGCATTTCCAACCTCAGCTCGGGATGTGTGAGCCTGTGTTACCACCCAAACCAAAATTACAGCTGTCACATTAGTGAAATATTTCCAGATCTCAGAGAAGAGCCTTCCAAAGAGAATTGTGCTTTTTTTTTTTCCCCCCAAGTTGAGAAGGAGTCTCATGACAGTCACTTTGGACCTATTTAATTTCATGTTGGTGATCCCTCTGTCTGCACAGTCCTTGGGGTGGGGGTGGGGGCTGCAACACCCCAGGGTGTTACGGTAACAGATGCCACGATCCACCTTGTGCCAACAAGGATTAGCATGAAGGGGATGTGATTTGAATCCATGGCACCTCAAATCCTGCACAAACATCTGCTTCCCTTAGCACACAGCACTTGGAAATTACAGCAAGGAAAAACCCACACCTGAAAGGGAGCTGTGTGCACAGTTTGGGAGTTTTTCTGTGCAAAAGCCTGTTCTGGACTTTCTCAAATAGGGAATAACTGCACTGCTGCTTTCACAGATCCCTTCAGCTGGAGTGTCAGGGTCTGTCACAGAGGTGATGCTTTGCTGGTGACCCTGCAGGAACTGAGCTCTGAGTGAAAGCAGGGCAACCCTGCCAAGTACAGTCCTTACAGGAGAGCTCAGCAATAAATGTGTAAATGAAATACATGTCAAGTGTGCATACACAGCTCTATAAATGTATACATGACAAAAAAAGCAGTATTTTCACATATACAGTTTTTTTTTTCTTATAAAATTACAAGTGACTGCTATTCTGTAGGGTTTCCCTTACTCACATTCCTGTTCTGAAGGCAAGTGCAGGGCACTGACCTATCAATCTGAAAAGGTTCTTTCTTTTCAAACCCTTCAGAGTACACGTTGCATATACCAAAAATGACAAAGTCATCTGTAACTAATAACAGCATCTGTTAAATGAGACAGACTGTCAGAGTTAAATTAAAAATACTCAGAATAGCCCTTCACATTTTGTTGTCATAAAATTGTACCTGCAATTAAATTGTGGATTAAGATGCTAATGAGCTACCTGATTTGCATGTGCAATCAGATTAGCATGTAAATACCAGCTTCTTGCAGGCACTAACATATATATGACTACCTGAGTGTGCCTGCAAATCAAACTGCTGCAGCCAGGCCCACACCAGCAGACGTAAAGGTGTGTTAATCACACTGCTGGCACGTTGGTATCCCTGGATTTGTGGCCTCCAGAGCTGCTGGGTGCTCCTGGCTGCTGTGTGAGCAGCAGGTGCTTCCCTGCAGTGGCAGCACCCAGGGGAGTGACCTCACAAACATCAGGATTTTAGGTTTTTTCTGGCATTCATCTCAAGGTGCTGGTTCTGGCCGTGGGATCCAGTCTGGGCATTTGTCTGATCCAGTGGAGGGGGTGGAGAAGGTTTTTGCAGGCTCTGGCCACCCACTCTCCCCTGGTCACTGTCCCCCACCTTGGTGTGACTGGGGCTGTAAATCCTCACCTGAACCCCCCCAGGCACTGCCAGTGCTGCAGGGACACCAGCCAGGCCCTGCTTCCAGGGAGGAGCAGGGCTGTAAAGCAGCAGATGAGAGGATGCCTCTGAAAGATGCTGCTCTCGTACTCACAGAGTTTGTGTCCCTTGGGAGCCCCAGCTAAGTCACAGCTCTCAGTGCCCTGCAGAGCACTGACCACAGTGCTCTGTGGCAGGGCACACTCACAGCCTTGCCCAGGCTTTAGAGAACAATCTGGGCAGCTCTCACAGCTGAGAACTCCAGACAAGCCAAATTCATTAGATTTGCTCAGCAGTCAGGCAGCTTCTGCACTCTGCAGTCTCGAGCAGAGCCCAGAGCAGGCAGCACAAATTAACACACCCCAGGACACCTGAATGCAGCAGAGACTGAGTGTCACTCTGAGTCACTGCTGAGCCCCTGCACAGACTCCAGGGCAGGGATGCACGGACTCAACCTTAGCTACAGAACCTGAAATTAAACAAATCTCTGCTGGGTTCAGCCTGAAATATTCAAACCAAACTCTAAAGTTTAGCCAGAACCGTTTTTAAGCACAAAAGGCAAATCCTCCCAGTAGCCAGAACTTAATCACTGTTTAGGAGATGAACTGATTTGCTTTTGTTTCACAAGAATATTTAGGAAGTGTTCAAAACCCAGTCAGCTCTGAAAGCTGATACATATTTAACAAACTTAATAGGTCCTGAGGCTGAGCAAACTTCAGCCAAACGGCCTCTAAAACGAAGCTCAGCAGTTCTAAAAATGAATCTGCCGGGAGAGAAGAGTTCAGAGAACCTTATAGGAACCAAATTTCACATTGTCTTAGCTGGCACTGTAACAGATTTCTCTGTAATATATTCAGCATTTCTTGTCATCTCTGTGTAAACTGCTCTGTCTGTTTCTCTAGTTGCAGACTTATTTATTTTTTTAATTCACGACCCAGAGCACACAGCCTGAAATAGACTTTTCATTATTTCAGGAAAGAATTGTGGGGCTTTATTCTGAAATTTGCTCTGTGCACCACCTGATTTTTTTTTTCTCACTCAATCAAACATCATTTTAAGCTGACTGTGAAAGGCCAACTAAGACATTACCATTTAACATCCTGAGACCGTCACCTGATGTGGCCTGTTTGAGTGCCTGTTCCACTTGTTCTCTTCTCTTGGATTCAAATTCCAAAGCTTCCTGCAATTTTCTCTTTGCCTTCTTCTCTTTCTTCAAGCGTTTCTGAATTGTGGCTGGAATGTAAAGACAGCATAAGAATGGTTGTCAGGGCACAATTAATAGATGATGGAGACAGTAAAAGATCAGTTTATATTCAATATTCAAAGGTGCAGCTCTAGCTCGAGACCCCTGTAACAATAAAGGTGTGCATGTGGTGATGACCTGAAAGACAAAAAATTCTGAGGATGTTGATTATTGGTGAAACTCTCTTTCAAGTCAGGAGCCATCCAAGTCTGTGAATGATCTGAGGTTTTTGGTGACTTACCTGGGACTCAGGAGGGGCTCCGTGTGCTAAGTTTTGTTTTACAGTGCCATCACACTTGGGTGATGCAGCATTTCTGGACACCCAGTGCAATTTAACAGCTTCAATTGTATTTACTGACCTTTCACAGCCCGACTGAGAATTGTCCTTTGGTGCCTCTGAGTGAGACCTGGCACTGCAGACAGCCCCACACACCCAATTCCCACTCAAAAAGCACAGGAAGAGAGGACTTGGCACCTACACTTTTGGTCTTATCTAGTTTTATCTTTCTGATTTCATGGATGTAATCTAGAAGTAGCTTTTGGCACATGAAGTGCTGTTCCTTTCCTTCAGATGCAGATCTGAATTTTAAAAAGAATACTGCCTCCTTTGCAACAGCACAGCGAGAAATTCAGATTTACCAATTTAATTGCCTATTATTATCAAAAGCTTCTAACCAGTCATGGTTTTGCCTCAGAAGGCCCCATTTGGGATGTGCTACTGTACTTCCATCTCCTGATGCAAAAAGGGTATCTAGGGTTATTTGCTTCAGAGCTTGCACTTGGGCTGACAATTTCTCCCAGCTCTATTTTGTTGTGAAGTTCTCTACAAGACAAACTGAACAGCACTGAAGCTCCAGAACTGTGGGCTAATGAAGTAATGACAAAAAATCACTTAAATGCCTGAATTACAGCCATACCTTTCTCACAGTAAGACTGATTGTCAGTGCTTGGAGGATAAGAGCAGAAACAAAAAGGAATTAAAGCTGCCAAAAGAAGAAATCAGGCTGGGCATACCCAGGCAGAGTGGTGCTAATACACCTGAAGGCCATGGAACTGCCAAAACTCTCTGGGGCCAGTTGCCCACCAGGTAATAATCCTTCAGCCACTGTTCTGCCTACAGAAACCTGTGCTTCCTTCTGGTTTTATGAAATTTGAATCTTTCCTTACCAGTGCAGGGCCACTGCTGCACCACACTGGAGTATGGATGGCACTTAACCCCGAGCCCTTGACAGCTCCAGCTGGAAATGCCAAGGGTTACACATTCCATAGATACCCAAACTCCATTTCTCATTCACTCACCTCTGCTTTGCAGCTCAGCTGTGAGTTGCCTTTCCAAGCTCTCTCGTAGTTCTCGCTCTCTACAAAGCTCCATCTTCAACTCTTTCTTTTCCTGCTGGATCTGCTTTTCCTGGACTCTTGCGTTGTCCACAGCCACCTTCAGCAGGCCCTGAAACACACACAAATGCCACATCTGAAAACACCATTTTCTTTCAGCAGTGACAAAATTCATCCACTTGTTTCTTTTACACCCTCTAGGAAAACAGAAAGATTAGAAGCAGGAACCTACAGCCCTGGAGCACAACTGGAAGTAGCTAATGTTGTAGGAATATGAGGAATTTTGTGGCATGGAATTGTTCAGTACAGCTTTGGCTAATTCATCCTGCTGCTGTGGTTTGTTACACACACAGTGCCACATCTCTGCTCACCTCAGTAACTACAGAGAGAAGCACTGCAGGAATGATGAGAATGGTGAATTTCAATATGACCATTATTGCCAATTATTAAGTCAAATATGCAATGTATGAAACACCAGGGAGAGAGGAAACCTAAGCATGACATTAAATAAAAGAGATGAGAAACTGCAGATACAAAATAATTTTTCAAACTTTTTTAAAGAGTGAAAAAGAAACACATGCTATCTATCATGACATAACCTGGCCCTGTAGAGAAGAATTTACCTGAATGTTGGTTAATAGTGTTTCTACTGATGAAAGACCATCAGCAAAAAGAAATGGCGCCGGAAATCCAGGAGGCAAGGCCTGTCCAGCCAGTTGGACTTTATCTAAGGTTGGTTTCATTATTGGAATGGCAATTTGGACCTCTTCTGTAAAGACAGGTTTAAAAGCGACATCAGAAAGCATTGGAAATGTAAGGTGACTGTAATTTCTAGAAGCTAGCATTTTGTTTATCTGGAAGTCAAAAAGACAAGTGCGTTAGTAAAACCAACATTGTTTCAGTCTTTGGGCAGCTGGGATTGTTGCCAAGGAGAGTTTGCAAAATAGTACAGAACAATAATCAATACACGGAGACTATAACACAGCTGTAATGGAGTACAGACTATTATATCTCAAATTCTACAGAATTATAACAGTATTACACAGTTCATTAAACCTGAATGACACGTCTTCATTCTATCATGCTTGCCGTTCTGTGATGTGCCGTTTTTTGTTGCCATAACCTTGGCAAAATTCTAATCAAGGGATGTATCACATCTCTTTACTCCTTTACCTCTCCCCTTGCCGTGCTCAGCAGTAAATAATCTCCACTGAGTCATCCATCCCCTCTGCCAGCACTGCACGGAACTGGAGCATCTCCTGCAGAGAGCAAACTGGGGCCTGGCACCTTCCCCTTCTCTCCTTCTTTCAAATACACGGTGTGGTTACAGAGCAAGCTGTGACAGACAGCAGAAATGTGGATCCAGAAAGAAATAATGATAGCAATGGGTTTTTTTTCAAGAATCCCTTCAGTTTGGTGAGGAATCAGTACGATCACCAATGAATTCCCATTTTTGAACAGAATAATTTAAGCATCTTTTAGGGCAGTAGATGTATCTCCTCCTCTCAAATCCCTGTGAGTACTTCTTCCCACATGTTCATTTTAATTGCTGAATTAAAATCTAACTGTCTCTAAAGCCTCTCAGTACACCTCTTTTACTCAGAAATGCAAAAAAATCACAAACTTTTGTGCAATATTCCATGAAAATCCAGTCTTTATGTATGTATCTCATGATCCTCCACTTGCAGAAATCATAACAAGTATCTCCCTTTTAGTGAAGCCTGTGATCCCTGCCTTGGCCACGAGCTCCTGGTGCCAGTGCTTGCTCAGGGCAGCTGCACAGCAGCCCCCAGAGTTTCACCTGTCAAGTGCCTTGGTCAAATTAAAGCCTGGATTTACAATTAGACCACACCATATTCAAAAGGTCTCCTTCTCCCACTCCTGTTTTAAAGGAATAAACAACTTAAAAAGAATCTGACAACTAATTAACCCAGGGTGTCTCCACAGCAGCACTATTTTCTGGTCTAACACACTCCAGGAGCCTCCATCGAGCTGCGCTTTTTGCCGTGTGTCTAAAACATCCACCTGACAACAAACCAGGAGCATTAGCAGTTTTCAAGTATTCTTTGAAATCTCTGGTTTGGGAGTGTTTTGTCTTTGCTCTGTGAGTTCATTAAACGGAACATCTTCCTAATGATTTTTTCAGGACTAATAACAAAAGCCAGTAACCTCTACACGTCCTCAGAGCCAGCATCTTAGATGGAATTGAAGTGATCCATTTAAAAAAATCCCAACTCGAGTAAGACAAACTCAGACCACGGAGTTTGTGCTGATTCAGACACACCATTTCTCATATTTAAATATATCAGCGGCAGAGTTTTTAAAATAACCCGATTAGTTGTCGCACACGATGCTGCACAGAAATAACAGCCGAGCCACGGAGTCACAAAAGACTAAACAGAAGTGGCATTTGAAAAAGAAAGCAATACATGAAGTATGCATAACAAAACTGGAGCTGCTCTAACACCTCTAGAAATCTCTGCCATTTGGAGATGAAAGTAATAACATTAAATTGGCCAAAAGGAAAATTACTATTGACTGTGAAGACAGGTTGCATGGTCTGTGGTTTGTAATGCTACTGTACAGCAGATTGAAGTTTCAAAATAGTATTACTCTTCTTTAAAGAGATAGACACAGCTAAATTAGGTGCTGCTTGCTGCGGTGAGGATCAAATGCAAAAAGAATCATATTTCATCAGACCTAGTCAACACCAGGAAAATAAATAGAAATATAAGAGGTATGCAGGCAATGATTCATTTTGATAATCTGGCCCAAGAGAGACACATAGAGACAGCACACAGATCTAAGCTTCTACCAAAAGACAAATAGGACACAGAGGGTGGGAATTGGGATGACAGTGTAGCAGAGGTCACATCGATTTTCAGCAGCAGTTTTCACACAGATGAGATAACCCTGGACTCTATTTGGCCCATTGTTCATATCCTACCTGTCCCAGAAGCAATAAATTTCCAAGTCCCAGAAAAAGGGCAGTAAAGAAGAAGGATTCTACTTATGACTTCTTATGATTAAGTTTTTGTGCTAACCAAACATGCTTTGCAGACCAAGGTCACATTGCATGTTAAAGTCTGTAATAGCTGAAACTAGAAGCAGCATATTATGTTTTAGCGTATATGGGTGGAAACTGTCAAACCATTCATCATTTTTTTTTCTGATTGAAATCACACTCTGCAAAGATGAATGATAAATGCATTAGAAATCTATTTCAATCTTGTAATAGGTCTTCACATCTGAACGGTGTCTACATCTTGCCCACACTCTGAATAAGTGCACAGTTAGGCAGAAATTTATTAGCTAGACTCAAGGAATGATAATTGGTAAAGCAATTAAAAATGGCACGTGCTGGAAGCATTTCTTGGGGACTGTATCCAATGCATCTCTTTAATGGAAAAAAAATAATGTTGATTTAAGGATTTTGATTTTAAACACCACTAAAAATACAAATGCTAAAAGCTGCACTCACATAAACAATACAACAGAATAAGCAAGAAACAAAGCCAAGACAGCTACAGTCTGACCAAGGACACAAACAACCTTCCTGATTATCGAAGCAAAGTGGGAACTACTTTTATTGAGCCTGTTTGTTAAACCTGCCTGACTTTATAAAAGCATTCAGGAATCCATTTAGAGTGCAGTCTTTTTATTTTAATTTCTAGCTGACATCCAGATGAATAGATGAAAGCAAGAATTATACTGCAGAGCAAAGAAATACACAGTAAACACTAACAGTGAACGGAGTATCATCCTGGGAAAGCACACAGAAATCTGCTAGGAAGTTTCTTGCTCTTAATTCAATATGCTTAAGTATTTCATCTTCTGTCTTCTGCCTAAATTGCAGGAACAGGGATTGGCAAATGAAGCATCAACCTCCAGACTGAACACAGCGCTGGGAACGGGGGGAACGTGAATTGCTCCCTGCACAGCCCAAACCAACAGGCACTTTTATTTGCCAGCTGCTTTATTTTCTTTCAGAAGGCATGTTTTTAAACCCATCAGTCACAGTCCTGATCCACTCAACATGCCACATCCCTCTCAAAACAAGGGAGAAATATTAAAGGTATAATTTACACTGGTTGGACCACCGAGTTATTTCTTCTCATGCACCTAAAAACTTTATCTACCTGGAGCTGTAGGAACATTACTCACCTCCAACAGCTCACAGAATACAACTCATATTAAATAAGTACAAGGCTTATGGAGGAGAGAGAAACAATTTATACAGAATTTATAGTTATTAACCTGTTAGTTACTAACCAAGACGTTTGTTCTCAGAAACCCTTCAGGCAGGGATAAGAAGATGGTTTTGGACACAGGTGGTAGCTGGGTCACTCCTTTTCTCAGCCTGTGGCATAAAATTCAGAAAGCCAAGGACTAAAGTGGGTTTTTACAATTATAATTCTTTGAGTTTCATACCTGAGTGATGGGGAATACATTTAATGGCCCGTAGTTACAGACAGCCTGGATACTCTAATGGACCTCTTTGACTTTTAATAAAATAAAGTAGAGGATCTGCACTATCAGCTGGGTTGTCTGTGTGACTCATCCCTGAAAGTAAAGTATGTATTTGAAACAGAATTATTTGCCCAAAGATCTGACAGAATCATCCAAACTGATGTATCTTCATAGTGGCAAGAGGTCCCCTGAATTCCAGCTCTACATCTACTTCACAGCAGAGATAGATGGTATCCCAACATGGGCATTTTAATAGAATTAGGGACAAATTTCTAATTTTTGACTGGAAAATCAGTTTTCTGAGAGAAAGTGAGACTACTGAGAAGTGAAACTTATTTTCATTTTAAACTTCACCAACTTCTGTATTGGTTAACTACAAACCAGGGTTCGTTTTTATTTTTATAGCAAAACATGTATGAAAACCTGTAATCTGAAGCATTGTTTATTTCAAGTATTTTGTATTTCTAACTCTGTTATTTGTCTTCCATGCCTTAGTAACTTCCAAAATCTTGCATAACCCTCTGACTATCTTCTTTTCCCCTCACTCATTGCTGCTCTGCCAGGAGCTGAGACTCCTGATCACCAGTGAGAAAAGAGATGCCTCCTGTAAACCAGGCACCAAACAGACTTAGAAATTCTCAGTGCCAAATTTGAAGTCACTGCTGTTTTTCTTAATTGCAGCCCCTGAATGAAGAGGGTCAATGAATGCAATTGAGGAGCAGCTGATTAATCCAGTGCAGTGGCTTTAAATCATATTTCATTTCCCAGTGACTGATACAAGCATTGTTCACACCTGAGCTTTGCCATGAAAACACTTCACTTTGAGAACAGTATCTAGCAACTAAATATACATTTTCCATACATCTCCACACTGCCTTAAAAGCTTCTGGAAACAACCAGAGAACAGTCCCATCAACTGGGCTCCACTGATCTGTGTCCAAGCAGGTTCTCACCTGTGCGCTCTGAAATCACTCCATCTTGTCCTGAACAAGGGCTTAATAAAACTTTTACAATGTTTTCAACACAGGAGGAAAATACAGGCCATATAATCATGGAATTGTTGAAGCTGGGAAAGAGCTGGAAGATCGTGGCGTCCTGCTGNCCCACTGGACACCACTCCTGATCCCAGGAATGATGAGGGTGTGTCCTCCCAAAGGATGTCACAGAGCTGCCACTTGGGCTTTGAATACGAGGAGGCGGCAAAAAGCAGAGAAATGAAAATTTCACTAGAAAAGGCTGAAATTACAGTTTACAAATTGCCTTTATCTGCGCGCTCTTTATCAGGAGGTGCATAATTATACAGCTTTGACATTTTCATCAGTGTACTTCCATTAATAACGCAGAAAATTATATCTATTTATAACTTCAACATATTTACAATACACTCTGATGTTCACGTGGCACTGGCAGTAAAAACACCTGAAAAAATTTTATTAATTCAAGCCTTAAAAACAAAGACCTGAGTTAGATGAGATGCTTGGTTTGCAATAATAATAAAAAATTAAATTAAGAAGTGCTGCAAGTCACTGGCTCAACATCAGAATGAAAGAGTTTCACTGCACGTAATTTCAGTCTAAACTTCACTATTAAGAAAATATACAGATTACGAAAAACAAATACAACTGATGCCACCTGATTAAATTCTGCTCATTAAGGAGAATCCTAAATACTCCCACTAAGGTTCCTAATAAATATATAAAGAGCCTTCAAAATGTTATTTTTATATTCAGAATTATTTACAATTTGTAGTTTGTCTGTGTTATAATTACCCCAGCTTTCTCCTACGAGCTGCTCCTCAGGCAGGTTTTGCTAATCTGGATTCCAAAATGTTTAAAGTTGTTCTGTGCTTTAAAATGCTTCTTAATCTAGAGAGAAGCTTAAAAACTATTGATCTGCATTTTCCATACGGCAATTTAAAGTAACTATTTTGTCCAGGCAGTAATAGTACCTCTTCACTCCTCACCACGATGAGGAGGATTATTTTTACTGACAACAGAGAGAAGGAAAAATGTGAACTATTCAATAAAAGGTGAGTAGCAGAATTACTGTGGTGTGGAAGATAGGGAGAAAATGAAACAAAACAAAATCCTCCTCATGGTCATTATCAGGAGGTTATAAATTTTTTTCTCAGCTAACTCTCCTATGAACATTCACAAAGGTTTTTTTTCATGGTGATTTTTAAGCATCACTGTAGTCTGACTATTCCTCTACTGAGATTTTAAAGTGTCAGATGAGGATGGGTAGGAGGAACTTGCCAAGAAAAAAAAAAAAGATTCTTCAATTTTCTTCGCGGATTCAGCTTTTCCCTATTAATGTTGAGATTATTTCTTCAACTATTTTGTTGCAAATATTTATGACTCCATATGGAACAACAGATGTTGAAGAGAAGGGATAGCAGAAAAGACTTCATTTTCAGCAATTACCCTGCTACTTGTTGTCATACTGTAGGTGTTCTTAGTGCATCTATTTTACACACCACCCTGTCCTTTCACACGCTGCAAAAATGTCAGCTTGGATAATTAATGTAATAACTGTAGTCCAAATCATTTCCACAATGAAAAAAAAAATATAAATAGGACAACAGGAGGAAGAAATCAAGAAGGCAGGGGGAAGAGAGGATTTGCTTCAGCAGTTCTTCTGGAATAGCTGATCAGGAATCAGTTTGCAAAGCTGCATTAGGTCCTTAATACAAAATCTCTCCCCGTGGGACAGATTCCAGTGACTGTCACCAAGAAGAGAAATCATACCAAGAAACAGGAAAACAAAGCTATGCAGGAAGCAGGACAATCCTGGAGGATCAGATACAGCCAGCACCACGGAGAGATTACAGTTATGTATTGATTTATGCTAACATGGCAATTATCACATACAAGATACTTAACCTCTTAATATATTTTAAAATTGTATCAAACTAATATCAATATTGTTACTGTTGAGTTCAATTTCTTGAAGTACGTGTATAACCAGCAGTTAAGCCTTTCAAATATTTGAAACAGGAGGAATACTCCATTTCCTGGATATTCCTGGATAATTATTCTTGCTTTATTAAGGTTTATTTTACAGCTGTGTAAAATAGGTTATAAAGGACAATTCTGCTATTATGTCCTTCCCTGCTTAGGCTTAATAAATATTATATTCCACACCATCCATTAAAGCCAAGCAGTGGAGAAAATAGGAGAGGTAGTAATCTCCTCCACAGATGTAAAATACCTTTAATAAAATAAGGGTGTATAACAGTCAGGAACAAATTACTGAGGTCTGCTTTAATAAAATAGCACCCTTAAAGCAGTATTACTCTTAAGGCACTGACATTCCCACTGGTGATGCAGTGGATCCTTTCAAAGCAGTGCAGCTTGTTAAAATGGCAAGATATCTTTTTGCAATAGAGTGTTTGTGTCCAGGCAGATACAAGGTTTGTATAGAATGCACCCAGGGAGCCATAAAACTGGTGGGAAACATATTTCTCCGTGGTATTTTAGTACTTCGAAAAATTCAATCACTGGGAAAAAATGTTTTGCTGTAAACATCTGAAGAGCATTATAAAAGCAATGGCTTCCCACAGCACCTGCTTAAATAATTTTAAGAGGGAGTGAGTATGTCTTTGCTCGTCTTCTAAAACTTGTAGAAAGCTTCTCCTATTAATTTCCCAGGTGCTGTCAGGCCAGGGCACTTTTAATCAGAAATAATTATGAGTGCAATTGGGGAATGTTCATTGGCAGGGGTTTTTTTGCACTGCAGAAATAAGACAACTTTCAAAACTGATCATTAGGAGAAATATGATTAATGGGAAAATACACCCAGAGAGAGGAGCACCTGGAAGGTTTGATTCCAAATGAATTATGAATTCCTCAGATGTCAATAAAGAAGGACTCTACTTATATATCCCAGCGTTTGAATTCAGTTCAGTTACACATTGATTTTATAAACCCTGATTAAGCATGAGAAATCCATCCCTTTTTAGCCCACCTGTTTTGATTCTCCCTTTTCCACTGAAACCTTTAACCTTGCCCTAGCTCCTGATCCATCCCACACAGCCCAGAGCACATCCCTGATCCCTCCTGTGAGCCCATCTCCACTCCCCAGTGCCACCAGTTAGTGCCAGTACCTCCTGCAGGGCTCTGGGTCACAGAGCTGAACCCTGACACAACCACCCCTCTCCTGGGCTAAGAAACAGCCAGATTTTGGCTTTTCTCTCTGCTCCTCCCCAGGTGAGCCAGAAGGGCAAGCAGGAGCCCCTCTGCAGAGATGCAGCCCTGGTGTGGGATGTGACACTCAGTGACAGAGTGACCAGACTCACAGATATTCCAGCAGCAATCCGTGTGGAGATGCCTGGCCATGGCAACTCCTCACCACCAAATAATTACACGATGCTCTGGGGAAAAGACAAGCTTTCCTAGCACACAGCCAATCTATCAACAGCAAAACCTCTCCCTGACCCAAATGGCAGCTGTGAGCAGGGTGCAAATGGGAGCTGAGCACCAAGCACTGCACATCCACTGCTCTGCAGCCTCCTAACTGGGAATTCTGCTGCTGTCACTTGGCCTGAGTGCTTTGAAAGGGTCACATATTGGGGACAGGAAAGGAAGAGGAGAACTTTCTGCAGAAGGCAGCAGCTATCTGACATCAATCTGCTGTGCTCCTGCCCCAGAGGAGCTCCTGCTTTGGAGGTGGATGCTGTGCTGCCAGGGATGCTGTGCTGTGCTCACCTGTGCAGGGACCACCTTCTTCACAGCGACCCCACATCACTTGTAAAAGAAGTGTGAACTATTCCAGCAATTCCAGGCTCTGCTTCCCTCTAACTGGTTACCAGTCTGGTGCAGGATTACAGCTCCCAGCACCTGGTCAGCAGTTCCCCTCTACTCCTCTTCACCCAAGCACCTGTCCCACCAACCTGGAACAGCAAAATTGATAAAGCCATGCTCTGTTATGGCAGTTGAGCCCTGATGCTTGGGCTAATTGCATTAAAAAGTCACTCCTGCTGAAAGCAAGGCATAAAAGCTGCAGAACTGAGCAATGAGGATTTTTTCCCTCACAACCCCATTCTTTTGGTGGTTTGGCATTGCAATCCCATCAATAGGGAAACTTCAGGAAACTTCACGAACATTTTGCTTCCAAATGCTACTCTAATTTATGTAGTAGGCTAAGACAAAAAATGCCAGTGGTGTCATGATTACTAAATAATAAACATACTAAACAGATTTTTGGATAAATCCCTTGAGTTACATGCTTCTCAACTAAAACAGGATACAAAGCAAAACAAATTACACAGGAACCCAGACCTCTGGGGCATTCAGAGATTTCAAACGAGCCAGTTGGTGGCTGAAAAATCCAACTTTATGAACCTGCCACTTTCTGTGGCTACTGGATCTGGAAGCTGATGCCTGGGGAGATGGTGAGGGGCCACTGAGAGCTCTGCCACTGGCTCCCATGGAAAAGCAGAGGGAAGGAAAACAGCACCTTCGTAAGAACCCTCCCACTGCAAAAACAGAAATTTAAAACTGAGCTCTCACCAAAGCCAGAAATACCTTGCCCACATTCAGTTAAAAAAAAGTGAGTAGAAAGTATCAAGCAATTGTCGACGTTTTTCTTCCCAAGGACAGGAACGAGACTCTGCCCTCAGTGCATCTCTCCTTCCAGTGGGATTCCCAGCAGGCCAGCCAGGAGCATGAACTTACTGCTCCAAGCCATATTATCAACTCTATAAGCATAAAACCCTTTACAAATGTTTAGGTTTTGATTACTGCTCCCGTGACGTGCGGCTTTTAGCAAGCCAAGCATTTTCCTTTCCCAACTGCCTCCCTCTCTTTGCAGGGCACATTGTATCTTCACTTTGGCTTATTCTACCTCCTCGCTTTGAAACCCTGCATTACTTGAGAGAGTGGCTGACATCCCCATTCATGATAGTGCACAAAATGCAGCTTAATGAATCCCCAAAGCAATGTACTTCACGTGCTAAAATCAATGTACATTGCCTGCTACAGTATCTCCCTGTGAAATGGAGGCTTTTGCTCAGAAATTTCTATCTCAACAGGGTCTTTTTTCTTTTTGTAGCGTTTAACTGCCTTTTGTCTGCTCTTGTCTCCCTCCAGTGTTGCTCAGATGGCAATCTTTTATTCCTTGTGCAAACTCATTTGGAAAATGCTGGATGGGCTACAGCTGTGTACTGCTATGTAAGGTCTAATCCATGTCAAGCAGTGCTTTATACACACTGAATAAACACAATGAAGCAATGTTTTAATTGATTATTAAAAAGGCAGGGTTCTGGGCTGAAAGCAGTATTTAAAATCAGATTTAATCAGCTAGTTTTGTACCATTCTGAAAGGTAGTGATGCTGTACACGCTGCCACTCGAGCCCTGGGGGTGTCACAGAGGTGATGAAGGGGGTGAAGCTGTTTCTGGGGGCTTTGTTCAAACTTCCAAGGCTGTGGCTGATGAAAAACAAGCAGTGCATCAAAATATCAATGAACACAAACCTTACCTGGGAAGGTGTTTTCCCACACAGCTTCCAGGAGGATAAAATCCACCTTTTTCCAGAGTCAATCCACGGGCTGGGGAACCTTTGCAGCTCAAGTCTCCAACAGTAAAATCTGCTTTTATGATGCAGAGAGTCTGGATTTACACTCTCCAACAGTAAATACTGACTTCAAATCAACCTGCACTGCATCTGACAAAGGCATCCCAGCTGGATGTGCAGTCCAGAGACATTAAAAGTCACTTTATGTGATTTTTTTATACCAACAATTATTACACTGTGCAACTAAATTATTTTCAAACTCAGAAACAGTGATAATAGTAATAATAAAAGATTAATAATTGGTAATCAAAATACTCATGCATCCAAAAAAGGTGCCTCTGACCCTCCACAGGAGTACTACAGGGGAACCACAGATTTTTTGAAGGATTATTTGAAAGTTTGGGCAATGATTAGTCTGAAATGATATTCAAAATCTAAATTCTTCTTTACTGTACTTCTCCATGGCACCCCACGAATCTAAGGGAAAAAAGATACTGTAAAGCAACTAAGTTTTTCTTTCCTTTTTCCTTCCAACAAGAGGAAATTGATTCCTCTGTTATCCTGAAATTTAGGGAGGAAAAACTGGCAATGTCTCTTAGGTGGCAGCATGAAAAATCTTCATTAGCTTGAAGTACATGAATTATCAATCAAATGAGAAATAAGCAGAGAGCAGCTGAAAATGGCAAACTGCTGTAATTACAAATGATGGCTTGTGCATGACTGTGTCTCAAGAATTGTTACAGGATGCTGTGCAAAAACCCCAACATTTATATCCACAGTCCAGAATAATATGGTCCATTATAATGATGTACTTTAGAGCAGAAATACTATTTTTTATGTTTCACATTGTTCCTGTTCTAGACACTGAATCTATATTTTGTTTTATTTTTTAAAAAGGATGGATTTGCCTTAGAGAACTGACAGCTTATATGAATATTTTAGTTTTGCTTGCAAGTAACAGGAAAAAAAGCATGGCATAAAACTCAAGCCCCAAGTTCCCCAGAATGCCTACTGAGAATAAATTTTATGTTTATTTGTATTTCATTTTCCTTGAACAACTGCCTTTCCCTTGGGTATTTATTAAAAGCATAAAAAGAATGAGCCAAATTCACTTCTCAATAACATCCATTCAGCATTGTTGGAGCTTGCAAAATTGCACTAGACCAGCCAAGGGGAAAATTTCACTCACTGTTTAGTAAATATATATAATATTTTTTTTTCTGGTTGAGAAGATGTATTGTTTAATCTTTAAATTCTCTGCCTGCCCCTGCTTATCAAAGGAGAAAAAGCAGCTGTTTGGTTCTAAATTCGTGACCTCACCCAGGAATAATGTGATAGATGTGGGTTCCTTGGGGCAGTTCTACCCCAGGCAATTCCCACTGGATGTGCTGAGGATTCCAGCACAGTTCCCATCGACTCCACTCCACAAAGCAATAGTTCCATTTTCTTCTGTACTGTTTGCCTGAAGATCCCCATAAATTATCTTACTTGACCTACATTCTGAACCCCTCAGATTGAGGCAGCCTGAGTGGGGGAATGGTTTAAAGTGAATTTGGCCACTGGGAGGGTCCGTTCTCAGTGTGAGGCTGGAGGAGCATTTTCACAGTGCATGGCAGACACATCCACTTCTGAATTAGGGAAATCCACAAAAAACCAACGGAACAGAAGGTGCTGGCTGGGCTGTGACCATAACAGAGCTGGCTCCTGATGCAGCCAAGGTGTCCCCACATGTCCCTCCCACCTCCTGCCCACCAGGCTAGGCTGGGCTGCCCAGGGTCACTCCTCACCTGCTGCTGCAGGTGTCCTAAAACTGATCTGATCCCATAAACCCCAATTCCCGGGATAAAAAATCACTTCTCACACCATCAGCGTGGGTTTTGTAAGGTTTGATCTTGTCTCTTTTAACCAGAGCTTGCAGCAAAGGTCATTAAGACACAGAAACTGTGACTCCTAAACAGAGCACGTGGCCAAGAGCAGGGGTTGGTGCTTCTCATCCGCTGCTACCCACAAAATTACAGCTCATAGCTCTGTGAGCAGAAAAATTATGTCTTTAAGACCTAAGCCAATGTTTTCAGGAGTCTCGTGAATTGTCCTCACTGGCAGCATAAGAACCCCCCCAAATCCAGCAGCGAGTAATGTGACCATTGCCCTTGGCAGCCCCATTAAACTGGGCAGTGAACTACTTCAAATAGCTGCGGGTGTTAAACATTAGTTCTGCCTTAAGTAGGTTGATTTTAACAGTCAAATGTGCACTGCAGTCCATGTGAACATTAAAAGCACCTTTCAAACTTAATTTTACAGAAATGTTAACGACCAGAACAAACTATTGAAGGCAAAGAAGAAAAGTAATTATTTCAACAGATGAAAGGAAACAGTAAATTAACACTCTTGTTTTAAAAGGGGGCTCGGTAACTTATCTGCTTTAAGGAAATACCATTAACTGGAGGTACCATGGATATTTCACTTAATATGTTTATGGTTTGGGGTTTCTTTTCTCCTCTGACCTTTAAAAATGAGGTCTGAGGCAAAAGGAGAGCCGTAAATCTTTAACTGAAATACAACAAGTTCCAGAAACTGCTTCATCAAAATCATAGCAGGGGAATCGGTTCCTGAATATCAACATTACGTGTCATGCACACACACACATCAAAGCCATCAACAACAACAACCTTTATGGCCACAGAGGCCTCTAAATTCAAAGAAAGCAGGAAGACAGAACCAGAATGACTCAGAAATATTCCTAACATACCACCAGTGCCTACGTACATTAAAAAAACCTAGGGACAGCTAAAGTAATCTGATTATTACATTAAAAAATACCCAGGGAGAAATCTGTCATAGTTTAGAGAATGTTAAGCTGCTTGTTATAAATACAAAACACACCAGTTTTTGTGCATGAGCTGTTATTCAGTGCAATTCTGAAAACTGTTTAAAAACAGTCACTGGCTTGTAAGCAAGATTTTCTTACCATATGTGTTGCAATATGGAAGCAGATTGTGGACATTTCCAAAGGAATTTCACATATATATATTTAAAAAAACGTTTACAGCAAAATTTAGGTGATCATTAGGGGCTTTTTTTTGCGGACCTGCATTTTCCACACAATAATAAAAATATACTGATTTAAATGTGGGGTTTGAAAATCATTTATTCTGTATTATCAGCACAGCTATATATGCTTTTTAATCAGAAATCACTCATTTGCAGACCTCAA
Source organism: Drymodes brunneopygia (assembly GCA_013400955.1). Taxonomy (NCBI): domain Eukaryota; kingdom Metazoa; phylum Chordata; class Aves; order Passeriformes; family Petroicidae; genus Drymodes; species Drymodes brunneopygia. The sequence goes on along the minus strand of VZTZ01045548.1, from coordinate 713,763 downwards.
ATGATGAAATGGTTAATTATCCTTGTGACTGACACATGTCCACTTTGAAAATACAGTCAAGTTTAGGGTTTCTTCAGCAAAGCTGCATTGCTGATGAAAGTGGCTTTAATCTGGGCTTTTAAATAATATTTTTCCATGAAGGATACTTTAGTAAAGATATTACATCGCACTGCACACGATCAATCTGCAAGTGCTTATGCAGATTTCTAGGCATGCAAAATGCTAAATACACACACACCCAATGCAGGACATACACGACCCAAGAGGTAAGGAAAGAACTGCACACAGAATTTAGCAATACTCAAGTAAATTGAGAAGCAGAAGGTCAGGCAAAACTGATGATGTAGTCTCAGCAAACACTGCCTTTGACAGGAAAGCCAATTTAAGTAGTTCCCACGCCCCACAGCACAGCTCAGCAGCCCCTTCTGTGAAAATCTTTTGGATGCCTATTTTTAAACTGCATCATATAAAGAGTCTCTTCACTAACACCTCTGGATGATGCAGGATTATTATTTTGGGGAGACATTTTCTAGCTGAAGGTATTTTGAAGTGGGAATAGGCACAATCTGGTTCACTCTTACACATTCTTTAAATCGTGGCAGTTAATGTCGTGTCAGATAAAAATAGGAGTGAGAGCTGTTTAAGGCCTTTTATTTTTTGAACAAGTAAAATGTATTATTTTGCCTGAATTAAAGAAGAAATTGAGGAGTGTGTGGAAAAGTACCCATGACTTTCTGGCATGAAAGGAGAAGTCTAGTCCACAAATTAAGTCTCTATTTAATAAGCCTCATTTGAGGGTATTAAAGGGGGTAATTGAAGGAACAACAGCTGAAGACAACCCTTCAAGAGAGAACTGCAATTTGGAAAACCTTTAAACCTGTGTTATCAGACCCAGCCAGCCACTGTCAGATCCACTCCCCAAGCCAAGCTCAGGCTGCTACTCCTGAATCCATCACCCTGTACTGGATTGATCATTATTTGGTATTGAGATGTGATAAATACCACCACGTTCAAGCCTTCAAACAGCAGCTCCCGAAATGCACGGTGACACTGCTGTTGCTATAAACATATCTGCACCAATTATGAGGGTGAGAAGAATTTGTGAGCCAGCAGTCTAAAATCATAAGTTTTAGCTGCACACAGCAAGGTATACACTTATTTAAAAATAAATGTGAAATTCAGTCTTCCACAAAAGCAGCAGTGTCATGAGAAAACTCGGGCTTTAAGTTTTGTAAACGCTGCGTTTTCAATATTAGAGTGTCAGTCTTCATTCACTCTCTGACAAGGTTGTCAATCAAACAGCAATCTAGTTTTGTAAGACTTTAACCAAAGATCAAAGCAATGATACTGCTGAGTTCACATTACCTTCCCAGAGATAACTACTTGAGCACTTTCACAGCACTGCATCGATATTAACTTTGCACCGTTCCTTCCAAGCAAATAAAACAGGACAAAGTTTGACAGCCCTGCTGGCTCCTGCTCTCAGCCCTGATCCAAGCTGAATCCCAGTGCCATCCCCTGTATCCCTGAGAACTCCTCCTGGATATTGAAGGTGAGGGCTGCAGGACTTGCGTTCAGTTATACTTTCATCAATTAAAAGAAAATGAAATGTGCTTTCTGTCTCCTTTGAGGAGCACATCAAGTGTCTTTTGCTCAATAACAATAGTTGGGCAATAAAAAGATGAGTGAGCAAAATGTAGTATATCATCGTTTTGCCTTTGACTCCAGCCCAATGGCAAATGAAAGGCATCCAAAATCAATTTCCAGAAGCTAATAAATTCAGTATGTGAAAGCAGTGAAAATATAACTTTTGCAGCCTCATCATCAAGCTGATTTGTAAGCAAAGCTGGGCCCAATTCCTGCACCCTATGGCACCCATATTTTCAGTTTCATGCAGGTAATATACTATTTCCACACAGTTTCTGTTCCAGGGCTAAACAGAGAGCTATATACATATATATCTTCTTTGCACAAACACATGTCCTGGTAATATCATAATAAAAATCTGAATGTGCAGTGCCCAGGAAATGGTGTCGATCCCTATCAGCTCCTTCCTCCAGTAACAGCAAAGAGAAGGTGAAGGCAAATGCTGCTCCAAGGGCACAATCCAAGCACAGCTGCTTCCCAGAGCTCCACAGGAATCCAGGACAGCAGCACAGGGCAGGGGCTCTGAGGGTTTTTATTTGCTTGGGAACTGCAGCACTTGCCAGCCCATGCCCAGCTAAAGGGAAGATTCCACAGGGAATATTGTGTGACCATAATCACAATTTAAAATACTCCCTGAGCAGTGCTGAATACCTGCAGGGTATGGCTTTGGATCTCACACTGCTCAGGGCTTCCCCTCACCACAAGCAGTTCTTCCATGTGATAGACTATGGATTTTTTAAATCTAAACCAACTGCAGACAGCAACATTACACAGGGTCAATTACACTTACCTAACACACTCCAAAGTCATTAGAAGTGTTAAAATTTTCTTGGTGTGGTACTTACTTAAAAAGAAAAAATAGAATAGGAAAAAAACCCAAAACATCAAAACAAAACAGGTTTCTGACCCTGAAGGTTTTTTGTCAATATATGGATTTGTTTCCTACAGAAAAAAAAAGACATAAAGAGAAAAAAAAAACTGAAGGGAGACAGGCAGGCAGGCAAGCTGGGTGCTGGAGAGAGCCTGAATTGGCAGTGGAAAATGTGGCTGGGGAGTGTAGCTGAAGAATGATGGTGTATGTGCACTGAGGACATGTGCAAGGTTTGGAAAACAGCAGGTGGAGGAAACTGTGGAACAGAATTATATTGAAAGGGGAGAAGTTAGAACTAGGTGAGAACAGTAAAGGAATCACACTCAGAGTGTAAAATATTGCTTTGTCACTTAGTTCATACTGTGAACATGTCCAGGTTTTTTCTTCCAAGTCACCAGCAATGGGAAATGCTGTTCTTTCTTACTCCATTTCTCACCAGGGCACCATTCTCCTCAATGCTGGCAGCTCTTGGGAGCCTAGACTGTTATTATGGGACCTGGGACAACTATTTCCTCACACTGCAAGAAACACTCTGATTTTCTTTTTTTATTAGAAATACCAGATCATGTTTCCTCTCTCTTTACTCCAGGATTTTAGTGAGCAGTTGGAAATGAGTGACTATGAAACCTGACTCAAATCAGAGTAGCACTGTAAAACCTTCTTTCTTTCATGTTTGTTGTATCTACTTTACCTGTTCACCTCTCATGTTTACAAGCAAGAAATAATGATTTTTTAGTCTCAAACAGTGTTTCTCCAGCTGAAGAGTCTGAGCCATGCCTGCCCTCCTTTCTAAAACACATCCATTAAAAAACCAGAAAGTCTGGGAGATTATATTGCTGATATTTCTGCAGCAGTGAACAAGCACAGGAGTCTCTTTCCAATCTCCTGCAGACAGAGCAGGTTAGGAAGTGTGAATGGGAATGTGAAGCCCCAGTTTCTATTTAAAACAGGAACTCTTCTGTGCATGTGGAAGGGGTCACCTGGATGTTGGATGTTAACATGGTTAAAGTGTTCTATAGTGAAAGTACCTGTTCATAAATCATCTCTAAACTGCTTCTGCTGCTGAGCTCCCTGATCCGAACCAACTGCAGAGAGAGATACTACAGAATATCAATGACACTTCATGTGCTTCCATGTCATTAACAGTTAAGATTTCCTTGGGGTGTGGTACTGAAAAAGAATAATCAAATTTAAAAAGCTCCACCAAAACCAAACAGATTTTTGTATAGCACCAGTTTCAAACAGGACTTATGAGGTGCTATTCCTTCCCAGCCTCCACTCAGCACAGAGAGATTTTATACAGCTTTAATATGAATTACCCACACTCGGTCCTGGCTGCCCCTAGGATTTAAAACTGATTTTCAAAATCAAAGTTTAAAAAGCTAAACTTTCCTGCATTTCCTTTTATCTTTGATAATGTCACCCAAAAATAGTTTCTCCTGAATTCTGGCAGTTGCTTCTGTAAAGACGAAAGGCACATTTATAAAAGCATCTAAAAACCAGAATACACTTAAATATAAAAATGTCTAACTGTATCCAGAACTAAGTCTTCATTTAGTTAAAAAGTTTTGATATTATCTCTTATTATTTGTTCTTCAAAGGAGAATAGTAATTAGAAAAGTTCTGCAAATTTGCACTAATGAAGCAGAAAAATCTACTATGAAGTAATGAATTTTATTAATCACCATGCAAGCAAATAAGTAAAAAAATGTTAAAAATTTAAGTACACCAAAATTTTTTAAAATTATTTTTATAGGAGTTTATGTTACATTACTTACAGGTTATTTCAGAGAATCACAGAATGGTTTAGGTTGGAAGGGACCTTAAAGAACATCTTGTTCCAACCCCCTGCTATGGGCAGGGACAGCTTCCACTAGAGCAGGCTGCTCATTTTAAGTCTTTGCAATAACTTGAGCTGGGAAGTTTAATTTTTCCACAGATTTGAGCTATTCTCAAGGAATTTTTACTCCCTGAACACTGAAAAAGAGGGGATACTTAAATATGCAGCAAAATAGCTTGGCTGAATCTGAGCAGAAACATGCAGAGTGCTGGGATTGAATGTGAAAGAAAACCCCAAACACCTTTTTTGTTTCCATCTTTCTTCCCTTCCCCACATCCAGCACCTTTCCTTGCTGTCCTCAGGACATCTCTCTAAATCCAGGGGAAAAAAGGACTGCCATAAAAATGCCTTATGCCAGGATGTGTTAGCACCATTACATGAAATAATTGTTCCTTGGGAGATTCTAGACAGTCAATTAACCCCCAATTCACGACTCAAGTGGCAGAGCAGACACTCCATGAATAAAAGGTAGAGGTTCAATTCTCAATTAGGATGAAATTTTTTCCTTAATAGTTTAATCTTGTGGTCAATTAAATCCCTGAGCATTGTATTAATTATTATATGAATTCTAGGCAACTTCTAATTTAAAGGTTAGTTATAGTGTACCTCAACTGGACCAGAGTCCAGGGCTTACATTTTTCAAAAAGCTTGTTCTACCTAGGGGGAAAAAAATCCCCTCTTCTGAAAAAAGACAAAGAAATGTCTTTATACTGTGCTTTCCTAATCTGGGATACTTTAAGTGTCTCCTGGATTTTATACCAGAGGTAAGACTGCACTAAGTCACAGATCATCAGAAACCTGGTTACTGCTGCACCACATATTCATATCACCAGTTATAATAAACAGGATTTCTGAGCAGACTTTTAAGCATTAATCTCATCTCCAGTTGCTGAGCTTTATTCCTACATTGTTGGGCACAGCAGCTTGGAATGGTAGCTTACTTTTCCATCTGTCAGACATATAGAGACTATCGGTTTGTGAAGTACTTTCTCGGTACTCTTTTTGTTAGAATAAAGTCCTGGATTTCCTCGGGGAAGCAAGGGACATATGCTGGTGCTCTATGGTTTCTGAGTAACTGCAGAGATGAATTCCTCTTGGCCAGCTTTCTGTTGAATAGGTGCTGGAATCATATAAAACAGCAACTTGTGAAAAAAAAAAACCCACAGTAAAAGGGTGAGTTCGCCGGCCAAATCAGTGATCTTTTTTCAACTAATTATTTTTCTTGCTCAAAATGAAGACAGTTTGTCTTTGAAAAGACTGTCTATCATTAAAAAAGAAAAGTATGGAAAGTTTTTGAAACAACTATAACAGATGTCATAGCAGTTGAAAGTACAATTAGAAAGCACAACGCCGCAGAAATAAAACTTCAAACAAAAGCGGAAAGAGTTCTTTGTGCACATCAATAATTTAGAATGATTTAAGAACTGTTTTATAGATGCAAGTGGAGCTCTTTCTGTCTATATATAAATCGAATGTGGTCTTTATAGGCAAACAAAAAGGGGATACAATCCTTTTAAATTATTTTTAGGATAATTGTTTCCACAGCAAACATCATTATTTATCAGTTTTGAAAAGAAGCCAACTGCCAACATTTGAAATGCACAAACCTTGGCACACAACACAGAAAATGGTAATCTCCCCCCTTTTCAAAACCAGTTTTGCATTTATTTTATACATTTGTCAAGTTCTTATCTGAAAGCCCATGCAGTGTTACCTATTTCTATCAGAAATCATTATATTTTATTTCTAATCACCTTCCCATAGCTAATTTGGTAACTCAGGAAGGGAAACTGTTATTGCTACCAGATGCTGTTACCTTCCTGCTCACTCACATATTCCTATAAATTGATTCAACAGCCTGGAAAACAAGGTTTAATAAGCATTATTATGCCTTCTGGATTTCTTCTGTTATAATCTCTTCTTTTAGATAAACAGTCTCATTTTAGTGATTCAGGCACTCTAAAGCTGCACTACAGACACTTCCCATAGAAATTCCTTCAGGAGAGTCCTGCAGGATGCTGCTGCTCCTCTGCCAGCAGCAATTTCTCTGTAGCTTCATTTCTATGTGTAGACTTCAAGAAAAAAAAGAAAAACAGGCAGTTTCATGTACAGAGAGCTGAGATTTTCCTTTTCAGATGAGGAGGATTATTAGGGAATAAATGAGGGTCCTTGAGACTGTAAGTTTTCTACAGAGGAAATGGGAACAGATGTTCTTGTAGGTCATAGAAGAGAAACCAGATCCCAAACAACTTCCACACTGGAGTATCAGAACACACTTTCACTGGAGTCAGGCAGGAGACAGGGAGGCCCCAGCCCAGCCACTCTGCTGCTCCAAACAGCAACAATGACAAGAAAAAAATCAAGCAGCAAGTACAAACTGCAAACCTTGAGACATCAGTTCTGCCAATACAATTTATTAACCCCCATATATATGTGGGTTGGCCCTCATTGGTGAAAAAAACCCACATTAATTCTGCTAATTTAGCAACAGCTCTTCCAGAAAGATAATCATACTTTGCAGATACTTGGGACCATTTACCCTCAGTATTTTATGTGACTGATGATGTATGAGCTGCTCGTTGTGTAAAATTAAAGCTCCAGCCTGATCCATACAATATTTAATATGGGCCATACAGGAAGTGATGTTTACAAAACACTCATCCTAAAACAGGGTGCTGAGAAGTTATCTTGTGTATTAGAGAGAATTCTTATTGTGAATCAGACTCTAATCTGGAAGTATCTGACAGTTTCTGCTGAGTTTTCCACATGTGTGTATGGAGGGAAATTAGCAATGAGCATTCTTGAAACAACAGAACTGTCTCTCAGGAACTCATTAATTAATTTTTAAATATTGGTAGATTTCTTTTTTTTTAATATCAAAAGCTTTGTACAAAGAAAGGAATTATGTCATGATATAACTCTTATGGTTGTTATTACTACTGCTGGTGATGTTACAGAAATATTACACTTTCCTTGTAATATACCAGTTAAAAGAAAATTCAGTAGGTATAAATACAGATGGTATATAAATATAAATAAGTATAAAAATAGATCTATGGTTTTATAGAGCAATTTCAAACTCTCCTTTCTGCCTAAATCCCTCCTGCCTCCAGTGCCAAGGGCGACACGACAATAATGTCAAAAGTCAAACAGCAGCTCTGGTGACTCCTTTAATCTGTGAATCTCTCCACATTTTTGCCTGGAGGGCACCATCATTACAGTCAATTTCTAGATTTTCAAACTAACAAAAACCAAGATAACAATAACAGGCCAGCATCTAAAAACTCCCCAGAGGTTACAGATGTACAAATAACAGGTTATTTTCTGAGCAGTGCTGATTTTCTGGCCTCTGTGAGTAGGCACAAGCACACACACACACACGTCCCATTTTCTGCTCCATCATCCAACATATCCCACATCAAACAGGCATCTTCCACCACACCACAAGAGGCTCTCCACTGAACTGTCAGTAAAATTTGTACAGCTCTGGCTCCCCTTGCTGACAACACACACCCGAAAAAGCCACGGCAGATGTCAGCAAATTCACACAAGCCAGGTCTAACTATCAAAGTATCACAGAGCAGCCCCAGTGACGGCTAAACCAGACAGATTCAAAACTGCACCATGTTTTATGGATTATAACATCTTGGAATACACCTGGAAGCAGAATTTTATTTATTAAACTGCTTGTTATAGCCTGTCACATTCTGTCAACTAGAAGAAAAATCTGCTTTGGAAACTACTGTCACACTGAGTACAAAATAAAGAGAAGAAAATAAATCAGTTGGTATTTCGACACCAACGTGGAAAGGCCAAGCATGACCAAAGAAGTTTGCTGGGGAATTTTGTACTGGAATAATCCCTCTTTCTGCTTTGTACTCACTGGTCTCTAATTTCAGAATTCACAGCTGTCTCTCCTTCCATCTTTTTATCAATCCTGCTACAAGAAGGATATTCACAGCTGGGAATCTTCAGCAAGGACCCACAAGGATCTTCAACTCTACAGTGAATGGCCCATACAAGGATAAAATCCCTCTTAAAACCTTGGCATTATCAGCATCAGGCTGTAACAAACTGATCTAATCTTGTTGAAATTATATCAGTTGATTACAATTGTGGGCTGCTGCTCTTTCAGGAATGATGATGAATTTCCAAAGTACAGCTGATGATATGAAAAACCTACTGAGAGAACTGTCCATCCCCAGAAACAACCATGGCTGTAACACACAAATACAACACACAGTTCAAAATGTTAGAGTGGTGCCTTCTGCCCCAAAAACCAATCATGAAGTCTGATTTCCTGCAATCTGCAGCCCCAGTGGCTTCTGAGATCAGCACATGGGTCATTATCAGCTCTGCTAACAAGAGTTCATGTAACTTTATCAATGGAATTCAACACAATGTCTGAGATATAATGAATTTATTCTGGTTTCATGACCACACATCAAGAATAATCTTTTTCTGCTTCCAGTCTGAGGTTACCTCACCATCTTATGCACAGAATCCTAGAATGGTTAGGGTTAGGTGATCACTAAGGATTGATTATTTGTTTTTATCAGGAATATTCTAATGCACTAAACATTCTAAAACACTTTGGAGATGAACCTTAATGTGCAGTTTTGTCTCAACCTTGCTGTCCCCAGAAGCCTCTGGGCAGCAAGTCCTCCACAAAAGGGAAGCCAGAGCCTTTAACTGCCACCCTAATGTGACTGTCACACAGGAGACAGCCACACTCCACAGAGCCATCTTAGATATTAAAGATCAAATCAGAAAAAAACTCCCTAGTACATAAAAAATGCTACACAAAACACCATCCACCAGTGCTGGATTTGCTCTTCTGACAGCAGGAGCACACACTGCTGTCACAATCACAGCTCTGCATTTCACTGATCTGGAACATCCAGCTGTGGGCAGCAGGACAAACTCTGGCTCACTGGTAGGAACCCTCAGGAAAGAACTGTGCTTTATGAAGCACAGCTTCTGTGAATTTCTTGAAGGTCTTCCTCAGTCACAAATACTGTAAAACTTCCAAAGTCACCAATTAATGATTTTTATGACTAATTTGGATCTTTATCTGTGTTTTTATCCCTTTCTTCCTCTGTGTGTGCACACAAATGCAGGAGCACAGGGTCCCTGAGCAGATTTGGTGCTCAGGCAGAGGAGGCTCAGCCCCTGTCAGAACATTCCCCGAGATCCCAAGGATTTCTGTGACAAAAACATCCAGCAACCTCTGAGGACACAGATTCTCCACATCTTACTGCTCCTAATGATTAAATAACTCATAGACATTAAGAACACCACCAACTGCAGGTCTCAGGTTAATGACTTTGCACCAGAGGTAACACCAAGCAGAGAATCCAGTGGGTCAGTTTTAAGACCAATGCTAAGGAAAAGATTCCTGGGTCTAATCCAAAAGCTCTCTTAGATCAGTGGGTGCCAATAAACAGTTTTTCTCCTCTTCTTATACTTTTCAAATCTGATACAGCTCAGATGAACCTACATAAAACAATTCACAGTATTGGAGGAAAAGTGGGAATGCCCCTGAAAAGACAACTGACTGAAAAGCAGCTACCTCTTATTTGCCCATTTTATTCCAGACTTACATGAATACCTTACTAAAAACCTCTTTCAAAGCCTTTTCAGTAAAGAAAATTTCATTATTTCACCGTGTTTATACAGACTCATAATTTGTAGTGTTTAGACAGCGATACATTAAAGTCACTGGAATCTAATAAATAAAACATATTAATAAATTATATATCAATGTAAGAAACTGCCTTAGCCCATCTGCCAGGATAACTAGGAAGTAAGTATTTTACTCATCAGAAAAAGAGCATTTTAAAAAATAATTCTGCAAATAAAGTTCTAATATAAACTTAATGTAAAAGGTGTGACCTTGGAGTACTTCACTAGTATCTCCTGCATAATTGCCTTTATATTTATAAATCTTTCAGCAATGGTTAAGCACACAATCATAACGACATCACTACAGACACTTCAAAAATTAAAGCTTTACCTTTATTAATTATTTACATTTTGTGAATCTAAGTGTTAATAGAGTTGCCTTGGTTTTATAGGTTTGGGGTTTTTTGGATTGACAGAGTGACAGAAGATCACATCTACTATCAGGCCACCTTTTTAACAGTTGTCAGTTCACTTGTAGGTTAAATTTAACAACAAAAAAAACACTTGTGGAAAATGCCTTTACCCAGAATAGAGCACTGTGCTTCTTATCTTTCAGTCTTCTCTGAGGATAGAAAATGTAAAAATATCTCTGACTTATCCAGTGAACATTTGCACTGCGCATGTCACTCAAGGTTTTGGGAGAAAGAAACCCTCAAATTCATGTACGACGAAATGACCTCAGGGTCTGTGATACACACTCAGAACCAGAATGAACATGACTTCCCCCCTCATTTGAGGAGTTCTTCTTCTATTCGTGAACACTTTTGTGAAAAAAATATTTTTTTTTCTCATGATATCTTCACCATGCCAGTATTGACATGTCAAGCAAGCAGCACAGAGACCTTGTGAGGTGCTGGCACCTACTGCACACCTTGCACAGACACCGTGTGGTTCAGCTTCGTGCTCCTTGTTCTCCTTCTCTTCCTTCCCCTCTCCATCTGGATGCTTCCAGATTAATTGTTGGGGAAGCCCCCTCTCTGGAGCAGAGCCCCCACCAGCCTGAAGGTTTTGGGGAAAACCCTTAAATTCATGTACTATTGCACTCGCTCCTGATGAAACGACCCTGGGGTCTGTGACAAGCACACTTAGAACCAGAATGAATATGACTTCCCTCCTAATTTGGGGAGTTCTTCAGGTATTGTGAAGAAAATTGTTTTTTTCTCATGATATCTTTAACGTGCCAGTACTGACATGTCAAACAAGCAGCACAGAGACCTTGTGAGGTGCTGGCACCTACTGCACACCTTGCACAGACACCGTGTGGTTCAGCTTTGTGCTCCTTGTTCTCGTTCCTTCTCCTCTCCATCTGGAGGCTTCCAGATTAATTGTTGAGGAAGTCTCCTCTCTGGAGCAGAGCCCCCACCAGCCTGTTGCTGTTTCAGGTGTTCTGCACCTGCTCATTCTCCTCCCTCCCCTCACATCTTGAGCAGCCCAGTCCTTTGGCAGTGATTCATTTAACCAGCATAAACCCTCTTTTCCGCTAATGAAATCCAGTAAATAAATATGGTTATTCTTTCATTACCACGCTCTCTGGCCGTCTGAACACATTGCACTCAGCAGACAGAAATGATGCAGAATTCCCCTTTCCTTGGAGCAATAAAGGGAAAGGTGTTCTTTAATAAACTGGGAAGGGAGAGCTGCCAGATGCAGAGTTTGGAGACTACCACGTGCTGGAGCATGGGACACAGCCCAGAGCCTGGATATGGGCTCTGGAGATGCAGGATGGGCTGAAGGAGAGAGCACTGCCCCCATGCAGCTCTGGGAGTGCACAGCAAGCTCCCTTCTCAGCAAAAATGATCTTTAGTTCTACTCACAGACTGCCTGAACAGTGGCTGTCTGACAATACAGGTCATTAACAGAATTCTCCTACAATATTCTCCTCTGGTCCACTTTGGGTGCAGCACAGCACCCCAAACCCCACATGAACTCGTTATCCATGTCTGCATAACAACCAGCAGCACGAGCTGGGGGAAAAACCTTCCAAAAACCAGCTTTTGGCCAAACTGTTCCCACTGAAGACATCCTGCACATCCCCACCAATTTCACTGTGGCAAGAGTTGGGCCAGTGCCTTTCACTGCTCTGGCCTGTGAGAGGAGCTTGAAATATTTCTTGTCATGCAGTCAAACAGAATAATTGTATCAGCAACTAAATCCGGCTGGAAGGCACGGCCAAATTCTTTTCTGGCTCATTTCACCCTCCTAATGCCAGAATTCATATGGAGGTTTCTGTAAAGCCCATACAGGGCTGTGTCAAACACAATCCTATTCCACACAATAGAGATTTTTTCCAGGGTATGTATCGAAGCAGATGAATTTAAAATGTACTTTCTGTGAGTAATTGTGCAGGTGAAATGTGGGGCTGTGTTCTAGGGGGGATTTTGTAACTGTTTCCTTGCACTGGTGATTTCAAAATAAAGTGCAGATTACTCTTGATATGGTTTTCACTCAGAAATAGATGTAAAGGCAAAATGCTGGTGTAATATGACAGAAAAAGGAATTTGACAAAAATACAGTACTGTATGCAGTAAAAATAACTTTAGATACTTATAAAAATACCCCAAACCATGCAGACTTCCAAAGATGTTTGACTTTGTTGTCCTCTAATGTTAAATCTGACCATACTTCCTCAAAAGGATGATGAAAGGATGCAGAGTAATTGAGATTTAATGGCATTTCTCCTTCAAAAAGCTTAAAGGTACAGCTGTAACTGAGCTCTAACCCCTCTGCAATGAGACAGCCACCAATTCTGAAGTTCTGCCCCACCAACACATGCAAACAGATCAGAGCAATTGCAACAACCTCGTATTAACTGCTTTTTAAAGAAGCACTGTTGTGAAGCCATGTTCTCCTCAGCCCTAATTACCTCAAAATTACTTTGATGAGAACAAAGTGGCACATTTTTGTCTGTTGCTGAGATCACTTAAAATGGGACATGGAAAACAAAAACTGTGTATCCTGTGGGGTATTTTGTCTACAATCATTACAATAGCTTTTATAATTTTTTTAATGCTAAGATTTCACATAAGTGGTACTCCTGATAAATTTTAATTCCTTAATTTTCAATTGTTGCTACATTAATTGCTACAGAGAGCTCGGCTCTGTGAAGTTATGTCAAGGTGTATAACACAAAAACACGTCCAATATATGCCTTCAATAATTTCTTTGTTGTTTGAAAACTTCCAACTTACAGCAAAGCTGGCATTTTACGGCCTGCAGAGCTATAAATCATTTTTAAAATCATGATGATATTACTCAAAACAGATGTGAAAACATATGTTTGCCACGGTTGTATAAACCGCTTACTTGTCATACTTAATAAATGTTGATACTTTTATTTTAACTACATTCCTTCTTAATAACTTTGAAAATCTTTTCCATGGTGAATATATTTTGCCTTGGTAAGAGCAATGGCAGGTTTGGAAAAACAAAGCTTGCTCTGTATACAAATTACATGGATGTTTTCTGCAGGGCAAGGCAGCACAGATCACACTCCTCACACTGTCCACATCTGACTCTGAAACATTCAGCACAACTGAGGTGCACCAGAGCCCAAAATAATTATACAGAAAAAACAATAACAGTATTAGGAACAAAGAATCTACACAGGACTGGGACAAATCACTGAGGACTAACCCCAGTGGTTCCTACAGAAACTGCAGTATAGGTCTGTCGCACAGACAAATGCAAAATCAGCTTGGAATCCTGGATAAACAAGGTTGGTGCCTCTAAAATTTTTATATCAGTCCCACTATAATGTCATCATAAGGTTCTGGTTCTGGAGCCATGGGATGACTTGAAAAATCACAAAGCCCCCCAAATTTCTCATTCTCATTCTCTCTTCATTTTCTGAGAAAAACTTGACCTCTGCAGACCAAGCAGAAACTTTGTTCTGTCTCTAAAATGATATTTTAAAATGTCTCATGACTTCAAAGCACTTCATTTCTCATGCAGGTGGATCTCTGAACTCTAAATTAATTCTAAAAACATCCCCTAAGTGCATGCAGAACTAACACATGTATAAAGACGTATTTCCCTGTACTTAATCAATTAAAGAAATTATGCAAAAAATGTAGACTAAGAAATGAATAAACCTACACAACTTTAATCTTAGGGAGAATTATGGCACACAAACTGTTAGCATCAGATCTTTGTGATTTCATCCATGTTAAAAGGAATGATCACAGGAGCCTGGGAATTGGGTTCACAGGTGGTGGAAGTTCAATTATTTTTGCTTTGGGGATTTCTGAATTACTTTTTCAGATTCTTAAACTGAACCTTCCTTCATCCATCCAGAGTGACAGAGCTGCTACTACCAAGAAGTACATGATTTGCATCTTTGAACCCCACAGGATGCTGAATTGTTGTGCTGAAAAATGACTGAACATGTGGCAAGAAACCGTGCACAGTTCAACAGAATTAAAATCAACTACACTTTTAGGCTTAAATACTCACTCTGCAATTACTACAGAAATGTAATTTTTAAATCTTAGGAGAGAAGGTATGGCTGATAACTTTGCTGGTCTGTAAATGTCAACAGGAGTCAAGAGGGAAGGATTTAAAGAGGATGATCCAGTAAGAAAATTATCTCAGAATGGCACAGAAGGGCTCTTTTGGGGTTCATGAGGAAAGTACTTAAATGCCCAGAAAAACCAGTGAATAGAAAACAGCTTCTGTCTTCAAGGAGAGTTGAGTTTGAAAATACAAAATATAAGGAGCAAGTTTCAGGCTCGTCCTACACTTGACTGGATCAGTCACAGACCTCTAAGGAATAGAGCTGATTATACAAAACCATGACACTGTTCAGATAATTTTATATAACTCTGGAACCACAGGGCATGGAGGGCCTTCAAATTCTCTTCTGAGTAGCCCATAAAATGGTCAATGCCTGCCTTTCAGTTTTCTCTTTTTAAAAATACATGGAAATCACCTCAACCAAAAGATAAATCAGTTTGTGCTTTCACTTAGGATGATAAATGTGAATAATTTCAGTAGACTTACAAGTACACTCAACTTGTGTTGTCCATTGCTTCTGTTTCTTTTCCTACACATCTTTTTCACTCTAAAACCTCACTATCCCCTCTCTGCAGTATTTTCCCAGAATAAATCCCTGAGTACCCACTTCTCCCATGGAGAACCCGGCAGAGGAGGCACTTCCCTTCCTACAGGAGAATCCCCCAGGCCAAACATCACCTCTTCCCTTGCTGCCCCTCACTGGTGAGACAACGTAAAATTCCACTGCTCGCCCAGAGCATCAGAATCTGCACACACATCCCCTGAAGGCAAACAAACAACACCACGTGGCTGATCAAATATTTGCTCGGAACTTCATAAATAATTGAGCCAAAAGACCTGCAAAATATTACCCTCATGCTATATAAACAGAGAGAAGCAAAGTTCTGATTGCTTACACTTCCATGTGAGTTCACTGGATACATTATTCATTGCAATTAGGCACTTAGTTCTCTTAAATTAATAATATAATGTCATTGCATATGCAGAATATGAGCAAAAGGAATAAAACATGTAATAAGTGGAATTAAATGCTGGAGATGGAAAGCAGTCTGTGATTTTACCTTTCTCCTTTTGTAATTTTTTTAGGCTGGTCCCGGTTTCTTGGTCAATGAGTTCTCCTTCCCTGCTGTTGGTCAGCATAGCTAAAAGAATCAGAGGGCACAGTTATATAACACTGTCAGTAAAAAAAAAAGTTAAGAGAAAAGAAAATATTAAATTATATTTCCTCTTGGTTGATATTTTAGTATTTTAACTCTTAGAGCCAAGTAAAATATGCAGTAAAAGCTAATCTGCTCAAGTTTATTAAACAAGGACACCAAGACAGAACCCAAATTACTACTGAGATGAATGTGATTTCTTATGAAATGCTCAAATTAATTAATTAATGGGAAAAGTGCTTCACAAAAATAATTTTGGTGGAAATACATCTAAGGATTTAAGTATTAGTAATTATCTACAAAGCAGTAAGCTTAATAAAAACCACAGACTGACAGATCATAGCCCAAATTGACTGGTGACAGCAAACCACCCCCCACATTTTAGTGCTGAAGGGATTTCTTTACTTAACACCTGCAAGCTCAGCGAGAGCTGTGCAGTTTGTGACTTCAGGATGCCTCTTTTCTTTGTTCTTTTTTGATTAAAACATTTCCTTTCTTGCAATCCATCAATGACAAACTTCACAGTTATTCCAGGGAGGACACTTGTTACAAACTTCATCACCGTATTTTAGGGAAAGCTTTTTTTTTTAATTGCAAAAGTAAAAAACATTGTATTTCTATCAACAAAAAATATTTCTACATCTCTTTACAACAGTAAGAGTTCTACACAGAGACATCAACAGTCTCTTTTCACTGCTCCTAGACAAGTTAAATTTCTTGTCCTGTGTATTTCTAGTCTTATTTTACACAGGAAAAAGATGAGGGGAATCTACTCCACAGCCTCTGCCCTGTGTGTGCACAGATTTAGGCAAAGAATTCAGGTTCTATCCCCTGTGCTGGGCAGTGCCATGGAGCTGCTGCAAGGAGCAGGGTCAGAACTGCAAAAATCCCAGGACTAGGGAGCAGTTTGTGGATGGGAGGGAATTCTCCAGGGACTCACATGGAGTGCATGGCTTTTGTGGTTTAAATCTGGCTCAGCGATGCCTGCACGGGCTCCAGGCCACGAGGAGACAGCAGTGTTGACACACACTGACGTGAGGAGATGTTAATTGACTTGCCCTAGATCCCTCTTGGAAGCACCAAGAATAGGATCTCAACTTCCTCTAGACAGAATTAGCATTTTAATCGATAGTGCACAGGCTGTGAGAGCTGTGGTGGAGAGACCAAAAAAGCCAGAAAGGCCTCAGCCTCGGGGTGACGAAGGAACGTGTGGGCACAAGGAGGTTTTTGGAACAAAAAAGTCATCATATCATCTGTGACTTTCCTCACATACATACGAATAAAAAGATACCTTGCTCTTTTTTAACTGCAGGTGCCTTGAGCAGAGCAGCATTTCCCCAGCCAAGCCAGAGGAACTGGCTGGACCAGGGGAGGGCACGAGGGAGATCCCTCTGTGCAGGGGACACTGGCACAGGAGGAACCCGAGGGGCTGGGCCCTGCTGAGTGACCAACTTAATTAAACAACCATTATTACAATTTAACAACCATAATTAAAGGGATGAACTCGCTGGGTATTTTGTAGTAAGGGAAAGAAATTAGGAAATAAATGTGGGCCTCCAGAGAGGCAGTGAGGTGAGGGGGAGGCGGCACTGACCGATCCTGTCGGGGGTGTTGTCCAGCTGGGACGGAGAGCTGGACACGCTGCTGCTGGGGTGGGAGGACGCGTGGCTGCCCGGCCGCTGGCTGTCCTCCAGCGACGGCGCCGGGGAAGGGCTGTCCTGGATCCTCTCCTGCAAACACAACACACCAAGGGCTGGGCCGCTCCCTCCACGGCCTGCAGCGCGGCTCACACCGTGGAGTGAGGCTGGATTAACAGCAATCATTACAAATGGGCTTTCTGAGGGAAACACAGAACAGGACTCACAGAACAGGACTCATGTATAAGCAAAAAAAAAAAACCAGCGTAAGAGCAAAAGTATAGTCATCTACAGCCAAAACCAATACAGGCTTCTACAAGCAACGTGTCTGAGCTCAGCTTATCGTTTGGCACCTTTTTCTTGTTGGCAACTTTTTATGTTTTAAGTTTTTCGCACCTAGGAACACATAGAATATTCTTTCAAGTTGCTTTCACAAACTACTTTTAATCTACAGGTGGTAAGACTGCCATGTGTGAGTCACATTTCAAATAAACAATCCACAGTTGGACTGAACTGTCACTAAATGCAGTCAAATTTGTAATTAGAATGTGTACTTTTAAATTTGTAACTAGATTCTGTGCCTGAATAAATTACAATGATGTAATTTATTTACTCTGTATTTATTTTTATTATTTATTATTATTCATTTTATTTATTCTGTACTGAATAAATTACATCAGTATCTTCTCAGAGTAGCACCTGGACAAGTGACAAAAGCTGTGCCACTGGTAAGAACTTCCTTCTTGCATGAAAAGCACCACTGGCTAATCAAAGCAAGAGTCAGCTTGCAAAATCTTGTGTATATTTGTGCATGAAACTTTGGTATTAACTGCTAATTTAAATATATGTAGTACTTGAGGTAAAGAGGAAAAAAAAAAGCTAAGAAATAAAAAAAGGCAAAATTAAATTCTGCAGTTCTGTGTATCTAAACTTCCAAACTGCCTGAAGATGCCACGGAATTTTCATCAGTAAAAATCTTTAGGAACAGGTCAGACAAGCAAGGCATAAGTAAAAATTCATCCTAAGGACAAGAGATTGTGAGACCATTTGAGATCTTTCCAACCCAGTGCTTCCACACATACACTTTTAATTAAAAACTCCAGTGTCTTTCATTCCTGTTCCCAGAACCAAAAGAAAATGAATCTTCTGGAAGGGACGATCATGGCCTGAGTTACTCCAGATTATCTTTCTCTTAAAATGTATTTCTTCTATGCTTCAAAACCTCTGTTAAAGTCCTTGAAGGTGTAGTTCCAAGGGAGAGACAGCAATGAGTAGAAATGGTTGAATTTACAGAACTCCAGAAACAGAACCTTTGGAGTTGCCCTCATCTCTGACAATCAGCTGCTTCCTGTGGAAATCCAGAGCTGAAATATTACTTTCTTTTTTCAAAAAAAGAGATTCTCTTGCCTCCACCTCCCTGAAATTCACAATTACAGCTCATCTGGGAAAGTTGTCTCAAAGGAACTTTGCAAGCTTTCCTCCTTTCTAACCTATTCTGAAGATGTTTAATTAGGAATATTCAGCCTGGCTGCTTGGTAGCAATTTACTGTGTGCTCTGCAAAATAAACTCAGCAGCATCTGAACTTTTAATGCAGTTTTCTAGGTGAAAGCATGATTCAGTAACGCTTTGGGAAGAACATGGTGGTTCCAAGAAGTTTTTCCATTGTAAACAGATTATACAAAAGCTGCTGTTTGGATGCATCAGGGCAATTCATTAATTACACCACCAGCAAGATCAACAGGAATATCCTGTTACCCATTAAAACCATCCCTCTAAGCCACACTCATCTTTGGATTTACAGACACTTCTGAGAGTTGTGCAGAGGAACATGAGATTGGATCCTCCTCAGAGCATGGGATGAGATTTCCCTACTCCAGCCACACCAGCTGAGAACGTGGTGCTGGATGTGGTTTTAATAGGATTGTTATTGTACATTAAATAACAGCCCAGCCTCAAAACCATGTAGCAGATGTGTATCTATTACATAGCTGTTAATCCTCAATGGATCAGTTTCACTAATTATCTGTTATTTAATGAACATACAGTAACTAATAGATCTGAAAGGGAGACTTTTAATGCTAATATTTAACAGATATGAGCCTATTATGTTGAGTCATGAGTTTTTGTAATTTTGAAAACTGAATGGTTTTATACAAAATAGTTTTCAAATTCTGTGGGAGGAAAAAAGTCCAAGTCACTGAGCTTCAAGTCTCCTGTGTTTTCTTCCTTCTGGCCTCCACAAGAGAGGGTTTAGAGGCTGCTGACATGAACAGAAGAGTAAATGGGAGTTGGAACTTTGTGGATGTGCTGCCTACTGAGTTGCCTTTAAAAATCCCATTCTTACCCCGAGAAGTACTGTCCTAAATAACACTGAATCACACACATGCAAACCTGAGTGCATAAATCCTGAGTGTTTTTTATCTTTGTGCAAATAATAGCTTCCAAATAGGTTCCTGCTAACAGGTTACAGCTCTGACAGCAATTTCATTTGCCTAGGTTTCAGTTCTAACAGTCCTCTTTGGCACTGTTTCCTCTCTTTTTACCACAAAGAGCACTCAATTTACAATTAAGACATCATTTTGAAATGATGAATTTTACAGAAGAGTGCATAGTTTAAGTAAATTTCATTGTCTACTGCAACCATGAAAATGAATAGCCAAGGAGAGGACATGCCAACTGTTCCGTAAAAAAACTCTATGAACAAATATGACTAGGAATTAACACTTAGATATCACACAAACAGCCATATACGTCATCTTAAATGGGAGTTATCTGAGTAATTCAGAAGCTGATGATTTGGAAAAGCAAAGTATTCCAGCTCCTTCTGGTAACTGCATTTCCTCACTATGAAATAATCTGCTTTGAGTAATTTGCCTTCAAACTCAGGGTCTTGGTTTGAAATCTTCAGGCAGAAGTAAAAGTGTCAAATAATAATGTCCTTCTTAATCACACAGTGAATCACTTTCTAAGAGAATGAGTTGATTATGTCATCTAATGTCTTACCAGTTACACCAATTTCCAAGCACAGGGAAGGCAGAGTTTTCCCTGTAAGCACCAAAGGAGCTGAAATTCCCTCCCTGTATCCTGTGTGCTTCAAATGAGGGTGAGTATCACCATGTGAGGCTGCACAGGGATCAAGAAATTGCCCATTTCTAAATGTTAGTGTGGAAATGTGCTGATTTTCCCCTCCTATAATGAATAAATCTATGAGCAGACTCTTCTTTTGCTGGTAAACAGATCCATTTTTCAGTCCTGTAATCAGTATGCATCTATTTAGCTACTTAACAGCAATGTGCTCTGGTTCATTAGGTAGCTACTGTTGTGGCTCAGCCTAGTTAAAATTTCACAGCAAGTTAATCTATTTTATTACAAATGAGAACACAAGTGATAATGTCCTCACCATTTTCCAAACACAGGGTTAACAGTATTTGTAACAAATCAATGAGGGCATTTAAATAGGAAAATTGCAAATCTAAAATCTTAACGTTTTGTTTTACACATTGATGACTTCATTTTATTTGTCATCTATGTATTTTACAACCTCATTACTTTTCATATATTTTACTTTTTTTTCCCCTTGAAAATGGCTCAGTTCCCCCTGTACCCTGCAGGGCAGCATGGTCCCACATTAGGCAAACTCACAATAAAATAAAGAAACATTCCTAAATAAAGTAATATTTTCCCCATTTGTATTTCTTCCTATTCATAAATTTGAAAGATTAATATTCCAGGTTATAATTTAATGAATTATACAGAAGGATTCTACAGATTGTGAGAATTTTATGAAAAATGAAAACATTTCTCAAGCTCTCACCTATTTATCTACCTATAGTACCTACTTTATCTCATCTTTTTTCCTTCCTTTACAGAGCTGTAACATAAATTCTCAAAAAGGACTTTTCCAGTATTTAATCCTCTTGAAGGGTAATTTATTTGTCTCACAAAAGATCAGTGTCCTTCTCTGCCTCAGAAATTGTAGCTACAAAGCTTGACACTGTTAATTTTAGTTGTGATTTAGCTTAATGGCACTGAAGTCATGAACTCACCCAATTTCCAGACAGATCCTTGATTTCAGCTCAATATCCCTCTGCTCTCCCCTGTGAGGGAGTATTCCACAACAATAACAGGAAATACTACACAGCACTTGCATCCACACTGGTTTTATTTGAAATATATATGAACAGCTTACCTATTTTTGACATAATCATCTTGACCTTAATTCCTTACCTCTGATTTTTTATAGTATTGATCTTCCTTTTATGTCAAGAGTTTCAAGAAATGATGCTGCTGGATTTTCCTTTTTATTTTTCTTTATTCTTAGTCGTAATGTAGTTGTAATTTCTCTTCCAAATGTTAATCTATTAATGAGTTCCTGGAGGATTTAATGGCATTTCACTGCTGACAAGCAGGTTTTGGAAGTTTGGCTGAGTCTGGGATGTTTTATTTAGACATTTATCTTGGTATTTCATATTTTATTGAGTGCTGCTGCTCTACTCTACAGGGCTCTGCAGTGGCTGGAATTCACCCTCTCTAATAAAATGGAAAGGATGGAAAAATGAAGATTCTACTGGTTTTAGGCCTAGATTAGAGTTTTCAAGTGTTGTAAGAAAGGTTTCAAGCTGGTGTTGGTCATGTTGGAAAAACAGGAGTTCATGGGCTCTGGCAGAAAAAACCCCAGCATTAATTTGCACAGTAGTTTCCCACCGGGATTTTTATTGTGCCACCTCCCAGTGGTTTCAAAATCTCCATTTATATTCTCAAAATGTACTACACAGTTAAAAAAAATTCTAGAAACCAAAGTCTGACTCCTCTGGAAGGGTCTGTGAAGCCAGGACGGGCAGGCAGAGTCTGCCTGCAGCCCCAATTCCCTGCTGAGCTACCTCTGCCTCCCTCCCTGGCTGAATCCCACTCTCAGCAAGTGGGAAGAACAAGAAAAGTTAACAAAATTCACAATTCCAGCCAGCAAAAACCTGAATTTCTAACACTTCCTTTTTTTAGTTAATACTAAGACGTATTCCTTTCCAATTGACCTTAGTTGATACTAATGCTGTTTGAATCCTAATAACCAGCACATTTTCAATACAGTTCTAAAGTTTACAGTCCTTAACTGATGGACTACTCAATTTAGGCTTTTCCAAGGAAAAAACTCCCTTGTCACAGGAAGCAGGAGCTGTGCTACACCTGAACTGATGGCAGCAAGAACGAGGATGGTCACAGCCACTGTGTCTGGGCTAGAGAGAGGAGTTTGGTTTGGATTTTGAGTCATTCCCCCCTGGAAATGAGCACACACAAAGACTGGGGGTGACTTGTTGGTCTTCTGAGCTACTTAATGGTACCTGTGATTGCTGTAGGTACTGGAGATGAACAAGGTAAACAGCTGGTCTAAAAACCAAGGTAGGATCTGTGTGTCTGAAAGCCAGCTGGATGCCATTCATCTTTTGCAGTGTATCGGGAAGTCATTCGCCTAAAATATGTACTTTGCCATTTAAAATGCAATTTTTTTTTCACTGTGTACATATAGTTGTTGCAGTTGTAGTCAACTGGCAATTATTTTCTCACAGAATTTAAGAAATCATAAAAACTCCTGCATTTACTGATTTTAATACCAGATGTTCACTCACTAATTCCATTACCTCGTGACTACTTCCTATCAATCCATTAATTGCCAGCTGCTCAGCCAAACAGAGAAGTGCAGCTGATCAGATGGTGCTGGGAAACAGCCAAACAGGAGCTGCCTTCTTCCCCATTTCTTAAATTAGCAGTCCCTGAGACAGCCATGGAAACCTTCACTCCTGGAGTAATATCCTGATCTTTTACTTTGAATCTGAGAGGACAACAGTGCCTCAAACTGGAAAGGATCTCAAAGGGAAACTTGGTGCCTGTGCCCCTCTCCTGGACTGTTTCACCCAGTGCTGCAATGGAAGGGAGGGAAGGCACTCCCAGGACTAATGATGATAATGCTCTACCTCATCTACGTTAGAGCCATATCAGTTATTAAGGACAAATGCAAATGGCTAAGCTAATACTAAAAAGATCTGAGCCAGAACTAAGAGCTTAGATGTGCTTGGCCTAACAATTTTCCTTTGCAAGCTCTGCAAAAAGAGATGTTTCTGACTGGATTTTTTTTTCCCCACTTGGAAGTTTAAAATAAGTATTCAATGCTTAAAAACTCTCAAGGAGGGTGGTAAGGAGCCAGGGGCTCCTGGCACTGCAGGGAGAGGGACAGCCTCCCTCCAAAGCAGGAGATGAGAAGGGTATTTAATGCAATTTGAAAGGATGTGAACATCTCCCAGCAGAGTAATTTCTCTGAATCAGTGAATAAAGAGATACAAACCTGCACCCTCACTTCTCCTTCGCCTCAAACACAGACACAAAAATTAACCTTGTAAGAAGCAAACAAACTCCTGTGTCTCACACGTCACTCTAACATATCCCAGTCCCATTCCAGCAATCAGCTGCCTGCTATGGAGCAGGACAGAATAAATCTAATAATGTGAAAAATCACATCCATTGTAGAGAAGTCCTCTTTTACAAATGTTGCAATATTCTGAAAACAATTCATAATGGATTGAATGCACAGAGAGATATGAAATTACTTATGTTATAAATTCTGTAATGGGAAATGTTTCTATTGTGAGAAGAAGTGTTTCAGAGCATTCTGAGATGGCCACATTTTTCTGGCTGTCAGGTAAATATTATGAATGTGAGTCGTAGAGCACACAGAAAATAGCACCTCTCAGCAATAATTACACAGCCCATCTGTACTCTCTTCAGGGAATTTAAAATCATGTCATATACATCCTTTACAAATGCCTTAACAATCCCACAAAACTGGGAGAAAAACAAAACTCAAAAGAGAAGGAGACTCAAAAATCTCTACTGCATGTCTTGATCTCTGTACAAATAATGCTTTGCTCTGTTGATCAGATCAGTTTCTGAAGTACATCAGGGTGAAATTCTCAAGGAATTCTGAACCATGAATATAAAAATGCTTTAATTTTTTTAAAGCATTTTAATTACATTTTCCCCCTAGTGTTTCCCATTTGCACTCAACGAAAGCACCATTTATTCCTAACTGGGACCTCAATGAGAGCAAGAAAGAGTAAGAGAAAAGCAGGAATACAGCAAACATGAGGGGATGACAACAGAAGAAAAATGGACAGCAGGAAACCAATTTTCAGAACTACTCCTACTCAGAAGCACATCCCTCAGCATCTCCACAGAGGCTGTTTGCCAGAAGAAAAGGGAGGGAGCACGAGGAAGAAGAGGGTGAGACATGAGCAAGAGGAGCAAGGAGGGTACAAAATATGTCAGGAAAGTAAAATGAGAAGCAAGGAAAATTCGGGAGAAAGCAAGTCTCAGATCTCTGGCATGAAGTTTTGCCTCATTACTCTCAGTACTCTTTGCATATCTAACACAAAAGGAACAGCTCAAAGCCCCTGGTTTGGTTCCCAGGATTTCAAGCTCAGCCTAACCATGGTATTTCCCACCAGCCTGTTCCCAAGGATGTCTGGGACAGAGGCCTTTCACTGAACAAAGATTATCCCAGTCACAGCTCCAGACTTGGCTCTTGCCAGCCTTCCCTCCACTTTCCTAGCCGCACACCTCTCCCCTGCCCTCTCCTTGCTTTTTGGCTGGAATTGTGAAAACCATTGTGTTTTCAGACAGATAAGGTCCTATTTGTTACAGGTGTACTGTAAAATAAAAATCTGTAGCTACTGCTTTCTGAGTTTTGAGCTGAGTGTTTTCCAAACTTCAGTGAAAAATCCTCTCACTTTTCTGTAAAGGGTTCATCTCCACTTTCCTTCTGAAAATATTGTCACTGTGTAGATTTTTCTGAGTTTCAGGAACAAAATTACTTTATGATAGCAAACTGCTGCATTTATTCATAGAATCACAGAGTGTTTTGGGCTGGAAAGACCTTAAAGGTCCTCTCATCACACTCCTACCATGGGCAGGGACACCTTCCATGAGACCAGGGTGCTCCATCCAACCTGGCCTGGAGCATTCACTGCTCCTTCAAGCCCAAACCATGACAAGTTTAGCCAAATTCCACCCCACACTGGTCCTCATTTGAGACCCAGGCCATTCCTGGACTGCAGAGCAGGTCTGGACTGAAGAACAGCTCTGCAAATGAAGAACTAACAAGAACTGGATGCAGGAGGGAGAATGGAGAGGGTGGTGAAGTCAGTGTTGCTGTCCAATTCCGCTTTTGCAATATGAGACCCTCAATAAGAGAGATTCTTCCGAGCCGTCTGAGCCAAGTTTCAAACCCAGCAAGCTCCTTCAGACATGCAGTAAATCCCTGTAAGGCTGGATTTATCACAGGGGCACTGCCAGAACTGCAGCCACAGTGCTGCTGGTGCTGCTGTAATCACATCACATCACGTTAGAGGTGCCTAAGAAGGTTTTGTGAGCCTGGCCATTGTGCCTCCCTAATTTATGGTGTTCCTGTCAGGGAGAAATCAAGTTTCATAGTTATGACATTTCTTTCTGGAGCACTAAATGTTAACTTTGCTGATCATGCATATCTTGGTAGAACAGCTTATTTCTAAATGGCAAACGTGATATAAAAAGCATAATGACTTCATTCAAAACCTTATAAAGCAGCTGATTCTCACACCTATAGAAAACAGGCCAAGTGGTATTTTAGTCATCAGACTGTGGAAACAGACACGTACTCAATATATTCGATTAATTTCTCCCATTTTAAGTAAAAACATAATGTTGGGATTACTTTCTATTGAAAACTAGCCACGTTTTGTACTTTTTAAATGGACTTAAATAATATCCTATAATAAAAGTATTACTGACAGCAAGAGCAGCAATACTTTTCCTCTACATGTTTCATTTTGTAGAAGAATTTCATGTTAACTGGTTGTCATTCTGTGCTGGATGATTGTACAAAAGGGAAGGAAAGGACAAAAGGAGCCTCACACTGTAATAAAATTCATCCACAGTTTCAGCACTCAGAACAAACTAGAGAAAGATGGCAGGTGAGAGTAACTCAGCAAAAGATGCACACTCTGCCTCTGTCACGTTGGCTACTGGTGCATTTTCCTCTGCAACATTGAGAGGAAATAATTCCCACCAGAGTGCTGGCCAGACCTCGTCTTGCTGTGGAGATATTGTGTCTCCTCTCATGCAGGTGTTGAGGAAAAAATTGCTGTAAATGAGTAACTCCCATCAGCAAGGGCCTGCTAAATAACACCCTGAGAGCCAACTGCCTGCAAAAGCTGCAGTTTGAATTACAAAGGACTGGCATTGTTTACAAATACGTATTTAATCTTCATGTTGACATCCTGGTAACATTTAGAGAACAATCAAAGCTTCTGCAAGTTCACTTGCTGCTACAAATATTCCACTGTTGTGTTTAAATTAGTGTTTTGTCAAGAAGTCTGTGAATGGGTAAAGAAAAGGTCATGGTTTGAAACGAATGGAATCTCAACTAATTTCTAACAATTTAATAACTTGCATTAACGAATGGACAGTTGGACACCAGAAAGAGACATTTTCCCCACCCAGCCAACAACTGTGCAGGTACACTGATGATAAGGAGAACTTTTTACACATCTTAATCCTAAGTAGGGATTCTAATGGGAAATGTCACCCCCCGAATTTTTCCAGGCCCCCCAAAGTCTAAGGGAAAAAAAAGTCAACAGAATCAAAGCATTCAGAACAAAATTTGTCCCAATCTGGAAGTGGACTCTCAGTAAAAAAGAGAAACAACCTGAGGCAATTTTGGAGATTCTCAGGGCCAGAAACAAAATCAGAGGGAAAACAAAGCCCTCCAGAACCTCAAGCAACAGAGGGATGTATAATTTTACTGCAGTGATGAGACAAGAGACATTTGCTGTCCCCCTTGAGAGGATGCTGCTATCAGCACACATGGGCATGAACAATAAACACCTGCTTGGGTACTCTGAGTTTCTTTCACTGCTTGATTTAGAAACAAAACCTCCTGCAGCACCAACCTGTGACAAAAGGAAGTACAACACAACCCTCGCTAATGTATTCTCACAACTGGCCCGTAATGCTGGAAACAGGAACTTTCTCAATGGTAAAATAATGATACACTGTAATTAAGATGTTTTACAATAAAGATACGAGAGGTTAAGTTCAGCAAATCAGTGAGAGTTGTAAGAATAAAGCAACTCAGATTGCAGAGTGACAGGGATACATGAGTGTAAATGAGCATAAATAATGAAGACATTTATTTTCCAGAACAGATAGCTCTATAGATTCATCTATTTAAACCCAAAGAAAAATGGACTAAACTAATGAACTTCCAAAGCTGACAATATTTCACTTTGCCAAAAAGAAATCCTCATGTGCATGCAAACACACAAAAGTCAGACTGGTGACACCTTTGATTTTTGCTCAGTAAAAAGTGGTCACACAGTTTTAGAGAATCCCATCACACCAGTCCTTCACATGCACTGATCCTACACAACTCTATTTTGAAAATTTCTTGTTTTAATGTATTTTTGAGTGTGTGGCAGGACAGCAGCTCTCCACAAAGGCAAGAACCTTTCTGAATGGCCTACTTGGTAGAGACTACGACAAGCCTTTCAAAATACAAACATGTTTTAACCAAGCAGAAGCAAGTTCAGGTGTGGCTACCAGAGACTCTACTCACTAAAATACTTGTCATAATTTTCTCTGCTATTTACCTGTTCTGGATTTGCACTGCTGGAATTCCTGCCATGTTCCACAGCCCCACTAAGGTACTTGTGATGATTTTCTCTGCTATTTACCCGTTTTGGATTTGCAGTGCACTAAAATTTCTGTCACGTCCTACAGCATTTTCTCTTAAGTCTGACTTTAAACAGCATTTTAGAACAGTTACTGAGCTTTCACTGTTCTTACTCCAGCCGTGAGTGTTAGTGTCCATTTTTAATTACATTGCAGACTAATTGACAGATCAGAGCAGCTGAACTTCCTGGCTGCAGTGGTGGGTTTTGCTCAGTGTTGGGAGCAGCTCAGGTGAGCTGGAGCAGTGTGAACTCACTGCCTCCTCCTTCTCCTCCCTGAGAGAGTCACTGGAAATGCTCTGTGAGCCACGAGGAGCAGCTGTGAGCAGGTGAGAGGGGAGCTGAGAGCAGGTGAGATGGGAACTGTGAGCAGGTGAGAAGGGAGCTGTGAGCAGGTGAGAGGGGAGCTGTGATCAGGTGAGAGGTGAGGTCTGAGCAGGTGAGAGGGGAGGTCTGATCAGGTGAGAAGGGAGCTGTGAGCAGGTGGGAGGGGAGCTCTCATCAGGTGAGAGGGGAGCTGTGAGCAGGTGAAAGGTGAGGTCTGAGCAGGTGAGAGGGGAACTCTGATCAGGTGAGAGGGGAACTCTGATCAGGTGAGAAGGGAGCTGTGAGCAGGTGGGAGGTTGAGCTGTGAGCAGGTGGGAGCGGCCTTACCTTGATGACAGAGGCCCCTGCCCTGGAGAGGGGGCTGTGCATCTGCGCCGCCGCTGCCATGTTGGCGATGGTGTTGAGATGGTTCATCTGGTTCATGGCCATGGCCACCGAGGCCGGGGGGAGGCTGACGGGGAGCAGGGGGTGCGGCATCATCATGAAGGGCAGGTCTATCCCTGCGGAGAGCGCCGACACGTCACTCGGGCACGCTGCAGGGCCTGCACACGCTGCAACACCCACTGCAACATCCACTGCAACATCAACACCCACTGCAACACCCACTGCAACATCCACCACGTCACTCGGGCATGCTGCAGGGCCTGCACACACTGCAACATTCACTGCAACACCCACTGGAACAGCCACTGCAACAGCCACTGCAACATCAACACCCACTGCAACACCCACTGCAACATCTACCACATCACTCGGGCACGCTGCAGGGCCTGCGCCCACTGCAACAGCCACTGCAACAGCCACTGCAACACCCACCACATCACTGGGACACCCTGCAGGGCTCACACCCACTGCAACATTCACTGCAACATTCACTGCAACATCCGCTGCAACATCCGCTGCAACATCCACCACATCATTGGGACACCCTGCAGGGCTCACACCCACTGCAACATTCACTGCAACATTCACACAACATCCACTCTAACATTCACCACAACATTCACTGCAACTGCCATCACATCACTTGGGCACACTGCAGGGCCCACATCCACTGCAACACCCACTGCAACACCCACTGCAACATCCATCATGTCACTGGGACACCCTGCAG
Organism: Drymodes brunneopygia; assembly: GCA_013400955.1. NCBI lineage: Eukaryota > Metazoa > Chordata > Aves > Passeriformes > Petroicidae > Drymodes > Drymodes brunneopygia. Next base: position 684,218 of record VZTZ01045548.1, on the reverse strand, counting down.
GGCCTGCACCTGCTGCAACATCCACCACATCCCTGGGACATCCCCCAGTGCCCACACCCCACTGCAACAGCCACCCCTCAAACCCAGCAGCAGAACATCGTAGCAATTCTGGGGTTCCACAGGGGAGAACTGTCTGTGCAGCCCAGGACAGGCTGGTTTGTGGTGGGGAGAGGAACACACAACACAAACTGAGTAACGACTGTGCGAGTTCAGTGATCTCTTTGGTAAGAGAAATAAAGAAGAGATAAACCCCATAAAACAGGCATCTAATTGGCATATTTTCCAATGTGTCAGATGAATACTTATTAATAATTTCATCTGATCATACACTCCTACCAAGTCCTCTTCCTATCACCACTTCTCAGCAATGTCACACTAAATTTGTCCATGTGGACTGTTTCTTGAATCCAGGAGGCTGTGGCTTGGGCTACAGACACCACTGAACGATTGTACAGAAGGTCTGTGAACTGCAACACGTAACGAAAGGTTAAATTTGTTGCCAGAGGTTTTAATTTTCAAAATGTCACTTTAAATTGTCTTCTGCTACGGATATAAACCAATTTAAGAAGGTATGAAATTTATTTGGACCAACTTGCAGATCTTGACATTGCCAAAAAGGTGAAGTTACTGTTAGCAAGAATTGGATTCTCATACTTCATTAATATCCATTTCAGCATGTATATTACTTCTTGTATTTAGTAATGACTGCACTGGAAAGCAAGACCAAGACACCAATTCACTGAAAAAATTGTTCCAGGCAATTGTGCATTCAAGAGTTCTTTACAGGAACCACTTGAAGATAGCTCCTATAGGGCACCCAGAATTAATTTTTCAGAAAAAAAACCAGGACTCATTCTGCCAGAAAAAAATGTCTTGCCATTCTTCCCAGTGACATTTAGATTAGAAATCCTCTTTAAAATATCAGGTGCAAGTATTAAATAACACAAACATAGCTAGTCATTACCACATGACATTGAGATTGTTTATTGCTATGAAGATTTTAACTTTTGGGTTTATCCTGACTATTTTGAAGGAGAAGGCCAGTCACCATTTTGGGGTATGACAGAACTAACAATAAAAATTACCACTGACTGACATAGCTTATGTTATTCCTCCAGAATTTGACTCCAGGGATATAAAAACACCACGGTGCCCACCAGGAAAGGCAGAATTGCAATATTCCCAGCTCCCACACTATTTCTGTTTAACATGAGCATATCATGATCAACAACTGTGATGTCTAATGACTCACTCTCTATTTTCTATGATGATCCACGCCAATATTAATTATGATAGGCAATAATCAAGGCCCACATTCATCTCCCTTCCCTTCAAACCACACTGACAATCCCCTCCAGTGCCTGCATCCACCAGCCTTTGTTCCCCTGCAGATCTCCCTTAACAGCCCAATAATCTTTCCTCATCCTCTATAGAGTTCCAAAACTCCCAGACACCATCTGGCCACATTGAGTTGTATGTCTACTTAAAGTCCAATTGACATGCAAACTAAATGCAAACTACAAACAGAATTTAACAGCACATCACCAGTTTTTAAGACACAATCCGTCAAACATTTTAGAGGACTATGAGGAAAATATATCCTGCACTTGCAAATCATTGGGCATAATGTCTGACATCCAGTAAGCCCTTTAATAGCCTATAGACATTCACCTACTACAAAATCCACTGGAAAATATCCTTGAGAGCAAAGAACACAATGTGCCTGTGTGTAAAAGAAATTCAGGTATTGAATTATGCAAGAATATAAAATGAAAGGATAAACTACAGAGAATTTGTGTCCTGTGACCTGGTGATTTTTAATTACTGACACTTAACTCAAAATACTCAGGTCCACACCTCCCCACAAACAAAGCAGACTCATTTTGTAGGGGCCATTTCAACAGCTCTGATTTGCTCAAGTCTGGGGCCTGACAGAGGTAGCAATGAACTGACCACTCCAAAAATTGCATAAGGAGCCAAAAATGTCACTCACCCACTATAAGTAATACCAAAAATCAACTTTCAGAACTTTGAGGATGAAGAGCTTGAACGAGCAACAAGAGCTCAAAAATAATGAGTTTTTCATTCTTCATCCCTCATCAACTATTGGAATAACTTTACTAATCCCTAATTTTAAAAATGTTAATCCCAAACATCTTTCTTGGAAAGGTTTTTCCTTCCCTTTCTTCCCTCTTTGGGCACAAAGAAGGGAAACTGATGGCTTCCCACCTGCTCCCTTCCTAAGGGAAAGCGAAGAGATGGCTTTGCAGGGAGCTCTAAATTCCAAATCCAACCTGTGTCATTTTATTCCAGTTGTTTTGGATAACTGGGTTAATGGATGACCTTTTAACTGGCCATTTTGCATTTATTCCTTGCTCTCCTATTTTATTTGGCGGGTCAGCACTTTCATCTGGAAAAGAATTTTCTCACAAAGCTGAAATTTTAAGCAACTTTATGACTATTTTTCCTTTCAATCCAGGCCATGGAAATATCAATTAAAGACTGACAGTCCCAAACCCAGTAGTGAGTTTCCAAGAGGGAACAGTCACTTGGACTGATCCCAGAGGGTGGCTTGGACATGAGGCACAAGTGCAGCTGGCAGTGAAGGACTGACCCTCCTGCCACTCACGTGTCTCCCATCATTTCCCCCCTCCCCAAGGCTGGGAAGGAGGGCCAGGCCAGCCCCCAGCAGGGCTCCAGGCACTGTTTTTTCCCAGTGGGAGCCCAGTACATACTGTTGGTGAGCAGGTGGTTCTGCTGGAGAGGGCTGAGCGGGTGGGCACTCCCAAGGCTCGACTGCCCTGACAGCGTGGGGTGGCCAATGCTGTGCTGGGACCCCGTCGTGATGGGAGACTGGAGCTTGTCTTTGTCCCAGGAGGATTCACTCCCACCTGCAAAACAGGGCACAACAAACCATCAGTGGCACATCCCTTTATTTGGAGATATTTTGCTTGGTTTGCAACGAGTCAACACTCCTCACGTCACAGCTGAGCACCTGGCACGGGCACAGCACCTGGAACCTACACCTGGATTTTTCAAAAATTAAATTAATAAATAAGCATCAGGGAAAAAATATATTTTTAGACACTTCCAGCATCACCTACTATCAAAACACTGGTTTGTGGAAACAGGAAAAGCTAAATGTCTGCAGATGAAATCATCAGTCATGATTAACTGAATTATCAGAACGGGAACATCAGAGAGGCTGAGTCACAATCTCCTGCTGCCACAGGACACGAGGCCACCAATCCCTGCCAGACTCATCTGAGCCCACCCTCGTGCTCACCACATCTCTGCACTGTCAATCCTGGGGGCACTTGGCCATTGCCCCTCCCAGTGTTACCAATTCCAGCTGGAATTCACCCCTGAAGAGCTTAAAACAGTTTATTCACGAGCTGGGTGATATTTGAGCTTCAGCAGCTCCCCCTCCACTGCTGGGCCTGACCCTGGGGATGCCCCACATGAAACCCTTCACTCTGTGGGGTAAATGAGCTGGGCACAGGCTGAGCTTGGAAATCATCAATATTCAGGAATTTCAGCTTGGGAATCCAGATATCTATTATGCACAGTAATTACTGTCTACAGCAAACACAGAGTCTAGAAAACTGAGCAATTGATGTCTCAAATCTCTGTCTGGGTTTCTGAAGAGTGTTCTGCAGCAATTTTACAGACTAGTTTTTTCAGTACTACACACTCGAATAACAAATTCCTTTTAAACAGCAGGTGAAGTCAACCACGTTAGTGAGTTCCAAAATACATCTGGTCCACAAAACACAACACCTAAATAAAGTTAGACTGAACATTTCTGGAGTTGAAGATCACTCCCCTCTCAGGTACACCCCACACTGTCACTCAGATTATCGACTGTTAGAAAAACATGTAACTGCAGTATTGATTTTGTTTTGAGTTTATGAACAAGGATCTCAATTAGAATAAGTAAGCAGATTACTGGAGTGCAGCAGATAGAGGCAGCAAGAAAAAAACCATTTTAACTGAATATGAAAGTAACAGAGAAATTCCATTCTTTATGACAACGCTTGGCTAATAAACATGATTAATACTGCTAAATGCAAAAGTTTGAAAGATCAGTGATTGAGAAAAAAGGAAAACACTCCATCATTTTAGCACTGTGTCCAAGTATGAATTACCTTCCTACAAAAGAGTTGTAATTTGTAAAATGATGAGTAATACACTGACAAAGAAAAATACACCAAATTATGCCATGTGATATAATATAGCATGGCATAGTGCAGTAATTAGAACTACTACAGTTGAGGCTGTGTCAGCATCTCTGTTATTTAATATACTGTATATCAGCTCTTTCAAATAACATTTGACTGCTATTTAGTGTAGAAGTTGCTCCCTTTGACTGTTGTGAATCTGGGCTGGTATTATTTGGTGTAAGTGTTTCACAAGTTAAATGTGTGATTTATAAGGACTTTCTGAGGAAATGTCGAGCATTTGCTTTTACCAAGTGAGTTTTAATTTACTCCACATGCTTTTTCAACAAATTCAATATTTACACTCCATTATTCCTCAAAAAACACAGGTACTTTTCAATGAATTTTTTTGCTCATGAACAGATTTTGTAGCTGTAACCTGTAGCTGTATCAGGGAACTGGCCACAAAAATCAGGCCCAAGAGAGTTTGTTGGGGATTTCTGAATGTAAAAACTGAGTCTTCATCTGAAAGTCTCCCTCTCCCCGAGTTCCTCTGTCCCAGGTAGTTCCAGCCCTAGGCACAGACAATCTAAACTCAGCTCATTTAGTTAATTCTGGAAGCTTCTCTTGCCTTTCAGAGCCTCGTGGCCCTGAGGCTGCAGTAGCAGAGCCCCACCAGTTCTCTGAGCCCAGCTCACCCTCTGGAGGAAAATTCCATTATTCCCAATTCACAGATGGAGAAATGCCCTGTGAAGAAAAGCAACTTGCTTAAGGAAACCCAGGAAATCTGCACTGCAAGGGAAAACCAAATTTAAATTACATCACACAGCCCAAATCACTGCACCAGTTCTCCTTACAGATGGGGACAATAATAACTTTTTCCCTCTGTGAATTCCACTTGTAAATCTGCTCCAGTATTCAGTGCCAGCAACACAAGAATAAATTGCAATACACTTATCTCTACAGACCATTCCTGTATTCTTATGTTCCCTATCACTTCTCCTTAGAGAAAGAAAAAATACAGCTGAGTGTAGGATGTGTAATAAAAGTAGATGCTAAATGAAATGCATCCTTAGCCTGCAGTGTCCCACAGATAACAGCTCCATCTCTCCAATCTGAACTGCATTTACTACATAGTAGGAAGTCTCTTAAAAATAAAATAATAATTAGAACAGTTCTTACCTAGAACTGCTCAGATGGGAAGTATTTTATAAAGGGCAGTGTGGCCAGCTCTGAGTGGGAAAGCTGAGGGGCAGAATTGGGAAGTTTCTCCCCAGTGAGGAAACTGAACTGGAAACCAGTCAGGGCTCATGGTCCTGCTCCTGTGCCCTGTACCACAGACACCTCTGATCCATCCTCTGCACAGCTAAAAAATACCCATTTTAAAAGAAAATGTGCATCCTTCTCTGGAGTATCCATGCCCATAGGGTAAGAAAAAGATTACACACAAATTTACAGCAAGCCAGAAGCAGATTCACAGCATAACCCAAGTATGTGACCTGCAAACCTGTGCTGATACACTCAGTCCTTTAAATGCCATGCAACGTTAAAAAAAGGTATTTATTTTTGAGCACACAATTTTCTTATTTGGTAACAGTTGTCAGCATGTTTGATCAGCAAATTCACATCTGACATGCAACATAGCAATGTGTGTTTTCAAATTCTTTGTTGCCATAACAATTAGAAGTGAATACATCCAAAAAAACTGAATTCTTCTTCATGCTTCAAATTCATGTTTAACTACAATTTTTCAGATTTTTGTTCATTGCCATTTCTGTCCAAATAGGTGCCATTTACAAGACAAAGATGTCACATTTTGATTTCAATTTTTTTTTTAATCCTGTCTTTTGCATGATGAGCTTATAGTATATACAGAGATGTATTTCAAGTTATTTCTTTTAGGTGTATAAAACATAAGGGGGAAAATATATGGAAAAAAGCAAGTAAACATACACTGCTAAGAAAATGAGACAACAGAAAACAGCAGTGGGACCTATCTCTTTTATATGAAAGGAAATAAAACTTTTTTATTTATTTTACACGAAAAATAATATTTCATTTTAAAATATGTGTAATTTGATACATGAGTGCCATAGGAATATTATCAGAGCACCCAGAAGTTATTTGTCAAAACGCCAATACATCATTTATACACTTTACCGAAAGCTTTCAGTTTGACACTCTTACCCATTATCCACATGGCCTTCCCTCCAACAGAGAAAACTGAAGGCCAGAAAGGTGATTTTTCCTTATTTTGTTTGCATTGTGGTCGATCCTGTCCCAGCACAGATTGTACTGAGCGTTAGAAAAGAGAAGGAGAGACAGGGACCTGCAGCCCCAGAGCTCCTGGTGCTCGGCAGGTGCAGGCACAGAGCTCCTGGGCTCCTGACCACAGCCAGGAAAAAGTGGGAAGAGAAGCCTGGGCTGCCTCACCCACCCAGGTCAGTGCAGGCTCTGCTGTCAGAGGTGCAGCTAAAAGCACAATATGGGTTAAAAACTGCCTGAGTGTCTGCACTGTCCAGGGAAACACAGAGCACACATAAAGATGGGCTCCACGTGGATTTGGGCAGTCATTTACCCCATAATAAATGGTATTTACCAGTCTGAACAGGTTATTTGAGAGAAGTTACTTACCAGTGCATGAATTACACTAATATTCAATTAAGTAGAAGCAGAAATCAGGTGAATTTAGGAGTTAAATCACAGGTACAACGAACAAACAGGGAAAATCAGCCCAAGCAAAACATTTACCTGCTGCCAGTGACAGACCCCCACAGACCCTCTGGAAGGTGATTTACCATCACATCCAGGTCTGTAAGCAGTGTCTCTCTTTAAGTTTTATTTATCTGAAGGAAATGCAAGTGATAAATTCAGCTTCATTTTTCTGAAAATGCTGCTATTCACCCATCATTAACTTTAGGAATTTTTTAATTCCTAAACAACTCCTAAAGCCCAAAGTTTTCTAGCAATAAGTCTTGCTATGTATTTCTATTCTTCAGAACAAAACCCCAAAATCTGTTTTTTCTTTTTGGTGAAGACATATCTGCAGTGATTAAATTAGTGTCTTGCTTTTAGGTATTGAAAGATCTCCAGAAAGTAATCAGAGTTCAATTCAGTGACAGTTTCTTTTCATTTGGTTTCAAATTCATTTTATCAGCCTTAAATCTGTCTGGTTGAGCTAAATGAAATCCTCTCTGTCACAGCTACCTTTGAAATCCACAACCACACTGTTTCAATCTATGTCTGTCATTTTATTTTTTCTCATGATACATTCCTGAAAAATTGAACTCCAATCGTAAAAAGCAATACCATCTTCAGTGGCCAATTTTATTCTCAAATTATTTTTAAACACATTTTTCATCCTGTTGGGCATATTAAGCACAAACAACAGCTGCAAAGAAAAGAAGTATTCAGTGCATTGCTATTTCAGCACTGGGAATTCCAAAGTATTTCTCATCTCTAACTTCTTTTGTGAGTGTCTAGCACATACAGGACCCTTGAAAATTTTTGGATTATACAGAACTCCATTACTCTCAAAACAACACAGGCCTTTTTGCCAGCACTCCTAATCCCTGTGTTTTCAGGTGTTCCAGACTATTTTACCAATACCCCAACCTCACCCTGATATTGGAGAAAATTGTCACTTTTTTGGCCAACACAAAATATCCTCTGCAAAAACATTTCAGCCTACAACTTTCTGTCAACGTTTTGGTGGTATCAACCTTTGAGTGTCCCAGGAAGACAAGATTAGGTCAAAAAAGGTTTTTGTCATATTTGATAAACTGAGAATCTCACTGCAGGAAGGTCAGGAAGAGATCACCCAGGTCTCATTCCTGGTCAAGTGTCACTTTCCTGTTAGAAAACCATAAAACTGTTCTGGGTCAGGATTACGACCCATTTAACCCCAAATTCTGTCCCTTCTATTGGCAGCAGATAATTCTGTTTACAGAGGCCACACAAGTGTGGACACTTTCTGTGGTCCCTTATTACTCCCAAACGAAATTTGGAACTTTGAAAACGGGGACAAGATTTTTAATCAGCCCCCACAATCATTACAGCCATCTGAAAATCTAAATGGCAGATCTGCAATGCATCTGAAGCTTTAATCCATGGATTTGTCTGGCTGTGTGCACTGGGCTGCATCAACTTTTGGATTGTGCCCTACAAGGAAGCCATGGAAGTGTGTAGGGTAAGATATTAAAACTCAAGAAATCCAGTGATGGCTTTACTGGGCTACTTCCAAAAACTTATCAAGTGGTTCAGCAGATGTAATTACTGCTTAGCCCTGCCAAGGCTTTGAAATGTGCCCATTAATTCAGCAATTCCCAATCTGTCCATCAGTCAGTCATACTTAAAAAATATGTCTGTCAGGACTTAGGTGAAGTAATCTGTTGATAATTACACAATAAGAAGGCATCTGAAATCTGAATATCATTTCTAAACTTTTCGAAAAGTCTTGATGACAGCAAAATCGAAGTTTATTTCACAGCAAACAGGACACTGAAGATAACTGGGAATATGTCAGAATATTTGATGCCAATTTAATTAAGAACAATTCATTCCAGGATGATACTTTTTTGAGAAGACAAAAGCAGAGTTACAGTATTTATCTAGGAACCTAACCATCCCTCCCAAACCATCAACTGCTTCCTTAAAAGTGAACAAAGAAAACAAGGAGGTGGTAAATGAAATGTGTTCTGAGGTTCCCACGTGCTGCTGATGATTCTGGTGCTGAAGCACAGCCCCAGCCCAGTCCCCTCAGTGCCTTGGCAGGTGTCACTGTCCTTCCAGGGCCTTTCCAGCCAAAATAAAATCCCACCATTGGAGCCAAATGCTCAGTGTCCAGGGCTCTGAACAGCAGCAAACCTGTTCTCTCTCTCACACCAGACAGAGCCATTCATCCCTGCAAATTGCATCCACTAAAATCATCCTAAAACACAACTAACAGTTTTCTCCTGCTTTCTGTGAGCAGTGTAGATGAACAACCAGCTGCAGCAATTAAACTTCATTTTCACCATCAGTACCTACAGCTGAACTCCAAAACACCAAACACGCCTCAGTGATGCCACTTCCACAATCACAGCACCCTGTAAAAGTTACATTTAACAAGATGGAACATCAGATTGACAGGAATTTAGACAGGAACTATCACAACAACTGTCACTAAAATGCACTGGTACTCACAAGCACCTCTCAGAGTTAGACACCTGCACCGGATGAAAAAACACCTCGTGCTATTTCAAGGTGTGTTTTGGGAGGGTTAGCTTGGCATTTGTTGTCTTTCTCTGCCATCTCCTAGATCTTGTAGTGGATTTAATACCAAGTTATAAAACTCTATTCAGTTTCTTCTACAGAACGTGAAGTACATTTATTGCAAACATTTCAGTAACAACTGCGTGACTTTATTGCCATTTATTTTTCTATACAAAGATAAGAATGATGTACTAGAATGTGGCACCTCTTTTGGTTTAGGACCATCAACAAAAAACCTGTATTCCACTGCAGCCTGCCTTCAGAAACACGTTCATTTCACAGAGAGAAAGAAGGTCAAAATTCTGGTCTGTCATGTTTTTATTACTGTTGATGATGCACAAGCCAGAAATAAAACAGCTTAACTTTCAGATCTTGAATACAGTTTGCAGGGCTGCCTGCCAAAGGATAAAACGTACATCCTTCTGAACTCCACCACTGCAGCCAGCAAGCAGGAACCAGGATTTGTATTCCAGTGATGATCATCACCCAGACCCTCACTCACCACAATTCACTATTTTCTGCCTTTTAAAAATTACTTAATATCTTCCCATATTTAACAACTTACTGAAAGAACCACTGAGATACATGTACTGTGTATTTTTACCATGACTGTAACTAGGCAGAGAGTTTAGTTTGATTCTGAGAGGCTTTGAGAATGTCTTGACATCCAGGGCAGACAGGTAACTACAAAATCAGGTTATTTGAGCTTCAACAATTCATCATTTACTATTTATTTGAAATAATTATTAAGAACAGTTCAAGTTACAGATGGAAATCTGCTGAGTTAATCTGCAGTAACATAAATGGATCATGTATTTATAATCCTTCCAAGATCTCCTAATACTAAAAGAACTCTATATAACACAAAGTATGGCTTGAAAGAATTAAATAAAATCTGTGGCTTTAATACACAGCTGGACAGTCTTTCAAACCTCCAGCATCTGCACCAAATTCAGGGGACATTTTACCAGGGCATGAGAGGCTGCCAAGGGATGCCCAACACATTTTTATACAGAAGAAGGTCTCTAGTGAGATTCAGTGCCACAGTCCCAGCTTCCACCCAGGATCAGGGAGTGCAGCCCCTTGCACAGCTCCACCCAGGTGGGTCAGGATGGCAGCTCAGGCCAGGGGCACATTCATTCTGAAGGTGCTCCGTTTCTTACATCTCACAGCACTAAATTCCACTGACTCCCAAAAAACTGAGAGTGCTGCCAAAAACCAGGAGAGCCCGTGAGTAAACCCAATTCACAGAAAAGGTCAGCAGGGACACATCTACTGTGTTTCACTTAATGCCAGCCTAAAAATAACACATAAAAACCCCTGGAACGACTTCAGCAGCCAACTCTGTACTTCCTTCCACAACCACTTTCGTTTGTGCTCACAATAAAACCTGAACAGGCTCCTACCACAGCATTTGGACATCTCATTCTCATCTCAAACGTTCAATCTATCTTTGCTTTTCAGAATATTCTTCTCATTCAGCAAGCCTGGCCATCATCTCTAGAATAATTCTCCTCCAGAAATACCAGTGGCAGTTTTGCATTAGCTTCCCTAAGGAGCAGGATCAAACCCTGAGAACTGACCAACAGTGTCAAATAAACCATTCAAGAAAATACATCCTGAATTTGTTATTGTGTAAAGGATACTCTGTGTCTTCAAACTACCATTTCTTTCTGAGCTACACAAAGTAATAAATAACAACTACCCAGAACAAACATTATTAAAATGTTGATATTTATACCAGATAAAGTGAAACTATTTCTTAAGAAGAGAAAGTGAGAGGCTTCTGCAACAGAACAGAACAGCTCAGTGCCAAGCTGAACTTAACCAAGCTTGAGGTTTTGGACAGGATTCATTTCTGCTTGTGGTATAAGTATGCACCACCTTGATTATCATTTAAAAAAATATTGACAGCTTGCCTTCTCATACCAATGCCTGGTAACAAATTCCAAATGTTTTGTCACATTTCTTGTGAGCAATGCCATCTGCCAGAGGTGGCATTTCATGGCTGTTTACCCTGACTCCCTCCAAGAATTCATCTGCCACTATCTAATGCTGCCTGAATAAAGGGGATTAAGACTCTGATGCAACAGAGACTATTGATAATTTGGTATAATTGGGAAGAAATGAAGATAAATGAGGTTGAGGATGGAGAGGCAATTAGTTGAGCTGCCTGTACAGCTGTGTTCTCGGCCTGGCTCCCCTGGCCTTTTCTTTGGTGAGGTATGTGCAAATTAAACATAATGACAAATACACTCTTCCCAAAGCTCTTTAGTTTGCAAAGCTTGGAGATCTGTTTTTCACTTCTGAGATCCTGTTTGCAAAGGAAAAGCACAGAGGATCACACTCCCTGCTGAGGTTTTTGAAGAGATGCAGTTTGTCCCAGCACACCGATGGCTCAGTACCTGTGGTTCCAGCTCAGCATTCCCAGTGTCCAAAACCCAGGGCTTTGACCCAAAGGTGAAGGATTTTATTCCCTCAGTGCCACCAACAGCCGTGGTCATCCCACAGCTCCAGATGTCTTTGCCACCTCTGTTCTGCAATATCCATGTCATTGGTCAAGCAACAACCCCAAACCATGATCCCCTTTAAAGCCAAACCCCACAGTTTGCAGCTGAACCTCCTTTATAATTTATGCCAGCTTTTAAAAATACTGGTCAAAAAAACCCTCTGAAACTTCTGCAATACACGTTTTACTCCACAAAACATTTTGGAAGGGATAAGAATTTTTAGTCCTAACACAAAGACAGCTACCCAGATAAAAGCCTTAGTTCTAAGCTACATTATTCAGGTGAGGACAAGTAATCAAGCTTGAGTATCTTGAAAGATATTTAAATCTCGAGTGAACATGGTCAGACTACAAACCTCCAAATTAGAGGGCACAAATCTGCAGTCTGATTTGCAGTTCTCATTTCAAATATACTGAGACACATTCATACATATACATGTGGAAATGCACCCATATGGGCTTTAACATAAATGTAAAATAACATACATTTGCCATAAGAAATGCCACTACATGTTTCACATAAAACTCAAAACAGTTTTTCATAAATGTCAAATAATGCAAGATCCCCTTTAGAAAGAAATCCAATATTTGCAGAGGCAGCTTTGGCTTACAGACATGTTTGCCCAACTACCCAGCACATGTTAATTTTCTGATTTCATGTACAGGTGATTCTATCTGAATTAGGTCTTAGGTGAAAGACTTCATAAAACTGCACTTCTTTTCTGCATCCATACAGTCTTCAGTTATTTTAAAAAAATTATTTTATGGATTACTGGAAAAATACTTCTTATATAAAGCCAAAAGCCCAGTTTCAATGCACAGAAGAGATTTTAGAAGCCAAATGCTACATATATCAAAAGAGCAACAATTTAGTAGATTTATTTTGTAATGAATTTTCAACATAGCTGCTTTTTATTAAACAATACAAAGAGTACAGGTTTTTTTGTAAATTCTCAAAGCTAAGATCACTTGAAATTATCTCCTACAACTCCTGCAAAAACCAGTGATTTCATGCATATGAAAAACCTTCCTCAACCTCAACACTCTGCTCTTCCCCACTACCTGGAGGTCAAGCAACATCTCAATTTTACTCTACCTAAAGTACTTTTTCATTTTGGATTACATTTTTCCAAAAGTCAAAAAAAAAGAGCATACTTTTTATGAGACAAACATGCAAGGGAGGGAAAAAATATACTTAAGTTTATTTAAACTGACCTTATTTTGCCTTAGTGAGGCTGAAAATTTGTCTGAGGTTAAACTGTCCCTTTATAGAANGGGAAGGGAAGGGAAGGGGAAATAAATCCATGAAAATTTGATACTGATATGAACAGGACAAAAAGCTGACAACACAATGTTCTGTTTTCCCTGTTCATCTTGCTTTGCTTTCCCACTTCCACATTAAAACACTGCTCTAACTCCCTCTTCTTCCCCTATTTCACACAGCCTTTCCTCAGGGGTGGGTGCTCCATCTCTCTACATCCAAATCAATCCTGTCCTCAAATCAGAAAACTGACAGACTCACAATGATTGGATTAGGGGAAGCTGTTCCAAAGAAAATATCCAGTATTTTTATAGAATCCCTTCTTTCTGCTGTTCAAATGCCTCTGTGATTAAGATTAGGGCTAAACGTGAGTTCTGCTCTGCCTCTTTTCAATTCTGAGAATCAGAATCACCCACTTTGAGGCATCAAACCAGACAACACCAATTTGGACTCAATGATCTCGGAGGTCTTTCCCAACACTGATGATTTTTTGATTCTACAAGTATAAGAGAAAATATACAATACACAACAGTCTTTTGACTGCTGGAGTTTCTTCTCGATTTCTTTGTACCCTACTTCTAAATGATTGCTCATTTTCCTATTTTTAATGGTACCTGCAGCAATATTAAATGATATTTATAAGCTAAACCAAGAACTTTATTACAAAGGTAACTGCAATTTCTCAAATGCGAAGCCAGAACGGAAAACGAAGGAACTGAAGAAGTATTTCTGCAATTTGCAGATGATTAAATTTTGAAGGTGAGATTGTATAACTGCACCAACCATTTATTAAGCTGACTTGAGGAGCAGTAATTTGTGGTGTTTGCCCAGAAGAGCCAGCACACAGCCGTAACTGATGATCAGGGATAATGGCCACGGATTCCTGCACATTTCCAGAGCTCCCTGCTAGATGCTGAGAACAACAATATCAAAAGGTTCCTCTCTCCAGCACTGCTGGTGTCAAGGTTAATGAGCTAAAACTTGTTAAATTGATATTACCAAACTAATGACTTTTTTATAGGATACTGCATGGATTTTGACACACAGGCTAATGTGGGATATTGCTGGTCTTAATTGAATTAGAAGTTATTGCATGTGTACAATTAAGATAACTAAAAAGGGGGGAGCTGTGACCACACAGTTGTCACACACCCCATGTGCTTCAAATATTATAGAAATATAGAATCCCAGACTGGTTTGGGCTGGAAGGGATCTTAAAACCCATCCAGTTCCACCCCCTGCCATGGAAGAGACAGATTCCACCATCCCAGGTTGTTCCCAGCCCTGTCCAACCTGGCCTTGGACACTTCCAGGGATGGGGAGTTCACAACTTCTCCAGACAACTTCAGACTTTTAAATACGAAATTATTTAAATAATATGAACATTATTTGAAATTATTTTTACATCGACCATACCAAGCGTTAAGGAACAGGAAAAATAAATGCCTGGAGTCTCCATTCAAAATACATGAACAAACAACAGGAAAAAAAAATTAATGAATCATATTAAAAAGCAAGGAGCTTATGAAAAATAAATTGCACTTGTAGATGATTAAATTTTGAAGGTGAGATGTTGCATAACTGCACCAACCATTTATTTCAGCACCATAACTGCATCTAATAAATAAAATACTTTTTTAAAATCCAAACTGGAGATGCAGTGCTATCCTGATGACTTGGATTTTCCATTCACATAGTATAGGGGCAAGGTTTGGGCTGTAATTATTCCAGGCAGAAAGAAGAGCTGTAGTTAGTTGGAGAGAAAATCAGTATCAGCTGAGAGCAATAGGACAATGCAAATATTTCTTCTACAGACAGAATCACTGAGTTTAAATTCAGAGAGGCTCATTAGAGATTATCCTCCCAAATAAAAGATACCTGCAAGTTTCATGCAAATTCCCTTTTGCTTCAGCAGTATTTTTGTATTGAAGTTCAATCTCTCACTGACACAGAAATGCCATTTAACATACAGGATATACCCAGATATGCTTGGTGTTTAAAAAGGGAAATTAAAGATCTTACTCGTGCTATTTTCTCTAAATGACTTTTCTTCCTGGATCTAAGATTTCACAGAGAAAGGGAATAAAGTTGGACTCAGCTTCCACAAAATATCAACTTTGTTAAAATCCAGAAAAATAGAAGAGGTGCTGTAAATGAGGGGGAATATTTCTCAAGGATGAAATGCCAAAATCCCCCTCACATCAAATTCTTGGAGGCAGTCAATCAACAAACAGAACCATAGGAACTTGCAAGACATTTCTTCCTACTGCCTTCCCAACTTCCATCTGAAATATGAGAAAACTAATCACAATTTATCCAATATTGTAAGTTTTATAGGAAAAGGGGAAAAAAGCAGCCTCTGATGGCCCATGACATCATTAATTGAATATACAGCTCTTACACAGTTTCACTAGTCCCAAAGTTTCACTGTCTCCATCCTAAAAAAGATCTTCTTAAAAAGAAGAATCTATTCGAATTTTTATATTGTACAAATGTAGAACATCCACAACCCCCTCCAATTTTCAACATTTTAAATATCAATGCCTGTCTGATCTTAAAGGGAAGCTCAACATTTATGTCTTGTCTTGGTGATAAAGTTCATGAATATATAATGAGAGTGGAACAACTCTGCTACTGATTAAATGTCAAAAAAGGTTTTATTGTCAAATATATTGTAAATACAGGAGATATACAACAAAGAGCATTAATTGCAGATGGCTGTGTACAGCTTAAAAAATGCACGACATCGAGACAGGAAATGCTGATTTTCAGTTTCAACTATCAATTTTAATTTACCTTCAGAATGTTCCTTCAGTCAATGAGTACAGATAAAATGAACCACAAAATGGTCAAACACAACTGAACTAAATGCTCCACATTCCAGGGCAGATGTTAGTCTATATCCTCAGCATAGACAGCAGAATTACCCAAAATTCTGGATCTTTACTAGAATTTGTCTGAACTTTTGTGAAGATTCTTAAGAGAGATACAACGTGAAAATCTGGTGAGGACAGAGGGAAGGCTGGAATAGCCATCCTCGACTCAGAATGGGGTTTGACTGCCTGTGGAAATTTAAAAAATAAAATTTAAAAAATACATATATAGGGGTTGTAATAGACTGCAAGTGAACACAGGTCAGCAGAACCCTGCTGCCAGGAAATGCCAGGAGAATGAGTTGCACACGTTTGTAGGAGATCAGTGTCTGTACAATGGGAGGAATTCTCTGTCCCTATCCCACTCCACTCCTGCCCAGAGCTCTGGCTTTGACTGAGGCACTGCCCTGGAGGAGGATCTGAATCCCCTGGACAGAGGCCAGGGGAGCACAGAGAACTGAGCAGGGCTGAGGAAATCCTCAGGGTGTCCTTCAGAAGAGCAGGTTGTTCAATGGAGGGAAGGGACAACAGGCAGGAGCTCCCTAACTACCTTCATTAGATACAGAACATAATCAGTCATAAAGAGGAATAAATTGTTCTCTGTACCCACAGTGTACAGGACAAGAGGCAGCAAGGAAAGACTTTTAACAAGGAAAACTTAGGGAAAACATTGGGAAAAATGGCCATGATCAACAAGCCTATGAAATTTCTACAATTAAGCTGGGCAACCATCAGTCAGACATGAGGCTGGCAGAGCTGGAGAATGGTAAGGAAACAAGTCTGGAAGTGCTGGTTTTGATGATCCTGAACACCACAACCTGCAGCAGAGAGATCCAGAGGCAGAGCCATCCTGCAGGGTGGAACCATCCTGAACTCCCCCTTCCACCTGAGCCAGGTGTGAGCCTGCAGGTACAGCCACACCAGAAGCACTGCCCTGCACTGTGGGACTTCCCTCTAACACACAACTGCCCAACCTGAAATACAAATTAGTTAGGTACCAGGTAGCACAATACTGGTTGAGTTTCCAAAATAATAAAGCACCCGAAAGTTGTATTAAAAATCCACACGTTTTTCCTTTAGATTATGGACAAATCAGCAGCTTCAATTACACGGTGACAACAACATTTTCTTCTCCATGACTAAATGGACCAGGTTTTAATACTCTTCAGTGATCTTATTAATTTAAATTAACCTTCTAACAAATTAAGAATAAGAATTTCATTTGAGGAAAAGATGTCGCAGCCATGGAAATTGAAGCCTCTGGTGGATAAAGGTAAATTTACTCTTGGTCTGAGACAACATTGCTGGTCTTTCCTAATTGTAACTATAATGATCTGATAAATTGCTGCTCTTGTATACAGTCAAGGGTTGGGTTTTTCTTAAAAGGAGCTAAAAACATAGACTACCCACCTGTATCTATTTTTAATTTGGTAATGACTGTACTTGCTAAAATTCTACCAAAATGTCACTCACAGCTTTGGATTCCAGCTTTTTTTAAACAGAATATGGAGCAGAAAGCATAACCTATTATGCAAAACTGTCAGATGCTTACTTTCAAATCACAGAAATAAATGCATAATCCTGATTTTTCTCATGGATCAAAACTTCATTAAAGGAAAACAAAACTTGAATCTAAGTGCTCAAGAGAGCCAAGGTGTTCTATAAAAAGCAGCAGGGCTCTGATCTGTGTGTGTCCTGCTCACCCACACAGCCCCTGCTCCACAACCAAGGGATGCCTCGTACTCTGTGGGTGCAAGGAGAGGCAGAATTACTGGAGACCAGGGTTGACTTCTGTCTCATCAAATTCACAGATCAGCCAGACATTTCAACAGCACCAACTGTTGCAAGGAAAACTGCTATGGAATCTCAGCTGCAGAGATGTCAGCTGAGGGCACGCCGCACAAATCTAGTGCTGAATCCTTAACTCAAAGGATTAGAATTTGGGTATTAAAATTTGGGGAGGGGGATTAATGCTACTCCTTTAAGTCAGAAAATACTCCAAATAATCACACCACAAACATTTCTCGCCTCAAACATAAATTAACTGTACGTTAGGGGACTTTTTTTAAAAATCTGATTAAAATTGTAATTCATGAGACTCCTGCTGTTGGCAGCTGTATCACCATCAATGACATCCTTTGGGGGACTCTCAGCATGTGGCCCACATCAAAGGTAACATGCCAGTTTTCATCCTAACTTATATGTGCCTTAACAAGAACAGGAATGTTCCAGACTTCACAATGTAATTAAAATATTGGAGTACTTTCTATTGTTGAAACATCATTAATGTCAGACTGAAGCGGACTCACCACTGTTAACAAAGGCAACTGTCACTGACACCTGCTTTTAGTGGAATTCTTTACAGAATTCCTCACATCCTTACACCTTGCAATGGCAAATTAAACCCATTGAGTTTGAACATGCTGCTTTGTGCAAAATGATCAGCAGAGGAGGTTATGTGGATACAAGGGTGTACACAAGGACCTGGGAAAAAAAAGAAAGGATGTATCTGACATTTGGTACTTCCCTGACAGGACAGTGTGGAAAGCTTGAAAATCCCTGAGCACTCCTGGCACCCCACACTGCCAGAGTTCCACCAGTGGATGCTGCCTGCTCTGCTCCTGGGTCTGTTTTTGCTTTTTCCAAGGATGCTTTAACATAAAATTCAAGATGCATTTCAGAGGGGTAGACCTGGATCCTGCTTTTCCCCTCCCTTGCCTTCCTGAGCCCCAGGCAGGAAGGCAGAGGTGCCTCCTCACCTTGTGACTGCAGGACAAACCTCTCCACCCCGTGTCCTTCAGCAGCCACAGGACCCTACTAAAACACCTGCATTTGAATGGCTTTCCTTTTAAAGTGTGGGGGCATCTAATCTGCCTCAATCTTCATAAAAATTTACACAGAAAGTCCTAAATTTGGTGCATTTCTGATCAGCACCACTCCCCACAGTGCTGTGGAGTCCCTGAGACCTTGCCTTAATGGGGACACTTTAGAGCCACCTGCTTTCCTCCAGCACACTGAGCCATGGATTTCAGCTACTACCAACAAAAATGAGAATTATAACCAAGGAAAAAATGTAGCCTTGGCTCTAGAGAGGCCGAAATGATTTATGACATCAAGACCTAGTAAAGAGAGTAATACTCTGAGGGGACTGTGTGAGCTCAGCCCTCACTCACATCTTCTGTGCCCACTCCTAATTACTTCATTTACGACTGGAAAAGTGTTTTAAGAGACAAAATTAATTATTTTGAATAATCCTTCTGCAATATGATATGCATTTTAATTGTATGCACCCCGTCATTAATTAAAGTTCTCTACCTTTTAGTGCATTCACTCAAAGATTGTATCAGTGACAGAGCAACAATTATAAGATTGTTTACTGAAATTAAAAATACAGCTGAAGGGTTAATACACTCTTGTGATACACTTAAAGTAATGCTAAAATGTTTTCATTCGAGTTTTTACTAGACATTATTTTTCCACTCTTTAAAATCAATCTCTTTGTTCCAGGAACACATTTCCTGTCAATAAAATGAAAAATGATATAGATTTAGGAGGATAGTGGTCTCAGCGTAGCATCTCTCATATTATTATTCCAGTATCATCTGTTACAAAGTAAGACCAATTCCCACATCTAATTACAAACAGGATTTCAGAGTCATTAAACAAAATACATTTCCATTAGTGCTGCTGTAAGAAGATAGGGGGAAAAAATGAAGATTAGTTCATGCTGCACCTCTGTTTTTCAAGCTTTGAAGATTTAGACCTCTGCACTCTGAGACTATAAATTTGTAAAGGATCTGAAAGGTGATAGACATGTGAAAGCTCTCAATTCTCCTCCGTTTAGCCATACCATTTGCATTTTGTCATTAGTTTATCTTTTGCTGCACTTAGTTCTGATAGCAGATATAGCAAGAATCTGGAGAGGTTGTTTATGGCCACGCCGTGGGCACCCAGGGGTGTTTGATTTGGTGCTAGGCAGGGCTTTCTAATAGATATCAATCTTCATTTTATGTATTAAATTTGTTCCAGCAAAGTTAGAAATCATTGCAAGGAATTCTGTCTTTATTAAAAAAAACCCAAACAAACAAACAAGAAAAAAACCAAGAAGTACTTTATTCTCGGGGAAAAAAGGAACAACAGTTCTTTGACTTCAAATAAGATAACAACCAAAATATACCGAGCAAATAGATTGTGTGAGATGCTTAACTGCTGAAATATAAACTTACAAGTATAGATATTCTCCATTTGTAAACACTTAGTAGTATCTAATTGTCATGAATCCATTTAAAATATACCCTTGAGAATTACCCACTCAAAAAGCATTCACACAATCCAGAGCTGCAAGAGTTAGTAACAAATTCTCGAAAGAGAAGCCAACATTAAGATAAAACCTAAATTTGCTTGATCTTTAAGCCAGTTTACATTAGCTCATGATGTTATATAAACACAGTTAATTTCATCATGTGTGAGATAAGCATCAAAAACATGAAAGCGAATTCCTCTCATGGAAAAAGATGCCTCAGTTACAGAGAGGCACATAGAGATTTTCATTTTCAAAACTTGTCTGGAGTCATATTTCCTTTATTAGTTTTAAAACTAAAGCCAGAGCTACTTCACATTTCTGAGAGCCGGGTGTAAAAAACCCAAAACATGTAAATATTAGCTGGTGTATCAACATTTATGTGTGAATCATTATCTACATTTAATATATTCATGTTCATATTTAAATGAATACTTTAAAAATACAGTTAAATTATTAAATTATTATACATTCAGTAGTTAACTGCTTAATAATGTATCTAAAATGGGACCTTAAAATAAGTTTGCAGATAAAAAATTCACTTTTGCACTCTGCCACTGAAACTGGGGGTCACTAAAGCCTCCAAAAAGCCTTGGCACTAAATCCTGCCCATTGCTGGGGTAACAAAATATCCACTGACACTCGCTCTCCAAAAACTCCACAATTTGCCAAAGAAATAGATATCTGCATCTTATTTCCAAGCTTCCCACATGGTTCTTGGGATAACTGGGAGGGCCTGTGGAAGTGTCCCATCAGGAGGAACAGGAGAGAAAACAGCACAGTGCAAACGAGGTACAACCGAGCCAAACAAAGAGCATTTCCTGCTCCTGGCTTGAGGAGTTGTTGTTTTAAAAACAAAACAGCAAAACAGCTCATCCACCTCCTCCTCCAGAACTGTCAGTGCCTGGCCCCAGAGGCCTCACTCACATCATCCATAGGGAATTCTCTGCTCGTGCCATTCCCAAATCATGGATGCTTTCTGACAACAGCAGTGGGGAAAGCTTTTTAAAGCCCCTGTGTTATGAGAATGTTTTGAATTCCTTCACTCCACTTTCACTGAAAAAGCTTAAATGAAGTTCTTCACCAACACTTCCACATGAGTTCAATGAAGTTCCATGAAACCACACCTTAAAAGCAACGTATGGAAGCACATCCTGAAATCCACTGAGTGTCACCACTCCCTGAAACTCCTTTGGGTGAAACTCCCCTGTGCAGATCCTGTCCCCACATCAGGGGTCAAACATCCCCTCTGTGCCTCCTCACCTTCCTACCTTCACCCTCACCACCACCAGCACAGGCACTGCCTGCAAAAATAGCACAGAATTCCCAGTTTTTAGGATAAGATGTTTTAATGTGTCTGCTCGGGCTGGAGTCAAGTCCCGTTTTTGGATGAGACAGCACAAAACCCAAAACATGTTAAGTTACTCTCTTGTTTCATATTCCTCCTGGCCAAAGGACAATTTAAGAAAATTCATAACTATTTAAGAAAATCCGTAACTGCTGAAGAAAATCCGTAACTGTTGAAGAAAATTTATAACTCTCTGCTCAAGTAACACAAAAATACTTGCCTTAACAACAGGAAAAACAACTTCATGAAATCTACATGGTACTCAAGGATTTCAAAAAACCTGTTCTCTGGTCCTGTCATTTCTACATTCTTACAATAAAATAACAGCCTTGGCATCCTGCTTTTCAGAAGAAAAGACCTACCTCTTTTGACTTTTCAAGCACTTGGAAATTTTTAAAAGAGAGAAACTCAAAACTGCTGACCGTGTAATAGCTGGGTATTCATGGTGGGTGGAGAACATGAAAGGTTACAATATGGATCTGTGCCTACGCGTTTCTTTTCAACTTGAGCAGCATCCTCCTGCTTCTGCTAACTCGGCAATCATACAGCTGACAGATTTCTGGGTTTTCTAAATAATGCATGGGATTTTCTTTTAACATGTCAGTGCAAAAGTATCAATTCTGCCCCTGTGTCGTTTGTGATGCTGATTTTCCTTGACAGCATTCCATTAAAGCAATGAGTTTTTTCCCTCCTGATGGTTCCTTAAATATTCCTCCGAGTGATGTATTTGTGGTTTTTTAAACAGATTGTGAAGGATGTTTGCATTTGTGAGAAAACTGCATGGCAGGTACTGAAGGGAAAGAAGGATAAAAAGATAACACTTTTTTTTTTTTTTCTCTGTGAGAGAGCTTTTTCTCTGATCCTCATATGCCAAAAAGCCCGGGTGTTTTTCCTTTCTTTTCTGCCTAACTTAGCTCCTTGTCTGGAAATTAAGCAACAAGACTCTACATACAGAATAACATTTTGACTTCCTAAGGAAATACCACTGAAACACTTAGTACTGTTTGATATCTCTCCTGGGAAAGCAAAACACGTTTCTTAAATCATGCATGCTAACTCCAAAAGGCACCAGAAGGAAATACCTGCTTTATTCTCTGCTCTGAGCTCTGCACACACAGCTCCTGTCACGACTGCCAGGCACTGATCCTTCCCTGCTCAGGCAGCCTCAAGGACATCCAGGTAACATCCCCCACTCTCTGTTTTACCATCTATCCCATCTCTTGTACAAATTACCTGCTGCCCTGCCATTAAAAATAAAAGCTCAGATTTTACATGAGTTCCAAATCTGCCTGAGCAATGACAATGCTGATTTCCAGAACACACCTCACCTGATTTTAGCGTTGCACGAGGATGAAGGAGCTCGTCTTTGTCAACACTTCTGTGCAGGCAGAGAGCTTTTGTTCTATTTATCTGATTTCTACAGCACAACAACACTGGCTGTGTGGCTGGGCTGTGAGTGAGGAGACAGCTCCAGCTGCTCACCCCAGCCCCTCCTCACTTCCCAAGTGGAGCAGGAAAGGCCACAACCACTCCTGGCAACCCCCAGGTGCCATCAGCAAGAAGTGTCTTCTCCAAGGGCTCACCTGGAGGAGCCAAAAAAGGAGGAACGGGATCACAAAAGACTTGTGGTCACTGGGAATTTGATGGGTTTCTCCCATATCCAAACACCTGGTTCCCCAAATTCCACCTTCCTGCCCCAATCCTACCAGAAGATGGAGAGGGACACTGAGGCACAAGGAACAGCCAGCCCAGGTCAGCTGGACTGTGGGGCCAGAGAGCCTCCAGTGCCAGATTAAAGAGGAGATTTTCAACTGCCAGAGAAGCTTTGCTGCAACACTTCATATGATGAGTAGGAAGGTGCAAAAAAATCTCTTTCTCTTCTGTAGAGAGAGGGGAAGGAGGACATCAATGTTCAAATGTATAACAGCATTCTTCACAGCACTGTGAACCAAAGCATTGCTTCAATTAAAAAAATATCTGCAAATTGAACTTTTTGGGGAATTTTTTCCCCTGTATTTTCAGTATTAACTCCTGTAGCATTTGTTTTTAATAAGTTGTTTAGAATATTCCACCACTACTGAGATGACTGTAACATGAAAAGGAGGTAGGAAGGATCTGATGGCAAAAGCACAGCAGCTGCATCAGAAGCAGGAAAAGAAGTGGCACATTTATTCCCCACTTCCCTAGACAAACTTGTAAGGTTCAATTCCACAGCTGCAATTTGCTAGAGGACAACATAATACCTGAGGAATCAGTCAGAGACTGTGTTAAATTGAGTTAAGAGTTCAGATTTTAAACTGACAGGACAAATTCTGGCTTCAGACAGAGAATTCTTCAAAGTTTCCATCATCATAATGAAGCACAGAGGAGGAAAATGTAGAAGTGACAGGCTAGGCATCAGTGAGAAGCAAACCCAAAATTATTTCATACTTCAACAGATACAGATGGGGATTGAGATGAATATGCCAAGACATCCTCAACACTTTTTTTTATTATACTAATGGCCTGTATATAATGACACACTTGCAAAAAAAATGCTGGCAATAAAACTTCAGGACTTAATACTGCTCAATTACGTTTTTAATTTAAAATAAACAACAGCAAAAAGAGAGTATTCCACTCATCTGTCAGCCTGTGGGATGAGCAGGAAGGCACATATTCAAAAGTGAAACGTTTAGTGGCATTGTAGGAAGTCAATGTGTAACACTGAGGTAAAAACCCTAGTTAATTGTTTTAAGTGAAACTGCAGCCCTTGGAGTCTTTGTTACAGTAAAATGAAAAAAAAAAATCAAAGGAAGCAAAAGGTCCTCGGCTCCGTACAACCATATTTCTGATTTGACAGCTACAATTATAATCATTCAGACATCTATTTCCCACAAACTCTCCACAGCCATAACCTTTAGTGATTAATTATAAAGTTCCAGGAGCAATAGTACACAGACTAATTTCCTAAAACAATAAAACACAGAATTTCTCATTTGGAGCTAAATGAAACACGAACAGGTTGTTACTCATGCTGAAATCTAGATGCAGAGTCATGTTGCAGCCATTACAGAAGCTATTAAACACAACCTCAAATCAAAGAAACTGTAGGTCTCTCTCCTAAAATAAAATGTTTTTCTCACTTACGAGGCTTCTGACTCCTTTGCTCTGTTCCTTTCCACCTCTTCTTAGCGAGAAAAAATTCAAAATTCAATTTTCTTCCTCATTTCACATCCCCATTTTATTTTTAATAGTCATTTAAACTGTAAGTCTAGAGCAAAGCAAACAATTGGTGAAGGTTTCATGCACACGGAATTATCCTGGCGCTCCCTTCACAGCAGATCAAAGTTACAACGTCTGTATTCACTTCCAAACAAAATCCCCACTCTCTTCATGCCACACCAAGGAGTTTCCTGCAGTGAGTGTTTGGTAATTCTTCAGTTATTTTATTTGGTGAAATCTACAGCCAACTTTTACACCCCTTTCACGGTGGTTTTTCCTTTCTGACACGTCCTGCTCAATGTAAATCTCTGTAATGTGACACATCAATAAAGGAGGGACCCAGGTTACAAAAATTATCCCAGTGCTCACACTGCACGTCCTGGAGAGAGGGGAAATTGTGATTTTTAACAGATTAGTTTAGTTCTTTCTGATAAGGACCTATTGCTCTGTCTGCAAGCAACACTGGCACTTGAGCCAGCAAATTTGCTCTTGGCAATTTTACTGCATCAGGCAATGAAAAAGGGGAAAGAACTGAGAAAAGACCTTCATGGAACTGCCACCATTCCCTTATTCCTGGGCCCCACTGTAACTTCAGCTGAAGTCAGTGGGAATTTTTCCAAATATTTAAATTGGTGTTGAGCTGGTTGTAGAACTCACTGAATTGCTAAAGCACAGAGAGCTCCCTTGTGAAGTGCACACTCCTGATGCACTGTCCAAAGGCTGGTTTGACAATCTCCAAAAATCTTCTTGTTCCATGAGGTTCCTAAAATTATCACATTAATGTAGATTCTCCCCAAATGAAGCACACAAATTTTGCCCTATCAGGTAACACATAAAACCATGAGCATTCAAATGAAACTTTTGTACAGCAGCTTTTAAAACCCCCTATCAACCCCACATCTTTTTGTATGAAACTTCCTTGCTATTCTGGAGTAATTCTATCTTCAGTGCTTTTCCTTAGCATTCAGTGAACTTTCAGAATTCATTCTGAACTAAATACAAACTATTTGAGTTACAACCACTAAATAGGCTTTTTCAGTGATTTTTTTCCTGAATTCAATGTGCACTAATTGATTAGGGCCTGAGAGGTGAGTAAGAAATACACATCCTACAGAACAGGAAGCTGGGGAAAGGTTTGATGCACGGGTTAGAAGCCAGATTTCTTCAAATACAGATGAGTACACAAAATTAGCAAAAGGCAACACCACTTTTGGAAAGACTGCCTCGTGCATAATTTGTCATGAATTCAAAGTTACTCCTTTAGAAAATGAGTCTAAGACCTCCCAGCTGCTGCTTTATTGGTCTGACAAATTACCATTTTGATGCTGGGATGCAAATGCAGCACGGAGCAGCCGGGGGAATGCCGAGGGGAGAGCGGGATGCCAGGGGGATCACTCTGTGCCTCTCCTCTGGAACTGGCAATGGAAACCAACTAAATGTGTCCCCAAAGTGGTAAAAGTGTTATTGTAGGGTGCAGCAAGAAGTGAGGCCAAGGGAAAGTACCCTTATTGTGGCAGGTATCAGAGACAAAATGGGTCTGTGATGCTCCACGTTCTCTACACTGCCCAAGGAAAAATCTCTTCCATTCACCTGGAAGGACAGCAGAATAAACAAAGATCTCCTCTCCAAAGGATCCATTCTGACTTCACCTTTGAACCCTCTTCTTGGGGAGCTTAGTTCAAATTTATATTAATGTTTATATAGCACATGAAGGTGTTCTGTGCCAGGGCCTCCTGTCTGAGGTGACTCCAGCCACAGGCAAGGATTGTCACAACTCCCCTTCACAGCTGTGCTTTGCAAATCTCCATCCAAGGAAAGAACAAAATGCAGAACAGCCATAAACCTGGTGATGGAGCATTCCCTGCCTTACCTTTCTCCAGTGACCTGTGGAGCACAGGAGTTCCAACAACCTGACTTTTTGGAAACTTTCCATCATTTACTGTAAACTCCAGAGATTATTGTCAATGGAGAAAACTTTTGTTACTCCAGATGTGTTTAGGGGGCACTTTAAAGGGTCTGTATGTAAAAAAGATGATCCTTCACCAGAATTTTTCAAACAATTAGTGAAGGGAGCTGTTAGGGGGGAAAACTGGAGGAATATGGAGGAGTGAGAGCACTTATTTTGATTTAGCACTGGTGGAGCAAAGCTTAAAAAATACAAGAGCTCAAGAATTTGAGACCCAGGTGTTGAGAGCTCAGGGGCACCTGAGCATCCCTTACCTGCATTAGAATTGAGCTCTTCATTTTCTGACTCGGTTCCATTTTGACTCCCACTTCCATGGAGGCTGTTCATGGCCATCAGTTTCATTTTCTGTAGCTTCATAGCCTCTGCCATGGCAGCTGCTGTCAGACCTGGAGAAATGCAAATAAACAATATGCAGTGTCACATTATACAAAGTGGCACTGCAAGTATGAACAGAACACTCCTTTTCAGTAAGAAAAAGTCACAGAAATTCAATGCCCAGTACAGTAGTGCTATGAACACCATCTTTGTTTGAAAGTCAAGTTACTTCAATACACCACTCTAAAAATTAAAAAAAAAAAAAAAACTTTCGTGTTTATTTTTCTTTTTAACATGTATAGCATAGAGAAATATTTATTTAATGGCACCCCTTTTGATTATACTTTTAAATACAATTTCCCGTCACTTTGATCACCTTGTCACTTTGATCACTTTCTGCTTGACTTATTTAGCTGCAACCAAATTTCCACACATAGAGATACAGTATTCCTTAATTTCAACAGCTCAAAGCCAAATAACATGAAATAGTACAGCATTCATTGTTCTGTTATGCATCCAAATATTGGTTTGTCCTTTTGGGAATCTGTTGGTTCGGATTAATATAATTGTTACTGCAAAATATCACATTGGAAATGTATAGAAAAACACAATATGGATAATTACAGAATCAATCCCATTTTTAAGAGTGCATTAAGGCCAGCAGAAATTCACAGAATTAAGGGGGGTATTGGTAGAAGATTTTCAAATTACTAAAACTAATTGATTTCCAGTAGTAAAAGAGAAGAGGTGGAGTAACATCAGGCTAGAGGTTACCATATTATAATGATTTTTTTATTATGAAAAAAAGATACTGGGAATCTAAATAAGTGCAAAGTTTTTATCATATTGACTTGGTCAGTAAATAAAGAATTAGGTTTTCTTCCAGACAATACCAAACTGCTTTTATTCTGGGTAAGATGTGACTGAAAATAATCTGAAGTTCTTGCAGGAAAATCCAAGAGATATGTCCATATAACCAAAAATATCTCTACAGGTACAATTGTTAATTCACTCAGTTATGGAATAAATGGGTTTATTCATCCCCTCAGTACAGCAGGACTTGTTTTTATTATTTGCTTCCTAATTCCACAAAATCACTGACTTGCATTTATTAAAACCCATGATTTTTTTTTGGTGGTGGTGCCTTTTCTATCAGCCCACTAAGGTATCATACATCAAACCAGAATTAAATAATCTGCTTCTGGAAAGTATTGCTTACTGAGAGATTTAGATACTGATTAAAGGGAACTAATAATTTTCACACCCTATCCATAAATTACAACACTCTTTTAAAAGCTGCTACGAATTTGACATTCAGATTAGCTCTGCTGCTCCTCTAATGGGCTTCACAAAGTTCTCGTTATTTTAGTGAGATTTAAGAAAGGAAGGAATCCAGGACTGCAGGGAGAGGGACACCTTTATCACACAGCAATTTGCTCAATCCAGCAAAGATATTCTGATCATCAATAATATTGTCTTTTAGGTTATTCAATGCAGCCCTCACTTCATACAAAAGACTACTATACTGTAAATTTTTTTCAACACCCTTTCAAGTTATTTTACAAATGCTACAGGTTTTTTA
Organism: Drymodes brunneopygia; assembly: GCA_013400955.1. NCBI lineage: Eukaryota > Metazoa > Chordata > Aves > Passeriformes > Petroicidae > Drymodes > Drymodes brunneopygia. The sequence continues at coordinate 655,447 of VZTZ01045548.1, read as the reverse complement.
TCAAGCAGACATAAAATCCTGATGTTTAAACTCCTGTTTTTATCTCACACACTCTCACTTAATCCATCACAGAATACATCTTCAATGATAAAAACCTCCACACACTTTCTGGAGGAGATTAAATAGTCTGCAAACTTCTTCACTTTTTTTTTTCTTAAGGAAAGGAAGTGGGATTGCTCTTTGAATTTTACATTATTTTTATGAAGTTTAAAAAACCTAAGCATCATCACAATTCTGAGGAATTGACTGTTTTCAAGACTTTCAGGCACCCTTTTATTTTTATTTCATTTGCTGAGAGTTCACATTCATTTTAATAGTTACAAAAACACAGCATCTGAACATGGAGGTTTTTTTTCCTAACGTTTTATCATTTTTATGTACCCAGGGATGCACAGATAAACCAATATTCCAATGTTTTCATCAGGGTTAGTATTTATACAGGACATAGATGGGAAGTCATGAAATTTAATTAAATATGCAGAACAGTAAAGAAACTATTTATAAGGAGGCAAATAGGGAATGGAAAATAAATTCAGATTTTCAGCAAAATTTTCAGAGACAAGACAAGAGAAAAAATGATCCAGGACACTGTATTTAAAAAAAAAATAATAAAGGAATTAAAGAAAAGTCCTCCAAAACCTTCTACTGAACAGTAGTACCAGAAGTGCAATGAAGGCAGAAAGGTACCACGGCACAAACAGAAAATAATAAACACAGTCCCCAAATCACCACGATGCCGCCTGCAGAAATTAAAGGTAATTATTGTCAGGCATTTGTGAGCTCCCTAACCAGACACAGCTGCCATGAGGACACCAGCCAAGAAACAGTGATGTATCAGAGAGCTGTGCTGTGCCATCTGCCACACCAAAGTCACTTCAGCAGCACAAGTTTCAAGAGTAAAACACAGAAAGCACCAAGGTCCTGCACAGCCAGGCACAAGCTCGAAGATAAAACTGAGATTATCCCTAAACTCAGTGTTTGTAAAGTCTTTGTCATCTCATTCACTCCCCAGTCTATGTTAATTTGTTACTTGAACTAAAAGTCACAGAATCTGAGGTACTTTAAAAACAATGTAATAATTCTTCAGCATTTAAAAACAATGCACTATATCTTCAACATTTCTGAGAAATAATAAAATTGAGGCTAAAGCAAACGGGTTCAGCAGTAAGGGGGTGCTGCTGACTGAAATGATGGCAGGAAACAGGCAGCATTGGCATAATCTGCATTTAAGGTACCACCATGGCTAATGTTACAGAAGCTGTTATTAAATTTAAGTATTAATTAAACTCTTTCTATAATTGACTCAGCTCAGGCTGGCTGTGGAGAAGAGGGCTATTCCTCAACTGACTTATCTAAGGATCTACAAAGAACTGAAGAATCATTTCCATCCTCTTGGATGAATCATTATCAGCAGCAGAATCTCACTTAGAGCACCTCACTTTGAAAAATGTCCTGGAAAGTGCTGTAACATTTACACCTATCCCTCTACTTCCACCTAAAATAAAAAGGGATCTCCAGGAAAACCCATGTGCTGGATTACACACTTCAAAGCTTCTGTTTTCTCCTGTCCATTTACACTTTAAATTTTCCTTCCTCCAGTTATCTTCTGCCAGCTGTGATCAGTCAGGAAGAGCCAGGAAATAACCTGTGGATGTTTGCTGTCCAACAGGGACATCCTTCCCATCACCCCAGCACCCCGGGAGGAGGCTGGGCACTGCCAGGATGCTCTCCTGGCAAGGCTGCCCACAGCCTGACAGGGAATCCCTGCCAGCCCAGCTAACTGGGGACACTGGAGCAGCTCCTGGTGGGATCTCTGGGAGACAGGGAATCCGGGAGCTGTGTTCTGTGCACAGGGACCCCATCCCAGCTGCTCAGGAACTCCTGGTGTGCTTGGCAGAACGAGCAGCTGCTACCTGAGATCAGCTTTGTGTGAGCCCAGCTTAGTCAGGACACTGCACCCTCCTTCTGATGAGTCTGCAGGACTGCACAGCCCAGGGATTCAGCCCTGAAATAACCAAAATAACCCCCTGAAATAACCAAAATAACCCTTCAAGGATGCACAAACCACACCCTGCATGTGCAGGCTGCACTGAAGGAAAATCCTGCAGTTGTATCCTGGACAGACAGAGCAGGCCTAAGAACCAAACTGTTCCCAAATGAAGAGTTTGGATCCAAATCAGGACCTTTCTCAGCTGACTCAACAGGCAAGGCACTGGTCAGTGGTGAATTGTTCACTCACACATCCCCCACAGACAAAGGGACTACTGAGGGTTATTCCTCCGGGAAGTCTCAGGAATTATTTCAGAAGCAGCAGCATTTTCACTGCATGGCCCAAAGATCACAGCCCCAGGTTTCTGCAGTCTACCATCACAAGGCAGTGCTGAACCACCCTGAGCACCAGGGGACAAGGGGACAATGTCCCTTTGCCTCCAGTAAAATTTTAATTAACTCCTTAGCAAGTTCTTTCTGGTGTTTGGATAAGAATCCAGAACTCGACTACATTCCTCTGGTGTCTTGGGTGCAAGTGACTCCTCCACATTTAACCAATGTCCAGTCACTGAAAATTGGGTTTTGATGGTGAATACAAGGGCTCTGAGCTCTTCAGGTGACCCTGACTGTCTGCTAATCTCGTCCTCCAGCTCCAGCTGTTTTTTTCCAGTTTCCTGATTAGTCAGACTGTGCCCCTCCTTCGTATTAGTTTGAAAGCTTTTCTGTCAAAACTGTGAACAAGTAAATTAACTAAAGGAGAACTATGAGTAATCAAATCCTGAGGTTTGCAATTAATTAAATGAAATGGTGAGTCAGTGAACTGAAAAATGGTTTTATATTAAAACAAAACATTTAATTAAATTAACAGTCAACACATTGCAATTAATAACATTCAAAAGGAAAAATGAACCCCAGTTTAGCTGTGCCATATTATTTCAGTGTAACAGTCAAGCATTGTGCATTGGCTTGTTTATATTTGCATTCAAAGCTGCCATGGGTCAAGCATGCTGTGCTAAAATGATGAAATATCTGGTACTAGGAAATGTTAGTATGAGAGACCATATTGCCAGCAGTGAAAACAATCCTGAAACCCCCAACAAATTAGGCTTTCCAAGATTGAAAAGGAATGCTCACTTTAATTAAAATTAGTAAGTAAATACATATAATATACACTGCATTTTCAGAATGCCTGCAAAATTTTACTAATTCATTTAAAAATAACATTAGAAAGTGAAGGTTTCTCTGTAGCTGAAATGAATCATCCTGGCTTACTGATAAACAGGGAGGCAAAACCCAGCTACTGCACAAAGGACAGTGAAACTGAGTTCTTGGATAAGAACAGTAAAATGCCCAAAGTCTTAAAGCAGTTTGGAGATGGGTCCAAACTCCTGAGTTTTATTACTGCAGATGTTTTTCATGGTTGTGAACTGACTCAGCCAGGAACAGCAGGAAGGTTTAGCTCCAGTGCATGGCAGGTTTTCAATGGCTCTGTGAAGATCCCCTGGCTACCACCTGGGGATGGCCACAATAATCCATCAGTGTGAATCATCTGAGACCCAAGGATGGAACTGAGGGATGGAACTGGTGAGAAACTGGTGAGTAACTGGGCACTGCAGGCAGGGGATGGATTATGGTGAGAGCTCTGTCGTGGGCTGGGCTGTGGGAGCATCACCCCAGAGCTGGGAGGGCACTCAGAGCCCAGAATGAAATCCAGGACATCCATCTGACACTGCCCAGCTGAAATGCAACCAACAGCCCAGAAATGCATCACAGCACTGGAGCTTCTTTCACCTGTTCTTACACACAGCCAGCTGTCCTGATAATACAACCATATTTCAAAAACGTGTTCTTTCCCATTTTGAAACAGGAAAACACCCCAAATGACAGCAAGAATTGGTTTTTACAGGAGAAAATTTGAAATTCAGTGTTTATCATGCTGCATGATCAAGGCAAAAGAGAAAATAAAGATTCCTTGCTTTATCTGAGTGGGACTTGGACCTGGTCTGGTGGAAGGTGTCCCTGCCCATGGCAGGGGGTGGAATGAGATGAGCTTTAAGGTCTCTTCCAACCCAAACCCATCTGGGATTCTTGGATTCTCTAACCAAGAATTCATTCATTTGATCAAAGTAGAGAAACTACTGAAGATGATCCTTACTGAAACATTTCAGACAATACTTGAAAATTTTGAGTGGCCTAACATTTTTAAATACCACCACTTCAAAATGTCAAACAAATTATACTATGGCAAAAGAATCCTACTGAGGGGGAAAAAGATCCAAACAAATATTACTCATATTTGTCAGGAAATGTGAGAAATTAATCCTTCACAGAGAAGCTCCAGTCATCTTGAAAATGTCACAGTCTTTTCTTGAGGGATTTGGTTCCCTGCTTTTGTGCAGTCCCTAAATATTCCCCAGGTAACTTCTGCAGCTGCTGGATTGGGACAGAGCCACAGACAGGTCCCTGCATCCCACACAGGTCAATGGATGCTCTACCATCACCCAGGCACTGATGCTGGGGAAAACACTGATAATGTCATTTAAAGACTTTGCCAAATGCTCCAGGGATTAGAACTGCACCAATGTTTCAGAGTTTTTGATGCCTTGATTTTGCAATCCTGGTCATTTCTGTTTAACATGGTGTGCTTGCTCACCTTACTTTAAAATACAATTTCATGCAGAAGTTCAGATGAGCATAAACAAGATTAAAAACCCCAAACATCAAAACATCCCTGCCACTCTGTGGAACCATTCACAGAAGCAACAGGTTGTCACTCTCTAATTTCACACATATTTAGACAATATCAAAGGTCCTGGTTCTTACGAATCTGGGTGTTCACTTTAAACACAGGGAGAGTTCCAGATGCTTTCATCCCATGTCTGTCTCTATTATTTAAGCTCCTCACCCCACTCATAACCTCTGTCCTGATATTACCCTCCCTGCCATCCATCTGCAAGACTGGAAACATTTTTAATGTGAACATTTTCCATCAAGTACCTGGGATATTTCATATCCTCCATCCACATGAGGAGATGATGAACCAAGAGCCGTCAGATTTCCTGTCTAGACCCAAGGGGCTCAGTTAGAAGCATACAGAAATTTTAATCTTGAATTTGGAGGTCTTGTAAGATGAGCACTCCTGATGCACAGCAAACCCAGCTGTGGATTTTCCAGTTCATTCCTACCCAAAAATGGCACCTGCATCTCACATCAAACTAAACTGCAGCTTCCCCTCTTGGAGGGAAACAGGAAAATCAGAACCTCAAAAAAGCCCTGACAGGGTTACATTGCTTTTTTTGCCTTCTTTCTTACAGTGGGTCTCACGAGAATTGATTAATTTTGTGACATTTTCTGCTCTTTTTTTACAATCTATGTCATGAGAATGATTTGTCAAAGGCTGTAATGCGTAATACTTTTAGTATTCTGCACTGCTGTGACCTTTACCTTCTTCTGTATATTTGATTGACTGACCACCCCACTTTGGATGTGCAGCTTTCAGAAGATGGAAGCACACGCCAGACACAGCAGCCATTGAATTATCAATGAAAAAAATCACAATCCCCTGGTAACTTTTACATTCTCCATTGCAGATCTGATGCAGTTTTGGCCATGTCACTGAAACTTTTTGACACAAAATGGAAGTTTAGAATGTGGGGTGTATTTAAGCAGTGTTTTCAAACATCAAGAGAGTGACAAATTTATGCATAAGGACTCTGATTTCACTAAAGATAAGTTCTGTTCATGATCACCCAAAGCCTCAAACTATCTGCTTATGCTTTCATAATGCTGTCACAGACTAAAGATTGCAATTCTATGAGATAAGGACTTGAAAAATTAAAAACCAAGCCAGACACATGTTAAATTACCTCCCTGAGAGCAACACAAAATGAATTCTGTTTATAGGAAAAAGAATATTAACCACAAAGTGCTGAACATTCAGAAGTCACAGGAAAGAAGTGGTGACCATCAACATTTGCTTCTGACTGCAGGACTTTGTTTATCTATTTTAGAATGTTCTTGGGTTCCTGGGAACCTAAAATTATGTTAACACTATATTAAACCTCCCAGTCCCCACACTGAGCATGCACATTCTGTTACTTCACTATAATCACAGAAGTCTGCCATGGTGCTGCCATCTGAAACCAGAACTTGCTCTTCTTTCTTTTTTCTCTACATTTATTGCTTTCCCACCACATCAGTTTCTGGGGGTTTCAAGCACTTGTCCATAAGCAGTAATGAAATTGCAGAAGTTTTTGGAAGTCCTTTCACCAGAGTACCAGAAAGTCTGAAAGCTTATCTGGAGTTGGCACAAATCTCTCGAGTTTGTAAAATTAATTGGGCTGGAAGGTCTTCTGAGAATAAGGGTATCTTTGTGAGTGATTTCATGCTGCTTCCTACTTGGGACTGGAAAACACCACGCAAGTATTTGTTTTGTATCAGATGACACGTGGCAGCTCCATCCCAGCTGTCTCAATCCACGCTTTTAAAATGGTGCATTTCAAGGATTTTAAGTGAAGAGTGAGTTCCATAAATTCACCATGCTCCAATATTTCAGGGAAAACCTCCCCATACTGCCAGGATCAGCACTGCTGGTGGGGACTGGATTGTTAAAGTGTGGTTTGCAGATTTGTACAATCATCCCCTACACACTGCTGCTTCCACTAAGTCATTTTCAGGACTCTGCCAGAACACAAACTGAATGCTCTGATCACAGACACAGCTCTTGGTTACTTAAAGCTGAGAAATCTGTGGTCAGTGCATAGAACCCACAAAAATATTGTCCTTATTTGAAGCACAATAATCTAAGCAATGAAAAGAGAGAGCCCAGACACTCCTCTCCAAATGGCATTTCATTAACACAACCTTCAAAGATTCAAGTTTGAAAGCAGCAGCATCACTTAGGAACAGAAATTCCTGGAATCTTCTTCCGAGATCTATAATCACTTTGCAATTCTGGCTGTTGAATTAAAGCAAAATATTCGTGCTTTGAGAGCATTTGAAAACCCAAAACTTACTCACAGTGAAAAACATTTGGGGATGGCATTAGGGGATCTCCAGCTTCAAGCAGAACCCACCATGCTCACAATTATTGCAATCCCATAAAAGCTGTAGAATGTAGTGCATAAACATAATTTTCTTGGAATAGCCAATTCCCAAATGAATACTCCATTAATTGCTCAATGTAAAATAAAGTAACATTTGGGGGAGCAGGAATATCTACATCTTCAAATGAGGACTCCACCTCCTGCCCCATTATGATCTCTTCATACACTTCTGGCTTAACAAAACCTGTTGGGTTTCTGTTTTGTTTTCCATTTCAGGGAGTGGAAAACCACATTCCTCCAAAGCAGCCACGGCCTGATCTTCACACTGTGCTCAGGAATGCAGATTTTGCCACCAAGTCCCTTCCAGCAGTGCTGGCTGTGGCAAGAACACTCAGGGTGTGAACCCATGGCTCTCCTCTGGGAGAAGGGAATGAGATATCCAGGGTGAGTTCCTTTCAGTTCCAGCAGGGTCTGGACAATCCAAAGGGCTGGACTGTTGCACTGCTGGACATGAAAGAGACACACAGACTTTAGAGCAGCAGTTAGCACTACCAGGTAGGACCACAAAAAGGGCCTGCCTTTCTTTATTTTCTTATATTTATATTTTTCTTAAGACAATTGTGGATTGGTCAATGAGGTTACCACCTCTACAATTTCACAGGATAAAGACACAGTCTATCATCTTTCTCCGCCTTAGGGGAAAGGAATGAAAAACAATTTAGAAGTTCAAAACAATTTAGGCCGGTTACAAAAACAAGGACTGCGTTTATAGAAAATGCATGGGAGCTTCTACTACAGAAGTAAAAACATAGAACACTGCAAAAACCAGGGCTACACTGGACCTGAGCAAGGAGAAGCTTCCAAGCAGTGGCTCCAACCTGCCCAGCAAATTCCCCAGGCAGGAGCTGCCCAGACACCTCCCCAGAGCTGAGCTGTGCTCTGGGCACCTCAGTGAGTGGGTGATGGATTTGTGCAGTCCCAAAACTGCACAGGGAAAATGAGCAGGCTGCCCACGGGCTGCAGCAACCAGCTTTAACTTCAGGCAATGTTCAGAGCACAGGTAAAGAAACAATGGAGCCCTGTTTCCCTCTGGGGCATGAATGAATGACTATTGATCCCACAGCCAGAGTGAGGAATGTGATTATGGAGGAGTGGGTACCTTTCCTTTCTTAGGCATATTTTTTTTACTTCTGATCGTTCTGATCTCTCTGTTTTTTTTAAGTTCCTTCCCTACAGCTTTGCTGAAGCTTATTCAAGCACATTTACTTGCACAAATAACACGGGAGACAAGTAATTTAGTCCCAATAGGTTAATATCACCTTTGTTTATGAAGTTATGCCAGAATAGCTATTTCCATTTTACGCTGTGCAAGGTAAAGAACATTTTTCAAAGCCGAGACACTGACTGGAAGCTTATTTTCTTGTTCCAGGTGGTGAATAAAAATAACAGATAGAAGATGAACTACACCATTTTTAAAATCTTAAAGGATGTGTCTCTACTCATTGGTCAAGCTGAATTAACTTGCAGCCTCCAAGCCAAATGCAGGCTCGAGGAGGAGAGGAATAATTTAGTTACTGAATTGAAACACAGAGTAATCTAAAATTATGCAAATATTCTCTTTGCCCTTGCAAATCTTTACATATGAACTCTACTGGTCTCTACTCCTGAGTTTGCACCACTATAGCAGTTTCATTTCTTCTAGAACTATGGCAACAAACATTTTTAGCTCAGGTTTTGTGCAATTATTTCAGTAGTCAAAGTATGTTCATAGTTTAAAATAGATTCTCGAGGTTTTTAAAATTGAAATTAAATAAATTTACTTTAAAAAGAAAACTGCATTTAATATAAACGATGGCCAAGATGTACTGAGATATTTTTATTCAATTCAGAAAAACTGCAGGTATCTTTCATCCTGCTTTTCCAGAATTCTAGATTATATAACCAACCACTTGCAAGCATTCCTTTTACAATTATTGTGCTCTGCAGTCCTCAGCCATTCCTCAATATTAATACTGTACTTTTTGCAGCTTTTTAGAGCTGAGAGGTTTAAATCTACTTTAAGACCTTTCCCACATTGCTAAGTTCATTATTATAAAGTTATCTAGGTAATATTCCAATGTATTCCCAGTAAACATTCAACTCTGCTTTTGAAGCTTAACATACAAAACAGCTCTCAATTTTAAAGTTTATTAAAAAGACAAATTCTGCTTCTTCTATAGATATTTCTTTTAAATAAATCTGTTCAGTATTTATCTGCTACATCCTTTAATTGACATTTTCCAAACAGTAGCACTACATTAAGAAGAGTAGATCTAATAGACATTTATCAATTAGTATCTGAGCAGCTCAGGATGTTAAACAGAAATCCTAATTGCCATTTTATTCCCCTGTGTCATTTTAGGAACTGGTATGTATTTAAGAAAACCTACTCACTTCCCTTGGGCCAAGGATGGATGTGACACAGATTCCCCTAACGTGAAAGAACTTAAAGATGACCAAGAAACTTATTTATATTCTCTTCAGGAAATAAATAATTTGTCCTTATTTCTTTCAAAGAGCCACCAAACTGCTCATACTTGAGAAGAAAATTAACCTCTTTACTCATTAATCACTAGGCAGCTTTGACTGGTGAAGAGAAAATTGTATTACAAATGAACAGCTACCTGTTATCAAATTACAAGGCATTTTCATCAAAGGCCCCAAAAATGCAGCACAGTGACCAGCAAACGTGTTCCCGCTGACCTGGGGGGATTTTTCCAGTTAACAGCTTCTGAAGAATGCTGCCTTTTGATTCTTGTCTCTGACACAAAAATGATTGTCCCATTTAGCCACTGCTCTATCACTTACATCAGAGAATCCTATTTACTCACACGCTACTGGAACATTCAAACACAATACTGTGATTGTCTCTGGAAGAAAATTCTAAAGATTGACTTTTTTCCCTTTTTTTTTTTTTTTTTTTTTTTTTTTTTTTTAAGGGAGTAAGATCAAAAGCTAACTTTAATAGATGTTTGACTAAGGTCACACTCCTAGGAAATGGAACACTGAAGATGAAAGAGAACAAATAGATTTGGTTTTTGATCTCAGCCAAATGCATTTGGCATTGTTTAGCTTTTATAAAATACTTCAGCTTTAGGCCGTATCATGACTGAAATGAATTGGTTGAAGGTTTCAGTAGTTTGGTAAGACTTTAATGTGTACCAACATTTGGAAAAACATCTGAAGTATCTGGCCAGATATTTTTTCTTACTGGAATGACGTCTTTGAATTTTTGAATTTTGAATGAATTTTCTTACTGGAATAACACTGTTAGGTTAGATGTATAGAAACAATTTTAAGAATATATTTTCCTAGCCTTAGACAGATTTAAGAGTTACTATCCACTTGTTCTGTAAAATCAGGACCACTGGTACTTCTAGCAAGAAATTTCAAGGGAAAGTGCAGAGCACTGAGAAGAGGTATTGGAATTATTCAGTTAAAACAATCAACTGTGTCCCTAACCAAGAGTGCAGATCAGATCCTTTTCCCAAATTATTTCACAGTTCTTGGGGACTCCCACATTTGTAATCTAAAGAGAAGGAAGAGAAGAATGGATTACAATCTACAAACTATTACTTTCACATTTGTCAGCAATAATGGTGTTTGCTAACTGAAGACAACTTGCTTAATTAAGGAAAAAGATGAGATAACGCTCATTAAAGCAATATGCTTAAATCATTACTATTGTAAGAAAAAATTAATTATCATTAGCCACCAGAAGAAATGCAGAAACTTGTAAACCATTTAGTAGGGTAGAGAGTCAAACTTTCCAAAGGAGTTCCATGAGCCCTGATAAAAATCAGTGATGGCAGGAAATGCCCCAACCCCAGGGTTCAAAACTGCCTTTTTAGAGTTTTGATGAAAATTAACGATTTATACCACAAACTATATAACAATAAAAAATATTGTATCTGAGTTATGCAAACATTTGGCCTCAGAAACACTACAGAAATTATATAAAGGGAAGAACTTCCTGCTGTTACTTTCAAATTATTCTCTCACTGTATTACAGCAGTGGTAAGGAGCTGGTAAAGAGCTGAGATATTTCCGGAGACACAAAGTCAGGTATTTATCATCATTAAAGGAGACACACCTGACCACAAGCCCTAAAAGTAAAGCAGGGAAGGAAGAGGTGATTCCCCACACATTTCCGGCAATATTCTCTCAATGTTCTCTCAATTCCTTTCTCCAGGGCCACTTAAAACCCAGCCCAAAGGCACCTTGGCCATTTGCTCTCCAACCTCCAGCCACAAATTTAACCACGCCCAAAACTGGTCCTTTCCTTCTTTATACTCTTTATTTCTTAAAAAAAGGAAAACATCTCCAGCTTTCCCCTCTCTTGTTTGAGAAGGACATGGCCTATTACACCTTTTTGCTGTTATTTATTACTTTCTGTACCACATTTCTGCTGCTGAGGCAAGAAGTGATTTGCTGAGCCCACCTGGGCACTGAGGATCTCTGCAGGCCAGAAACCCCACTCAGCTGAGCTCTGACCCTCCCAGGCACACAACACCTGCAGCCAGCACTGTTTTAGCTGTGTCACTCTCAAATATCTCAAATATCACAAATATGCACCTCCCTTTATTCATTGAACCCACCTGCAGGACCCTGCCACGCATCACAAATAAACCTGGTTTGTTGCTCAGCACCTCGGTTCACTTTCACCAAAAAAATCCCACCCTCAGCCTCATCCTTCAGATCCCACCAAAAAAATTCTACCCTCAGCTTCATCCTCCAGATCCCACCAAAAAAATCCCACCCTCAGCCTCATCCTTGAGATCCCACAAAAAAATCCCACCCTCAGCCTCATCCTTCAGATCCCACCAAAAAAATTCCACCCTCAGCCTCATCCTTCAGATCCCACCAAAAAAATTCCACCCTCAGCCTCATCCTTCAGATCCCACCCAGCTTCAAGTGCCAGTCAGCACTGACCCACACCACTGCAAAGCTGATGCTTAAAAATCCCTGCCTTGAACCAGAAGGATCAGTAATTGACAGAAAAATAATAAAGATCTAAGACAACTTGTTTTTACACTAACACAGAAAAGCTGTTCATGAGTGTTCAAAAATACCTTGTTTTCAAGGACAGCCATGCCAGCAAGCTGGACATCAGCTCAAGTGTAAACTTAATTTGAGAGAGGCTGCAATCTACCCCACATGGAGGGGCTTGTTTTATAAATAAATAAATGTATGTATATTAATTAGGAAATAAATATGCTTTCATTCTCAATGGTTTCTTGATCAACAGACACCCAATGTGGAATTCCTGCTTCTCCTCAGTTATATTTCTCCAGGCATTGAAACTTTTTGATTCTTCTTGAAACCAGGAATATTTTCACTTCTCTACTCTTAAGTCATCAAGCCCATGAAAGTTCAATAAAAACTTCCTTTGTTTTAGCAGCTGAACGTTTGCTGCTCTGCATATCCCTTGAAGGACACAAAAACCTACAACATTAATTATACAGCACATTAAGGCACCACCAAAAAAAGTCTTGGTCTCATTTATTTCACTGTCCAGCAGCATAAATCTGCATCTTGCTTTTTTACACATTTCCCAAATAAGGTGTTAAGTTTATCTATCTAAAGATTAAACTGTGGGATTTGTGGTTACTGGCATTTCCAAAGAAAGAAGCTCAAAAATCAGAAAACTCCTTTATATATTAGAAATGTGCTGAATGACAGAAAAAGAATTATAATTAAACCAATTAGTAGAATGCTATACAAGCAACTCAGATGTATGGTAAATGAAGTTATATCCTCAGTCTTCCAACTGTTCTGCTGGTAGGCTCAAGTTTCAAAATATTGTGCTTCTTAAACAATGACATGAATAAATTCTTCCTAATCTTTTGTGTCTGGTTCTGTGCAAGAAAAGGAATTTATTAAAAAACAAGAGGGTATTTATGGATAAAAATGAACTTCTACCAAATAAAAACCAGAAGACTATAAAGCAAAAATTAGAGCAAAAGAGTGCTTGATTAATTTGGTCCTTAGTAGGAATATAAAAGGACCAGCCTGTGGAGGATATCATAAGACTGATTTATATTACAAACCCTGAACTATTGAGGTATATGCTTATATATCACATTTTATAAGAGGCATCATGGGATCACACCATCTGCTACAGAGACATCAATAACTGCACCTTTTAAAAAATAACAGCCAGAGACAGAAAATGATCACGGCGAGGTTTTCTTTTGTTTTCTTTCTCACTATGGAAATTTCCCAGTGAAAAACAGGAGCACAGGAAGGTGCAGCAGCACTGAAGCCCAGCCCTGGAGGTTCCCACTCCACCAGACTCTGCAGACACAGGCAAGGGCAGCCACATTAACTGAAAATATCATTATTTTACTTTTCTCCAGATGATTAAATATTTTTGTCCTCGGGCAAAAATATTTAGTCTCCAGTTGTAAGTGCAGAAAACAAACTCCCAGCAGGAAATGAGTTATTTTTCCCTTCCTGAAAGAACTCGTAATGCGATGAGCACAACATCACCAATGATGGGATGAAATGGTGTTTTGAACTGTAGAAATAACAAATCTATTAGGAATAATTCCCACCAGAAATCCTGGAAACTGGACAACCTACTGCCAGTTCTTGTTTTAGGCAGTGGAAACAGAAAATTAAGAGGGAGATCTGCACAACTGGATTGCAACTGGGTCTACTCACAAATTCCAGATGCACTCACTCACAGGTGAATAATTGTTTCACATTCTTGTCTTTTCTATTTGGCCAAACCAAACAGGAGGCAAGGATGCAAAGATGTGCTGTCCCCTGGCACATTAGGATTAATTATGGGGAAAAGTAAATGAGAACTATTTCATCTTCAAAGTGCTTTCCTAAGACATTAACATCTAATAACAGTATTAAAGTCACATTACAGGTCTTTAATCTGTGGCAGTAATAATGCTGTCTAGTTTAATAAAAATACCCATTAAAATAAATATTTTGGCTATCCACTTTTAGGAGTTTCCAAGACTGTATTACTATCAAGTTGGAGACACTTTGGGGTAGTTCACACTGAATTTTGAGAGCAGCACTGTTGCAGCAACAGCAAATTGGTTCCCTTTCCTTGCTTACCCAGGCCCTCCTAAAGAAATGAAACCACTTTTATCAGGATTTCTCATGGCAATATCTTTAAAAGAGAAACAAGCGCACATTAGAAGTTGTCATGTATCTTGAACCCAGTAAATAATCACAATGAAGCAGAGCTCAGGAATTGTGCACATCTGCAAACTTGATCTGCACAGACCAGGCAGCACCCAGCTCACTCCTGAGATATTCCTTACCAAACTCTATTGCAATTCCAGAAAAGGGACTGACTTTATTTCCAAACTGTAATGAGATAATTGCTGCTTCACCAGGAATGAAATCTTTGAAGCAGCAGCCCTTCATGTCAGAGATTCCTGGCCCAACCAGGATGACCCAGGTCCTTGGGTACCAATTCACCTGGGGCTGCTGGAGGGGCTCTGTTACACTGACACCTTCCATGAAACAATTCACTGCTGAGGGTGTTTAACAGTCAGTAAATAATGTTTACTGCTGTAAGAACTGCCCTTTTAATTTGCTAAGGAGTTTGAAAAGGCGTCGTAACTTCTCGCTGGGTTACATTTACAAAATTGAGTGTCAGCTTCCAAGTTTTGGGAGCCGTGATGGTCGAACGTGAACACATTCATCTGCAACACTGCAGGCACAGCATCAGCCAGTGAGAGATTAATTAATTAAGTTGTTTACCAAAAGTAAGAAATAAAACAAGCATATTTTTGCTGTTGGCTTCACAGAAAGTGCAATCAGCATTTTCAGAGTGCAAGGTAGACTCTCTTTGTCTTTGTTTTTGGCTGGCTGACATTCTCTCACCAACAATGTGTTACTGCTTGCTCTTTTTTTCAACAATTATTAAATTGAAGTAGCTGAAAGGCTTCTAAATAATATTCCAGCACTGTCTTAACTCAGGACATGGAATTCCCCTGATTTTCTTTTATAAACTCTATGGCTCCTCTTCACCCCTTTTTCCCCACACAGCACCTTGGTACAGGGGCAGATGAGAAGCTGGATAATCTCAATTACAGGTGATGGCAGATGAGGTGAACTGGTACAAAGAACAATGTCCTTCATTTGAGATTTTCTGCTCTTTATCTTTCTTGGAGAGTTCTTTCCTGCTGGCCTGGACTGGTGCATTTGATGAATGGGTCAGCAGCAAGGGTCTGTGTGAGTAAATGAGTAAGATGCACATCTCACCCCACAAACCATAATGAAAATCTTTATGAGATTGGATTCATGCTTTAGATGACCTAAGAATATGTTCCTGCTTTTTTACATATTACAATTTCGTTCTCCAGTAACAGCATGAAGTGCCAACACCAACCATTCCTGAAAGTTGGGAAAGTAACCTTCACATGGGTGGTGCTATAGGCAGGTATTTAATATTAAATTAACTTTAAAACCCCAATAAAACAGCAGTAAGACAGAGTTCTCTAATTGTAAGTGTTCCAGTAATCTTTTTGAAGCAACACAGCTGCTGCCCAAAAAGCTAAAGATGGAGTTTCATGGGCAGAAAAATGATCTAAATTACCAGAAGTTGCTCAGTCTCTTTTTTTTTCTTAATTAGCATGTAATGAGAGCACAGAACTAATCTACAAGAAATACCTGTCCATATCTGAGAGCAAAGGATGTCATTATTTATGCTCTAATTACCTGCACCCATACCCACACCTCTGTTGCCAGAATTGACCACATTTACCACAGGTGAGATCTTCTTTCTCTAAACCTCACTCCTACAAACTTGCTATTAATGATAAATTGTAGAAAAAGTTGCAAAGTTCCCCTTCATATCCTGTGAGAAGTCTCAAAAACTTCTCTTGTTTGAACTGTTACAGAAGTTCCCCCCCAAAACAGTTTGTCAGCACAAAAAAGAAGTATTTCAGACGTTCTTGGTGAGTTTTTCATAGAAATTTAGTACCTCTAAAAGCTGTTGGTTGATGATTTAGTGACATGAACTGAAAATTATTCAGGAAAACCATTCACTTTCTTTGCTCAGCCCATGTTGAGTTTGCTCAAGCCTGTGGTTCCTCAGCAAGGCCATTCACAGATGCAAATGATATTTAGCAGGTAGAGATTAATTCTTTTATTCTCTCTTTCTCATGATGGAAAAAGACCGAATTTTCTTTCAATTATTAAAAGCGAAGAAGGTGAAAAAGTACAACAAAAATATGTATCAACTGTTACAGTCTGGACAATGGAATACAAAAATAAGATGAAGAATATACACAATCAGCACATAATTTATTGATTGCCCCTTCTCCAACGAAGGGCCATCAGCTAGTTTAAAAGTAAAATTACATACTAAAATAACAGCAGAGAGAGAGAAAAATTATGAGGGTCATGCAAGGGGAAAAAGATGTATCTTCAGCAAAGATTTTTAAATGAGATGGAGAGTCAATGAGGCAGAGAAATACAGGAAAGCCCTTCCATGCCAGAAAGAATTGCAGAAAAGCAGGTTCTTTTAGCATTAGTGGGGAAACGTGGAGTAGCAGCAGGGGAAAGAAAACCAAAAAAAGCAGAGCAGACATTCCTGAAATAAACTGCCCTAATCCTGCTTTTTAGCATGTCTATTAATTACATTAGCATAATGGAAGTTGTCTGAAAGGCCAGACAAAACCAGGAGTAGAAAACAAATGACTTGTGCTGACAAATGTGCTCGCAAGTTACAGGGCTGCAAACACGAGCTCAGATTGGAGATAATTCATGGACTGCATCACCCAGCTCTCCCTGAGCCTTGCAATCCTCCTGCCCAAAGCCCAATCCCTGCCCTGCCGCCTGCAGAGCAGCTCCACAGCAAATCCTGCTGCCACCAACATCTCTGATGTCACTGCTGTCCCCGTGTCACGGACCTGCACGCTCCCGGTCACCGGCTCCAGCTGCTCCCAGCTCCCAGCACTCAGGGGCCAGGGAGGAAAAAAGGCAACAGGTGGAAGAAAAATGGCAAGTGCTTGACCACAGAAATAAAAGTTCAAAAGGATTTGCAGCAGTCAGCAGAAAGTTTAACATAAAGGGGGAAACGGAAAGGTCGTTTTTTAACGGCAGGAATAAATAAACCCTGGGATGGTTTGTTGGGCATGGGATGAATTCCCCATCAGCTGAATCTCTGAGCTGGGCCTGGATGTGCTCCCTGGATACTGATGGAGCTCTGGCTTCTCCCAGGTGAAATTGGACAGCCCTGGGGACACAGGAGGGTTTCACACAAGGTCAGTGTGGTCCTGTCACACATCTGTCTGCTCAGGTCCATGAGCAATCCAGGTCCACAGGCTGCCCTTTGCACTGCAAATTTACCCCACAGAGTGCAAAATCCCTTCTGGGAGAGCCAGAATCATTCCTTGGAATATGGCATCATTTGTGTACCAGGGATGTAAACAGACTGTTTGCCTCAATAATTACGTACACACTTATTTTGGGGT
This sequence comes from Drymodes brunneopygia, assembly GCA_013400955.1. Classification (NCBI taxonomy): domain Eukaryota; kingdom Metazoa; phylum Chordata; class Aves; order Passeriformes; family Petroicidae; genus Drymodes; species Drymodes brunneopygia. The sequence goes on along the minus strand of VZTZ01045548.1, from coordinate 637,923 downwards.
TTTAAAACTTTAGTGAAATATAAACTTTTTAAGAAAAACTGTTCTAGTGGTCTGTTTAGTTGCACATGCCCCCTCCAAACATGTTTGTTGTCTAGAAAAACACATTTAGAGCAGGCACGAAGGTTCAAAGCTGTGACCAATGGCTGGTTTGTATAAAATGCATTAACAAATTTAACTGTGCCTCGTGACCACGGCAGCTCTTTGGTGCCAGCCCAGGGCACTGCCCCAGCCTGTGAGCTCTGGCACTGCAGAGGGCACAGAACTATCCACGCCATCCCCACACAGAGTGGGAGAAGCCTCCTCATCCAGTGCTCCATCCTGAGACACACAGGGCTCAGCTCCCCACAATTACACCCCACACGCTGCAGGTGAAATGCTGAATACTAAACAAGACTGGGTTTTGCTTCTGGAGAACTGCATTGTACTGACTGAGAGAATTGTACTGATTCATGTGTAACTTTTCATAACAATAACCTTGCAGATGGATTTGAAGAATGGGCAATGACAACAGCAAACTGAGCTGTTTTCAATATTGCTCGAATGTTTTTCCTTCAATTGTCAACGAAACGAAAAAATACAAATTATTTGACTGTGAAGTCGTATTTATATCAAAGACTTTCTCTGGCTGTTAGAACACTTCAGCCCAAGAACAGCTCCCTAACCTGCCCAATTTTGATGTTAATTTAGCTGAAGCTGCTCTGAGCCTGGCCCAGCCCTGCTGGGGCTCCAGGAGCGTGGCCACAGGGATGGCAGAGGTGGCCCAGGACTGCATTAGCCAGGCTGTGAGCAGCTGATGAGCTGTGCTGGTTCATGTCCAGGGAGATCTACTTGGACATGGTTGGCTTTCAATCCTTGACCTACAGAATTTTAAGCATCACTTCATTCATATTAGAGATTTTGTATATAGACAAAATACAGATTTTGGGTGACTTCTGAGTCAGCTGGAAAGAAAGTTCTTACCAGCCAAGATTATTTATTTTACTGAAGATTTGTTTAACAACAAAAATGAAAAGAAAAAATCATTCTCAACTCAACTGTATTAAGTTTAAAGTTGTTAAGTACATAAATAACTGAAGTGGGAAAGGGTAGCAGGGTTTAAGTGTAGTTATAGTCAGACACCAACACTTTCTCCTATGAGATTTTATCAGAAATAAAAAACTCCCATTTCACATGTTCAGTGTACTCCTCTCTCGTTTCTTTCAGTTAACAGCTCGTATCTTGGTTGATGGAAAAACCTGGAAGAGAAACCTTAAAATGATAAATTACCATGAGATTAAAGAGAAATTACAGTGCCACAAGAAATCCACTGAATGGCTGAGGTAGGACAGGACCTCTGGAGATCCTGTAAACCCAACTCTCCTCTTTGAGAAGGGGTCACCTGGAGCAGATTTCCCAGGACAGAGTGCAGGTGAGCCTCAGGATGTGCAAGAATGGAGATTTCAGCCCACTTGGAGCTCCAGGGGTCGCCCATCCCTCCCAGGGATTGTGGAGCTGCCCAGTTCTCCTTGGGAAAACATTGCCTGCCCCAGGGCTGATTCCTCAGTCAAACTAAAAATCAGCATTGAAAGTGGGCAAAACTATTAATATTCTAAGGAAGAGCCACATTTATGCAGAAAAAGCGCATTGGTTTGGCTGATGAGCACTAACAGAGAAACAGGATTATAGAGTGTTCCACCAGATCTCACTGGGCTAAAAGCATTGATTCAGCTCCAAAGATGTCTGACTCTTCACTACACCAAGGAAATGCAGATTCCTTGTGGAACAGGTGGGAAAGAACACAATCCCTGTAACTGAGCCATCACTGTCTCCATCTTTGCCAGCAGATGTGACACCTTTACGATGACAGGAGAGCACAATCCCAGAACCTTCATTTGTCTTCTCAAAGTAAACCTTTAAAGTTAAACCTCCCTCTGCTTAGAACAATTAAAAAATCCCTCAATTATAACTTCACCTATACTTGTTAGCAATTGTTACCCAATGAGCATGCTCCAGGCATTTATTTTCCTTTCCCAGAAGGAAGTTCCTCAAATACATAAACAATGTAAACAAATGCTTTAGGTGGCAGCAGAAAATCAAACTTACCCTTGGTTAATAACCACTGGGTTAAAATAACACCACGTATTTTTCAAATTCAAGTGTGAGTATTTACATGACAAAACAGGTAATTTAATTTCATGTGCTTGAGTTGAATTGTGATTACAGTGCACTAACTTGTCCTTATCCTTACTCTGACATCCCTAAATCAGTAACAATGGAAAAGCTCTAAGAACACAACATGCAAACGAATCAGGGAGCCTGCCCAGCAGTCAGAAACCAAAGTAAGAAAACCTGGCAATACTTAAACATCGAGTTTGAGTTTGCTGACAGTCTGCCATTATTGCTCAGGAGGAAATCAAAATATTATCAGGAAATACTATGATAGGATGAAACAAGAATATTTGTAATGAAATTCACTTCTCATGCATTTGTACAGATTAATGTTTGCATATTAGTGTATGCATATGTGTATATATATATATATATATATATTTAAAAGTCTGATCTATGGCTTTAACTTCACAAAAAGAGAAATGGAAGGAAAACAGATTTCATTGCTATTGAGGTCAAAAGAGCCACCCTGCATTTATGATCCCTGTGTGGAATTGCAGGCCAAGAACTCCAAACTTTGTGTTTCACTTGGAAATGACACAAACCTTCTTTGCTCCCTGCACCTTGGTGCATTTATGAGCCAGAACTTGAAGTTGTCACAACTGTACCTCCAGTCCCTTTAGCTTAACACATGATCCTTGCAGCCTCAACNTTTCACATGTTCAGTGTACTCCTCTCTCGTTTCTTTCAGTTAACAGCTCGTATCTTGGTTGATGGAAAAACCTGGAAGAGAAACCTTAAAATGATAAATTACCATGAGATTAAAGAGAAATTACAGTGCCACAAGAAATCCACTGAATGGCTGAGGTAGGACAGGACCTCTGGAGATCCTGTAAACCCAACTCTCCTCTTTGAGAAGGGGTCACCTGGAGCAGATTTCCCAGGACAGAGTGCAGGTGAGCCTCAGGATGTGCAAGAATGGAGATTTCAGCCCACTTGGAGCTCCAGGGGTCGCCCATCCCTCCCAGGGATTGTGGAGCTGCCCAGTTCTCCTTGGGAAAACATTGCCTGCCCCAGGGCTGATTCCTCAGTCAAACTAAAAATCAGCATTGAAAGTGGGCAAAACTATTAATATTCTAAGGAAGAGCCACATTTATGCAGAAAAAGCGCATTGGTTTGGCTGATGAGCACTAACAGAGAAACAGGATTATAGAGTGTTCCACCAGATCTCACTGGGCTAAAAGCATTGATTCAGCTCCAAAGATGTCTGACTCTTCACTACACCAAGGAAATGCAGATTCCTTGTGGAACAGGTGGGAAAGAACACAATCGCTGTAACTGAGCCATCACTGTCTCCATCTTTGCCAGCAGCTCTGACACCTTTACGATGACAGGAGAGCACAATCCCAGAACCTTCATTTGTCTTCTCAAAGTAAACCTTTAAAGTTAAACCTCCCTCTGCTTAGAACAATTAAAAAATCCCTCAATTATAACTTCACCTATACTTGTTAGCAATTGTTACCCAATGAGCATGCTCCAGGCATTTATTTTCCTTTCCCAGAAGGAAGTTCCTCAAATACATAAACAATGTAAACAAATGCTTTAGGTGGCAGCAGAAAATCAAACTCACCCTTGGTTAATAACCACTGGGTTAAAATAACACCACGTATTTTTCAAATTCAAGTGTGAGTATTTACATGACAAAACAGGTAATTTAATTTCATGTGCTTGAGTTGAATTGTGATTACAGTGCACTAACTTGTCCTTATCCTTACTCTGACATCCCTAAATCAGTAACAATGGAAAAGCTCTAAGAACACAACATGCAAACGAATCAGGGAGCCTGCCCAGCAGTCAGAAACCAAAGTAAGAAAACCTGGCAATACTTAAACATCGAGTTTGAGTTTGCTGACAGTCTGCCATTATTGCTCAGGAGGAAATCAAAATATTATCAGGAAATACTATGATAGGGTGAAACAAGAATATTTGTAATAAAATTTACTTCTCATGCATTTGTACAGACTAATGTTTGCATATTAGTGTATGCATATGTGTATATATATATTATATATATATATATATATATATATATATATATTT